>OU565282.1:1200000-1800000 GCA_913789895.3 Seladonia tumulorum | reverse complement strand
GCGAGCGTACCTGTGTGCGTGTGTGCGTGTGTGTGTATGCGTGCGTGCGTGTGCACGATGGAAAAACTGACAATCGCCGAAGGTTCGAAACAGAAAGACACGCGACTGAGGGGGCAGTATTCGTTGAGAAGTCGAGTGGATCAGTACACAACCTTATACATATTGTTATATTCCTGTATCTCGTTAAATATACTTAATTTGTTTGATTAAATACGTCGCGTTCTATCTGTTCGGTTTGATTCTGATAACCCATCCTACATTTATTTATATTGCCACTTTCACTGTTACCGAAAATTTTTTTTTTCTTTTTGTGTCAGGAATGATGTACATTTTCATGTTTGTATTCGAACATCGAGCTTCGTTATCAATCATTATTCGAACGGACAAGTTGTCAAAATCGAATGTGTAACATCACCAGATGTATCACTGCAACGCTATATTCTTCTTTTAAGCGTGAAGATACGACAGCAACGAATATCCGATGAAAACGAAAACGCAACAGTTGCGTTAGCTGCGTCAGTGAAATAACTGACAGAATTCGATGTATACGTCAGTTGTAGCGAAAACGATAATCCTTTGTTATAAAAAATGACTGTGGTCATCCACCACTATTTGAGCCGTTTATTTTGAAAGTGGCCTAAGTCCATTTATCTTAAAATCGAGATATTTAAGGGTTTGCGTTTCAATGAATTTAAAAATATACGTATAGGACATTGCTCGTCGCACTGCTTAAGTGTATCTAAGAGAGGGTGTTAAATTTATAGTTCCCATTAAAATAGTGGCAATATTATTAAGTGAATAATATGCGTTTTCTTATCAAGAATGGAGTTAGGCCACTTTCAAAATTAACAACCAGATTCATTATAAAATTTGAAGGTGCCCAAGACCATTCAACATAATTTAAGATGCTTCAAATTGAAAAAAAAAACAATACTGAATTTATTTTACATATCCTTAAAACACTTCAGGAACATAATTTATGCGATTCAATTAACTACATAACGTGCAAAACTACAAACATAAATTTATTACAAAACAATTTACTACTCATCTACATTTTGTGCGTGTAAAAGGGATTTGAAGTAATCATGATGTTCCGGTGGTATATATCGTAATAGGTCCATCATGTCCTTGAATTTTGTTGTTGTAATTTGTCTGATATTTTTATACAGTGGTGTCAATACAATATTTTCGAACTTTTTTGGTCTACCCCGACGTGGTAATAAATTCAGGACTTTAAAATTTTCATTCTTATTCATTGATGTCTTATAGAAAATTTTATACGGTTCATTTCTGACAAAGCGCATCCAACATATTTTTAGCCAGTTTATTGATTCTCCATTAGAATTTTTTACTCTTTTAAAAATTGCATCTTCTAATAATTTTGTTGATACAAAATCTTCTTGTCTCATTTCATTTACAATAAAATTATTACCTTTCCGACACTTTTTCATCATCTTGTAATAATCTTGGGGAACGAACAGTAAATTATTTTTTTTTAATGACATTTCTACCACGCCAAAATCTCTATCATTTGGTAAAAACGAATGTCCTGATATTAAAAATTTGTGATCTATGATTTCTACATTATTTTCCAAAGATTGGACAATTTTTAACCACATTAAAGCTATTTTAATGTTTCTATTTTGCCCGGTGCACATGTCACTGTAAGCTATAATGTGTCTTTCACTTTTTAAATTTTTAACATGTTTTAAGATGCATGAAACAGTTTCTTGAGCACCTCTGGATGCAATAGTTTCATCCCAAACGTACATGTAAACACTATCGTTATGAAAATAGTAAATAGTAAATATATTATCTTGATTATTTAAGTATAAATGGAGTTAGGCCACTTTCAAACTACACGGTTCGATTATTAAACTAACTCTGAAAACTTATGTGTCAAGAATTATCGTATTTGCTCGGATTATAAGCAACCTGAAATGCTTTACTGATAAATAACATAAAGTTGTACACGTAACCATGATAACCGGAAAAAACTGAAAAACGCAGTTAGGCCACTTTCAAAATAAACGGCTCATTTAGCAATTCTGATCCACCTCACTTTCGATATTTAACTATTCCGACATGCAATTCTTTTTAATTTGATCACTTGACTGCAGATTTTCTGCATTTCTAACAAAAACGAATGGATAAAACAGAAAACTGTGGAGGCGTTGCAAAATATTCAAGAATATTGTTGTACTATCAGGGGTATTCCAAAATTTTAGGCTCCTTTTTTTAATTTTACTTGTTAGCCAAATATAATGCATACAAATAATGAATAATAAATGGCTTTTCAGAAAGTTCAATATCAAACATATAAAAACGACGATAAGATATTTCAATTTAAAATAACTTTATTAGGGAACTGGAAAGAGATTAAATTTTTGCATATACATTTAATATTTACGACCTATTAAAATTACTGAACTTTTATTTAACTTCTTTTTTTTAAATTAACTTCGAAAATGTCTATTTTGCAATAAGATTCACAGTCTATTCATTATATACGACGCATTTGATTTATAACATTGTAGAAAACTGAATAAAATGTCAAGTACCATATTAAGTTCTCTCAAGTCTAAGTAGAGTACTAGTTTATTTAATTTGCTAATAATGATACAAAATATTTCAAGTACATATTTTAAATAACTGAAATAGAAGGAAAATCACTTTCCATTAAAAATATTACTTTATCCGAGTTGTACAGCAACTAACAATTTTAGTAATATTCAAGATATTCTGTAGTTTCTCTTCAGCTCTGTGAAAATCCGTAAAGCAGGGTGTAACATATCTATGTAGTTAGGAAAGCAGAATAGCAGGTGTGTATGAAAGTAGAATAGAAGATTGCTGGTCGTACTTCAGACAAGTATGCTTGTCAGACCCGTAACTCATCTAGTAAGTAGAATTAGGCCGGCTTAGATGATGTCTTTTCATACGCAGTGGGATAGTGAAGTATGTGAGCGTGCCCTTTTGCATTATATTTCATCATGTTTACATAGATTTATATTTCTACCTTCTCGTATTAAAAAACGGTAATATATACAATAATAGTTTCAATATTTTAACGATGATATAAATAAAATAGAATTCTATAACAGAGTAAAATGGAATATTCTATGAACTATAATTGCAGTAGGAGCCATAACCTAGTTATCATAAATTCGTTATTCTTAATATTGCATTAATTTCAAGTATTCTTTAAGTGATAAGAATTTTTTATATTTATATATAGGCTGTATCTTCTAACCTCATTATTTTTAATATTTCTAAAGAAAAGAAAAATTTTGTTTTTTTAAACAAATGTTTTTTATATTTGTTTATATAAAGCAACTATGGTTAACACAATTTCAGCGACCTATCATGAACAATGCAGTGGTTACCACATATCACGCAAACATGTTAATAAATTAAATTTTGTGTAAACATCTAAAGTCCTTAGTAATACTAAATTATATTTTAATTATCATTGAATTATGACTGTGTGTAAGTGCTTGAATTAAATTTTGCAAAATCGTAAGCAATGTAAAAGACTAATCTACTAATACTGCTAATACTATTTTAGTTTTAGTCACTTTGTATTGATATTTATAAAATCAGGATTATTTTATGTGATAACATATCCAGTATTATACATATATACAGGCCAAATAAGTGTCATTAAAATTATGGTTTTGAAGTTTTATATTTGAAGTGATTTGAACATATTTCAACAGGAAGTATAATAAAAAGGAAGCAGTGTGTTTGCGTCATTATAAATAAAATACAAAAGAACATTTTCAGATAATGTATTATTGTAATTAATTTATTATTTTGATTTCAAAAATAATATAATGAAAGTAACTTCGTTTATTTTCCTATTTCAGTTAACTGTTGCATGTCAATAAAATGCCCAATAATTCTATATAAAACTTTGTGACAAGATTGTCTCACATTTGGTTTGAACGACTTCACTTTAATTTCTTTACGACAAATACTTAGCGTCCACCAAGTTTTAATAAATATGTTCTTAGAATAATACAAAATAAAATCGATTGTTCTCCAAAAACAGATCATGGCAGTATCCTGCTATGTTTAAGAAAATATTTCAAAAATTATTCGAATAAAAATGTCTTCAAATACATAATCAAGAATAGAATAATAAATGATTTCACTCGATACACAAAATAACCAAGAGACATAAATAAATAATAACCATAAATATCATTGAAATAATCATTTGTCAAATACATTACTTGAATAATGTTCAAATCTTCCGTACTAATGCCTCAGAAGTAGCATGAACGAAAGGATAGGGGGGCTAGCACCTGAAATTCGTTGCTCCTACTGCTCGTTAGACTCTTGCGGCACCAAATTCGCATGATTGCATCGGTGGAACTAATCACACTAATACCTAATTCTATCCGAAACGTGTAATTACAATTGCAGATAAATTCCTCGCATTTATCTGGTATTTACGTTGGCCTCACCGACGTTTAATTGCAATATCCTTTAACCCTCGTGCTGGCACTGCTTGGCGCACCATGTATCGTGTATCGAGTGTTCACTGACCTTTTAGATTACGCTCCGCCTTTTAGTATACAGGGTGTTCACGCTATCACTAGCCAGCGTTTTTCTTGTAAATAGTAAATATTAGAAAGAAATGGAAGAGGAAAAAGTAGTACTGTTTTTTATACGTAACACAATGGCGTAGATAATTTTTTTGTGTTTATACTATTTCGTTAGATATGAAGGTGACCTTCAATTTTTTAAATGGAATGCTGTATATTTTTGTATATCACGTGAAAGCGTATGTCTAGACGAATTCATCCGTATACTGCACGGTGACCTTCGAGGTGATGCAAGGTCCGAAATGGAAGAAACATTTAGAATATTTCATAACAATGTGTTTACAAGTGTCCCTTATTTATACGAATCAGATGATGTTGTCATCCACTTTCAGAGTGTTTACTTCTAGTTTCTACTATGACAAGACAATTTCAGTATTACTTCCGAATTATCGATATGGTACGCATTTATTATCAGTGCAAAGGAAATAAAAGACGAGGTAAATTGAAATACCTAGAAGAATATCCGGACAGAGTGTAACCGAATGAAAATCAGTTTGTTTTGTGTGCAAAGCGTTTGAAGGAAACAGGATCTTTCCAGAATAAGTGTCATAATCGGAAATGTTTTCTTTCTGAGGATAAAAAGTTAAAAGTTTTCTTACATTTTGAAGAAAATCCGACAACTTCGGTACGAAAAGTGTAGCCTTACATTGCTATGAAATATTCAAAATGTTTCTTCCATTTCTGACCTTGCATGACCTTGAAGGTCACTGTGCAGTATACGGATGGATTCGTCTAGATACACGCTTTCATGCTGTATAAAAAAATATACAAAAATTACATACGCCATTGCGTTGCGTATAAAAAACAGTACTACCTTTTCCTCTTTCATTTTTTTCTAAGATTTACTGTTTGCAAGAAAAAAGCTGGCTAGTAATAGCATGAACACCCTGTATAGCGGCTTACAGTCACTGACCATTTATAAACTGCTCATTGCAATACTGGAGCGTCAGTTTGAAAAGATTTTGACCCTTGCACGACTCGCGACTGGCGGAAAATTTTTAGCATTCCACAATTTGTTTTCCCTACTCGCCGTTCGGGGACCATCGCGAGAATATATAGAATAAAGAATATTTGATCAATTACAGTTTGTAAAGGTTTTTTCTAGCAGTTTAGAATGACTGAAACGTCAAGAAATGAGACGTCTTAAAGACGACTCGTAAAAGACGTCTTTTCAGGACGTAAGACGTTCAGACCAAAAATGGACGTAAAACAGACGTCTTTAAGACGTCGAGTACTATCTGGGTATGTTATGTTGAAGGTCGCTAGAAATCTGAATAATGTTTACGGAAAATGAAATAATATCTGTACCTAGGAGAACATCGCACGGAATGTTTTTCGGACATGCCAATTCGAGAAAACTGCATTTCTCGCTTTTTAACATAAAATAGAGAGACGGGGGGTATGGAAATGCTTGACTCGACCTAGTTCTCACTCGGTGAAAGCAGGTAATTACCAAACCACCGATGCGTTTCTAAAATATTCAAAGCCCTTTTGGTGTACGTTATTCCCTCCACAATGTGTTGATCCGCCTTTCCGCCGAAACGAATAGCCAGCCCACTATCTCGGTGCATTGAAAACGCGACAACGTGGACGAATTTTACATGGAACTGGAACGGATTACGGGTCGTCGATTGCTTCAGCGTGGCTCGTCCCGTTGGAAAATATACGATTCCGTGGCCGCAACCCTTTTTGCCGAGAGTGTCCTCGAATAATTCACGAGCAGCAAAGGCGAACAATTACCGCGCGCACGCAAGAGACTAAGAGCTTTGATAAATTCGCGGATTTCCTTGGCGAATCCGCAAAAATTTTCGTCCGGGCAACGAAACAGTGATACCAGCCTGGTTTTCTCCGGCAGCGTTGAAATAAAGGAGAGACTTCCGGTCGGCTCCTCTGCCTCTTAAAGAATACCACCGCGAAAACTTTAAATTATGGCCCATAAAAAGTTTTCAAGCCCGCACGATTAAGTCGTGGATAATATAGTGGTCGAGGACGGTGGGGCTGCTTGCCCCACGTATACGTGTATGTAGCACACACCTGCTTGAATGCACGTAACGAGGCTTGTATAGGACGGGCCACCGGTCTGCAAAGTGCCCCACTACCTTCAGCCAGCCAGCTCACCTAAATTTCATGCCAGAGGTCTCTTAGGGCTGCCCTGTTAGACGAAGACCTGGGTCAAAAGAATTTCGAAACAGTTCAACTTCGAGATCTTCATTTATGCATTGGCTCGCTGTACGAGTTTTCCACGGCGATTTTGGCGCAACGAATCTTCCAACTTTTCAGAAATGTCTGGAAAGTACCTTTGAAGAGGCGCGAAAACGATTTTCCTCGCGTCCTCTACACGCCATATGTTCCACGACGACGATATCTAAGTTACTGCTACCTCGCGACGAAACTGTAGGACATACGCTTACTGACAAAAGTTAAGAATCAATATAGTCGTTTGGGAATTAGTGTATATTTTTAATGTCCTGAAATACACATGTCCGAATTAAAAATAACATGACGAGATTACGTATCATACATGAACATACAACAAGTTTTTTGGGATTATACTTGTATAAGCACTACAATTAATATTGAGCCAAGGAAACAAAATAAATACTTGTGACAAAAGTTAAGAAACATGAAGACTTCTTGCAAGAAGTAGAGTAAGCAATGTAAACAAACATGTTCGAAGGAGTCTACAGTAAGGAGCAAAACTGAACACACATACGACATTTTAACAAAAATAATTTTTTATTCAATATTTGCATGTAGAATACAAAAGAAAAAAAATACTTAGTATTATCTACAATCTTCTGGCTTTTCAAAACAAATTTCCAGTGAAATTATTCAAAGTAAAATAATTAATAGTGTTTCCAGTTTACAGTAATTTTAAATCCAACGTGAAGTATTAGCCTCAGAATTTTTACATTTACCTAAAATTGATAATGAAAAAAGCGCAGTTGGTAAAATATCAGCAGAAACATAAAAAACCGATTTAACCAAATTTGATAATAAAAAGAGCGCAGTCAGTAAAATATCAGCAGAAACATTAATAACCGTTTTAAACATTAAACAGAGATGTATTGAGGCAATAACCGGAGCAATATATGTGTAGGTAATAATCTTCATTTATAATAAATCGAAAATATTGATTAGTCCTTTTGAAGTACTGCATAAGCTCGTTATGTGAAATTTTATGGCATTATTTTTAAAGCGCAGCATTCTGTTCTCTGAACTTTTAAAGTCGTTTAAATAATCAGAAGCGGTACCGAACATCCATTCGCTCGAATCTCTTTATCGTTATTGATTTATAGCATTATTTATTCAACTGTTTAATCACTGCGCAGCGAAACAGGGCTATTGAATTTTACCTAATAAATAAACTTCAATGTAAATAAGTTTTTGCATTGCATGTCACAAAGTCCTTCACATAAAATGATTTATATTTTGCACTTTTTCAATGTGATTTATGTAAGCGTATGTCTTTAAAATCTGTGCAATTGTTTTTTGTACGATTGTAATTTATTCGTAATGTTATATTTAAAGGAAAAAAATACATGTTAAATTACGACACGATCTCAGTAAAATAACAATTTTTACAATACCTAAATATTTGATTGGCCACAAAATCTTTTGATAATTAGTCATTCTCTATGCAACATATACTTGTTTCCTTTTTTAGAGAAATGGTAATATTTTTAACGACATAAGAACACTTTAAAAAGTATAACAAAATAATACTCCAGTTAATAAAATAAAACTAGTTTGTTTGCTTTTTGAAAAGATATGAAAATAAGGTTAACACTAATAACACTAATGAAGTGTTAAAAAATTTTTAGAAAAGTTGCTTACACACTAAAATTAATGATCAGTTCCTCTTATATACATATAAACTGTATATGCTTCACGAAAAGCTGAAAATATTCTCTTTAAAAAGTTTCGTAAATGTTTCTGTAGTACAATCTAAGAATTGCAAACACTAACACTTTGTTACTTATCAATTTTTTATTAATACAGTATGTCTTAATATATGTGAAAAACGTGCACGATATTTCTGTATACACATCGGTGAGACAATAAAAATCAAATAAAAAATCTTTTTTGTTTCCAATTATTTCGTTATGCAAGTTTCACCAACATATTTGCAACATTTTTCTGATTAAAATAAGACCAAACACGATAAAGTTTGAATCATATTTACTTGGAAAATGGACTATAACGATCCATATACAAAACGATTTATTGTACAAATCAGTATTCTGACACTTTAGCTGGGCAATTGTTCTATTATCCGAACACTCGTGTTCCACTGATTAGTACGGATAATAGAAGCTCTCCTGTATCGTGAATTAAACCAGTAAATGTTAACCAAATTGTGTCATTTCAAGCATTAAAATGTAACAAATATGTTGGTAAAAGTTCCATAAAAGAAAAATGAAAAATAAAATAGTCGTATTTGGTGTCATTTAAAGCATTAAAATGTAACAAATATGTTGGTAAAAGTTCCATAAAAGAAAAATGAAAAACAAAATAGGATTTTTAGAAGAGATAAAAAAGAGATAAAAAAACTATTGTCTGTACACGATATAAGTGAGTTTTCACATACACGTATGGACACATTACACGGCCGCTATTAAATTACGATATAACGTCCATTATTGTCTATAATCAGGATCCGTCAATCACAACAAATTCCCGCCACAACTACAGACAGATTGTCTTCCGGTCGATCGGACGCAATCTTCCTGCCCATTTTTCATGAAGAAGTTAATTCCACCGTCACTCATGTGACCATCTTTCTCCGTCCCAGAAACCACAATGTTCTCCAAAAACGAGTAGAACAACCTTGGCAGCTCGATATCGCCCGCAGAACTTCAATCACGTTCGATCGTCGCAGAATGAAAAGAAAAAAAGATAAAAGAAAAAGAAAACAGGCGCGATCCGTGTTGCAATTCCTTTTATAATGAGCACGCAAGCGTGTTCCACGAATTAAGTGTCCGCGTGGCGGTCGAACATTTTTTCAACATAATTACCAAGTAAAATGGTTTCGGACGGGCGTTGGTCACGGTCCAAGAAAAATGATGAAACTTTTCGACGACGGGCACCGGCTAATTTATTAGTCGCGACGCGACGCGATTCTTCGGTCAACGAGCGCGGCCATTAACGAGAATTAAAATGCAATAGAAGAGTCGATATGACCGGCGTCGCGGACGTTTTGATTAATCACGGTCGTCTACACGCGCGCGCCACCGTGAATGTATACTCCTCGACAAAACGGTAGCACGCGTGTACGATCTTTAATTTGTTAACTGAGGATGACGAGCTATCTTGTCGTTCGTGACTGTTGTTACCGTCCCGAAGCTCTTCGTTCTCTTCATAATACAATAACTAGACTGCGGAAGTTTATGCAAGTGCATATTTTTATAGGAAATAGTTAAAAAAATAGGACCTGGACAGAAACTTGTTTTGTGATTAGAGTACTAAGGTGGAGTGGGGTAAGTGCATAAACGGACTCTTATTAATATAATATGAGCGAAATTGCAATACCTAATATGTAGTAATCTACTCTAAGTTAATTTTTATATTGATCTTATTTTACTAATCCCTTTGTGTTCATTTATTTATATTATTTATTTACTTTACTCCTAAACGAAACAACATATTTTGAATGCGGTAAAAAGCATTTTGTGGCAGACACATCAATAGTTATGCTCTTGCCTCGTAGCATACAATATAAGTAGACATCGGATCTTTATGCAAAATAAAAATTTTCTATGTGAATTGCAACAAACTGGAACGAAATAGAAGTTTACTTTCTTTCCTAATACGTTTAAAAGGTTGAAAATAATATAACTGTACTTTCAAATGTTTCTAATGTTCTTACTGTTTTAAATTACGCCTATTCATTTTTGTCATAAATGCATAAAATCCGCTGTCTAAATATAAGGCATCAAATAGATTTTAACTGTCGATTGTGTACTTGCCCCATTTTCTGGGAAAGTGCACAGTTGTTGCAATTTTTTACAATTTTCTTAAAAAATTAAAATATACAAGTGGAATTGGCATTATTAAATTAATATAAAACAAATTCAAGATATTTGGGTTGAAAGTCAAACTTACTAAAAACTGGGGTGCACTTACCCCACTCCACCTTATGAGTAAATAGCATCAGTTTCATAATGGAAAAAATGAGCAGGTTTTATTTTACCTAAAAATACCGAAATTACTTTCTTACCAACCTAATATTATTACGCTAACAAAACATTATATCTATAATTGTGCACCAAATGTTTTTTTTTCTTTTTTATTTAATGCAATTAGAATCTCAAAGTAGAGATTATTTTGCCATACATTATTTTTCTATACATTATACATTATTATAAACTGTACAATTTTCTCAGATATTTAACTTACAGGCATTCAGAAACGAGTAGGTTATTTTACATATTTCAACCGTAGGTCTGGATAGGAGTACATTGCATGAGAGCGGAAGAAAAAGATGCAGTTTCCGTAGTTGTCTAATAAATTTGAACCTCCGTTCATCAAACGTGGGACACTGCCATAGCACGTGGTCGATATCCTGATTCTCATAACCGCACTGACATTGTGGATCATTTACAATGCCAATTCGAGCAAGAGAGCTGGCAAGATTGTAGTGTCCTGATCTGCATCTGTTTATCGTTGTGACAATCTCACGATGGAGATTTGTGTGACTGTACCACGGTTTAGATTTTCGGTTGTGAAAGTATGTGAAGTAGTTTACACCTTTAGATATAAACCTTCTTTCTCTATGATGTCGAATGTGTTTTGTGTTGCCACTGATTTAGCCGATTCTCTTAGATCAGAGAAGGGAATTTTGACGGAGAATGAGGCTGCCGTGTTTGTTGCTGTTTTAGCTAATATGTCTGCACTCTCGTTACCCAGAATCCCAATATGAGATGGTACCCAGTAGAATTTAATTTTACTATCGTTTGTGGTTTCGGATGCGAAGTTGAAAACGTTTTTTCTTATTTCAAAGATATAGGGATTCGTTCTTGTGCTTATATTAGTTTGTTTCAACGAGAGTAGTGCACTAAGAGAATCCGTAAGAATGAGAAAATTCTGATTGGGATGATTCAAAGCTATTTTCACTGCGTCGTTCAAGGCTATAGATTCCGCAGTGAAAATTGGTGCACCAAATGTGGTCGCTAATGACCTCGATGTTAATGCGACCTTTATAAATAAATAAATAAATAAAAGATAATTAGTTGTTAGAGGGTGTTCGCTTAATTTTGTTCCCGACAGTACGGGAATATGATTCTGAGTAGTCTTCGAGAAATTAAAGATAGCGCACATGTGCTATCGTTTTGTCGAGGATTGTATGTTATCCGAACGCGGAATAATGCGAATCTGCTCCAGTATTAATCACGTTTAAAGCGGACCCTCGCGTGCGGCTCGCGCGCACCTCGCGCGGAAGACCGCTTTTGCGGCTCTTTCGAAATTTATCGTTCGTCCCGCCGAGTCTACCTTGCCAAAATTCCCGCCCTCGTTGGCTTTTCCACCGGAAGAACTTTCAGCCTCGTAAACAATCAATTTCCATTTTTTCAATTCCCCCACACGGAATGGTCACTTGGTACGTGACCGTCTGGAAAATCTCTGTTACTTTTAATGCCACGGAAAACACGGTCGGCGAATGGCTGTCTCTTTCGGAAGAAGAAATGCTATCGAACGAAGTGCAGCGGCTCGCAACACTGATACAATGTGATAGGACCATAAGTGAGCCGTTTATTTTGAAAGTGGCCTAAGTCCATTTATCTTAAAATCGAGATATTAAATTTAAGGGTTTGCGTTTCAATGAATTTAAAAATATACGTATAGGACATTAATGAGTCGCACTGCTTAAGTGTATCTAAGAGGGTGTTAAATTTATAGTTCCTATTAAAATAGTGGCAATATTATTAAGTGAATAATATGCGTTTTCTTATCATGAATGGAGTTAGGCCACTTTCAAAATTAACAACCAGATTCATTATAAAATTTGAAGGTGCCCAAGTCCATTCAACATAATTTAAGATGCTTCAAATTGAAAAAAAAAAACAATACTGAATTTATTTTACATATCCTTAAAACACTTCAGGAACATAATTTATGCGATTCAATTAACTACATAACGTGCAAAATTACAAACATAAATTTATTACAAAACAATTTACTACTCATCTACATTTTGTGCGTGTAAAAGGGATTTGAAGTAATCATGATGTTCCGGTGGTATATATCGTAATAGGTCCATCATGTCCTTGAATTTTGTTGTTGTAATTTGTCTGATATTTTTATACAGTGGTGTCAATACAATATTTTCGAACATTTTTGGTCTACCCCGACGTGGTAATAAATTCAGGACTTTAAAATTTTCATTCTTATTCATTGATGTCTTATAGAAAATTTTATACGGTTCATTTCTGACAAAGCGCATCCAACATATTTTTAGCCTGTTTATTGATTCTCCATTAGAATTTTTTACTCTTTTAAAAATTGCATCTTCTAATAATTTTGTTGATACAAAATCTTCTTGTCTCATTTCATTTACAATCAAATTATTACCTTTCCGACACTTTTTCATAATCTTGTAATAATCTTGGGGAACGAACAGTAAATTACTTTTTTTTAATGACATTTCTACCACGCCAAAATCTCTATCATTTGGTAAAAACGAATGTCCTGATATTAAAAATTTGTGATCTATGATTTCTACATTATTTTCCAAAGATTGGACAATTTTTAACCACATTAAAGCTATTTTAATGTTTCTATTTTGCCCGGTGCACATGTCACTGTAAGCTATAATGTGTCTTTCACTTTTTAAATTTTTAACATGTTTTAGGATGCATGAAACAATTTCTTGAGCACCTCTGGATGCAATAGTTTCATCCCAAACTATTACATGTAAACATGTAAACATGTAAACATTACATACATGTAAACATTATCGTTATGAAAATAGTAAATAGTAAATATATTATCTTGATTATTTAAGTATAAATGGAGTTAGGCCACTTTCAAACTACACGGTTCGATTATTAAACTAACTCTGAAAACTTATGTGTCAAGAATTATCGTATTTGCTCGGATTATAAGCAACCTGAAATGCTTTACTGATAAATAACATAAAGTTGAACACGTAACCATGATAACCGGAAAAAACTGAAAACGGAGTTAGGCCACTTTCAAACTAAACGGCTCAAGTATTGGAACCTCCTTCAAATTGGAATAACTTTTCCAAAGCTTGATCCAAACGACTTAATTTTTTCTTATTCATTAAATTAAGTAACGTGCAGAAAAGATTTTTAAATAATTGCAATTGGTAAGAATTACACGAATAACACTAGAACTACCGAGTAAGAAATACGACTGATGTGTATTGCTTTGTGATAATATTACAAGACTACATTTATTCAAACCTCATACCATTTTCATTCTAACACGTGCTTCAATAAAGAAGTTCATTTCAAAATTTCTGATGGAAACATTTTTATAATTTCAGTAATCGTGAAAGAAAAAATTAGGAACCAGTCATTTTGACTGGTTCGGTGGTTTAATGTTCAAAAGGCACTTTTTAAAACTTTTTTATTTGAGCCCGTAATGAAAATTTAAAATATGCGTTTTGCAGATCTATGTTAATTATACACATGCTAAAAATTTCATTGAAATCGGTTGACGTACACGAGCTGCAAGCGGTTGAAAGTTGTGGCATTTGGCAAATCAATGCCTTAAATTGCTAAAAAAAAAATTAAATCGTTTGGTCCGATTTTATTATCTTTTTATCTATCGTGGGCAACTGTATTTCCGATGAGTTGACTGCGTTGGAAGAGGATTTTAAATATACTGTAAGTTTTAATTTGATCCTTCTTATTACTTCGTCATGAGTTTGTCTTCAACATAATTATTTTATAAAATGCTATTTTATGCAACTAGAATGACGTATTTATTAGCAAATTCCATATCCACATTGACGATTTCAAAATTTCTCAAGATTGATTAATTTAATGAAATGCTTGATATAGGTCCCACGCTTCTTACTTTTCATTATAAAATAATGTTGGTACTATATTTAATCCGTCATTATAATTTCACGAGTATTTTTATGATATTGTGGAAAAGTCTCTTGGGTTTATCTTCGGAGGATCATGGCACTTTAAAAGTATATCGACATTTAAAACCCTCTGTATAACTTTAAGTCGTTCTTCCCTTAAAAGGAGGTACATTATATCATGATCTTATTAGATCTACATAGTTACCTGCCACATGTAAATATGCACAACATGCTATGCAGAACATGAACTATATCATACGGATAAAATAAACGTATTCTTAGCAATACCTGATCATAATTATTCCTTATTTCCCTCTCGCTTCTATTCAATGACATAGCGTAGGTGAACAGTCATTTTATTTCTTTATTTACTTTTAACCCTTATAACAATTCTTAAAATACTATACGACGTTCGATAAAATTATACTTGTTTCACTCCATGGTTTTACTGCATATTTTTAAGTCTCAAACATGAACCAATTTACAATTATCTACAAAAGTAAAAATGTATAATTACTATTTGTCAACAAGAATATACGTAAAATGTTTCTTTTTTAAATGTCCTACTTTGTGTAGGTATGCAGGATACCCCCAAGTATTGATGTAAGAGTCAAATTAATTAATTTATTTATTTATTTATTAGTGCTTTAAACCAAATGGGTGAGAGTCAAATTGCTAACTTATCAGATCGCCCCATATCCTATGGTTCCTATTGCAAAGTTAATCTTAATTATTTGATAGTACGATAATCTATATTTCACAGCTCACAGATATGAAAAAATTGAAAATTCACCATCAAAGTGAAACGAATTACAAAACATAACGAATATTTGTCCAATTCGGCCAGTCCCATATTTGATTGAACGCGAGATGAAAACCTGCCATAATCTCTCTTGTCCAGAAAATTGAAAAGCTTTTAGTGCACGGCAGAATACTCACTGGGTCCAAGAAGAACAAAGTTTCGATCGTATTCAAACCCGGTTTGTTCTTTACACACGTGATAACAATGATAACATATAACCATAATCCGTTCGAGGGAACGTTTTACCTTATTTCCCCTATTTACCGAATCTCCAAAGTATATTCGATATTGTGTACCAATTTCATTCGATATCTATGTATACAGAGTGTCCAATTATAATCAATAAATACGATTATCCTCTGAACTCTTCGTTATTTGAAAAAATGTGAGTATACACTTGAAGGACACATGAAGGCCATCTTAATTTATTTTAATGGAATCACATAGCTTTAAATGCATTCGATACATCTCGGTATTCTGAATAATATTGTATTAACCTATTCGTGTCGAAAAACTATTACTCTAGGAGATATTTTAACTATAATATTGGGCTTTATTTACAAAAGTGTAGTATTCTATGACACGTGATATTTTTGTTTTTAGGATGTAGAGGATAATGTTATAATTGTAACTATTTATAGCTTGCAATATTCTCCAGAATATTGAATATTGAACAAAACTGGTAAACTGTTTTCGTACATTCTACTGTTTAAACACATGTCCCATTAATTGCTTTTGAAACTTTAAATTTATACGGTGCAACAACATTTACTTATTTCTTAATTAATGCTTTAAACCGAGTGATTTATTTAGCAGATACAATAGTGTTACGTGAACCTTGGATATTACTTTGTTACCAAATTCTTATGGAACATTGTTTTTGAGATGCTTCGAGGAGCAACACCGTTTTAGTTTTACCAGCCGAGGTAAATAAACAAAAACAGTGTAAAATGTATGTACAAGAAGTTTCATTTATGTCATCTACTAAATAAAAATTAACGAATTCACAGGATGCTCTGTTTTTTTTTGTCTCTGACTGTATATTTACACCGTACTCCCTTCGTGATCTCCAGAGAGAGAGATTTTCCATTTTTCGAATTCTGCACGCACCGTTCCACCGTCTGTCATCTACAGTGTTCCACCAACCAGCCGTGCCGTTGTCATCGAGTTCTCGTGTTAACTTCCGTTGTATCGTTCGAATAAAGTATTCGTTAACGGAATACAATACCGACAACGAGACAGTAACGAAAAGGGCACCATAAAGCAGTCGAGTCAAGTTCGCCTGGTTAGCTGGCTTTTTTACATTAGTAGTAATATTAGTGTCATTAAATTGAATAACTTGTTACCTTGCGTAAATAGTAATTTTATTACCTAGTTCATGGCATTGTAATAATATATCATCGAGTTTCTTGGAATGCTGAAATTGCGATACGCGAGACCTCGTTTGAATAATAATAACATACATATGGGAATAAGAACGGCGATACAATGTAGGGACCGATGAGCGCAGCGCAGAGCGAGCGTACCTGTGTGCGTGTGTGCGTGTGTGTGTATGCGTGCGTGCGTGTGCACGATGGAAAAACTGACAATCGCCGAAGGTTCGAAACAGAAAGACACGCGACTGAGTGAGCAGTATTCGTTGAGAAGTCGAGTGGATCAGTACACAACCTTATACATATTGTTATATTCCTGTATCTCGTTAAATATACTTAATTTGTTTGATTAAATACGTCGCGTTCTATCTGTTCGGTTTGATTCTGATAACCCATCCTACATCTGGGGGCTCAGCCGCGGGAGTCAGAAAATATATTCGAAAAGATAAACGCGAAAAAGAAAAGTTAATCCGGTCGTGGTCGAATAAAGCTACAGGGCAACGCGCAATAAGAAAAGTCAAAGTGAAAGTGATAAAGCGAGTGTTAGCCAGTAGAATTCGATAGATCGTGGTAAAAAGTATAATGAAAATACAAGAAGAAAATAAGCGACATTACGATAAACAAAGCAAACCGGCTCGACAATACAAAGAAGGCGACTGGGTATTCATTAAAAGAACTCAGTTTGGACCAGCATTAAAAATCAAGCAAAAATACCTAGGTCCGTATTCGGTAACGAAAGTGAAACGAAACAATAGGTACGAAGTCGCGCGAGTCGGAGATAGCGAAGGCCCTATGATGACAAGCACAGCTGCCGACTTCATGAAAGCATACCAATTTAATGAATAAACAAGCGACGTTATCTTCGGGGACCGAAGACCCCGGACGAACCCCCAGATATGGGAATAAGAACGGCGATACAATGTAGGGACCGATGAGCGCAGCGCAGAGCGAGCGTACCTGTGTGCGTGTGTGCGTGTGTGTGTATGCGTGCGTGCGTGTGCACGATGGAAAAACTGACAATCGCCGAAGGTTCGAAACAGAAAGACACGCGACTGAGTGAGCAGTATTCGTTGAGAAGTCGAGTGGATCAGTACACAACCTTATACATATTGTTATATTCCTGTATCTCGTTAAATATACTTAATTTGTTTGATTAAATACGTCGCGTTCTATCTGTTCGGTTTGATTCTGATAACCCATCCTACATACATGCATAGATATTCTTGACTAGAGCAATATTAAATTCGGTATGTAGCAAAGTTAAATAGAACAGTATAATAATAATTACTGCACGCAATGCGTTCCACAGTCAAGGAACTAAAGTTTGTTATAATGCTTTGAAAATGCAACTGAGACAGACATGTTCAGTTAGTTAGGAATTAAATTTTCACTGAACGTCCATATTGAATCGATAACGTCTGTTTCGCTCTACTAATAAAAATTTGGTTGAAGAATTATGTCAGAATAAACTAGAGTCTATGCAAGGGAAACTTTAAATCAGTTCCCAATCATCCCCAAAACTAATCTATCATCCTTAATAATGATAATCAATAGACAGCGGATCTTTATGCAAAATAAAAGTTATCTACCTGAATTGCAACAAACGGGAGTGAAATAGAAAATTATTGTCTTCCTTAATATGTTCAATACATTGAAAATAATAGAACAACATGTTTAAATTCTTCTATTGTTTTCACACTTACTTATCTTGGCATAAATGCATAAAATCCGCTGCCTAGTAATGACGATTGCAAGTAATCATTAGACTGTGGATGATTATGTAATTTACAATTTTTGTTGACAGATTTTAAGAAAGTGGTATCAAATAAGATTTTATTTTCCGTGATAGTAGCTTATTCAGATTTGCAATCAATTAAAATCGTACTAAGTTCTGTCGATTTTTATGTTCCAGCAATTTTGAAAATTTTCAGATACCATAATTGCATAAAGATTCGCAGTCGAAGTAATCATACAAGGATATTCTAGTCTAGATATTTAAACAAACATTATTTTCTTTACGTATTAAAGAACAAGGTTTCGAAGATGCATTTCTAATCAGTGTACTACCAGTATACTACAATAGAAAGAAAAATTCGATAGAAAATCCTGAAGAAATGGAAATTTGCTTGAAACTCGCCCATATTTCCGAGACTAAATTAAATACAGTGTTTACTCTATACAAGATTGAGACACTAACTATTGCCTTCTACATTAACTCCGAAAGTATGATAGTAGCACAAAAGTTTTCGACACAAAACTGTAAACAAAGGTGTACCGTGACGTGTTTTCTGTTTGTTCGAACATTTGATCAATTGGTTGAGTCACTGTATATTCAGGATAATAAAGATATATTTCTAAATTCGAAAACGGTGATTTATTATAACTCGAGTAGAATTTTTGTAATTAATTCGAACGCTCGCAGGTGCAGATTCTATTCCAACTGATAGTGAGATCCATTTGCCCCACGGGATGGTTCAGCCATGCCCACGGGTGCGGACACCACTTCAAATCAATTTTGCAAATGGTGAAGCAAAACGTTTGCTTTTTTATTTTATTAAAAGGAAATTGTTTTTACACTTACTTATCTTGGCATAAATGCATAAAATCGCGTGGTTAGCTGGCTTTTTTACATTAGTAAAAATACGGGGAAGGCAGGTCCGAGCAAGAGACCGTCAAAGCGGCAATTTTAAAGAGGCAACAAAGAGCCGAGGGACATTTATGCATCGTTTAATGTCGGTTCCATCTCGACGTCGATTCACGCAACGACGACGGCGACGGCGACGACGACGACGATGATGGCGACGTCGCGTCAGAATCGCGCGTGGGCATAATTTTGTCGGTGGTCGGTGAGGTCTGCCGGGTCGCGAGATAAAAATGACACCCCGAGGGTCCATTTAACGCGAATAAACTGTTTCTTTCGTGAGTGGCGTTCTGCGCCCGGGCCGTTAGTCAGGGGGAGCCGGTCGTTCTCGGTTTGCTTGAAGTAGACACTCGTGTACAGTCTACCCGAAGACGTCCGCAGGGTCAATTGTTTCCCCGTTGTAAACAGGGTCAGAAATAAATCCCGGCTTAACGCCGAGCTTAAAAGCTGTTAAAGCGGTACTCGGCCCTAGACGTTCCTCCCTCGCCTCAATTTATCCCACGACCCCGCGCCTCATAGCCGCCACTTGTCGATCTTACACTAACCAACCTCCCCTCCCATCCCTCTTTACGTTTCGTTGGTTCCTTCTTCTCCGCAAACGTTACAACTGTTGTCTCCTCCTATAACAGTTTATACTTGCAGTCCAGACTGCTTTACATTTTCTGAATGGATATACAGTGACTCAAACAATTGATCAAATGTTCGAACAAAAAGAAAACAAGTCACGGTACACCTTCCTTAGAATCTTGCTTAAGACTGTTGACATATATACGAAAAATGTTAACATTGCGTCGGTACTTTACGACAGTTTAAGCCCTGTAATCGTACAAAGTGGACGTGTATTACGAATTATATTCTATGCATTGTGTGATCAATTATTTGTGTTAAGCTTAATTCTGAAAAATTCTTATATTTTTGGCATTCCTTAGCACAAATATAATTACTGGTAAGTCATAACTAGACAGCGGATGTTTATGCAATTTCCAATTTTTATAGAAAAATTTTAAGAAAGTGGAATAAAATAAAATCCTATTTTTAATAGAAACAGCCTTTCCAGATCCAAAGGAAATAATAATCGTGTTAAAATCTCTCAAATTTTATATTATAGCATTTTTTGAACTTTTCCATAAGCCATAAATGCATAAAGATCCGCTGTCTAGTCATAACGTTATTTGTAAACATTCGAGAATACGTTTGTGATAAAATAATAAATTAAAAAACAATATTTTTAGTCATATTTCATAATGAGACCAATAAAAGCAAGTAAGATATCAGAAATCAAAAAGTTATTAATATCTGGACTTTCTCATCGCGAGATTTCTAAGAAGGTAGGGGAGAGTTGCCGAATGCGTACCACTTAATTTCGAAGGCAGTTTATATATTCTTTAGTAGGAATTTGAGCAAAAATTATGTTTATCATCTATGTATTAACTATCGAGAAGTTACAATTTAATATGACTTTTTAAATCTCTATTGATAGATCATTGTGACATGAACACTTTTATATGATCATGCAAACAGTACGATTTAGGCAACCGGTATCCTAAATGGTACCAGCCGGTTTCCAAAATTGTACCTCATGTGTTGGATTAAAAAGATACAAAAAAATCATAAGAGAAACTGTATTTTGCGTTTAATTTCAGTTTAATATACAATACAACATAAAAATAAAATGAAATATTACATTACTTAACTTAAATACAACTAGGACAATAATAAATATTGTCTTTTTTCAAAACTCCCCCACAAGCTTCATGTACCCACTTTTGGCACTTTAAGCATTGGATCATGTCTTCTAAATAAGAATTATTGCAAAGAAAACAGAACCAATCGTTTTCATTCTCCACTTCTACGAGAACTAGAGCAGCGGTGCTGGTTGAAGGCGTGAAATCAATTTTTCTTTGTTCATTTGTTTTGTTTTCATTGCAACTAATTCCTTTTTATAGGGGCTACTGTAAGCTACTTTTCCATGCTAAAAAAATTTGAAATATTGTAAATCGTTTATTTTCACGGTAAAATTTGAATAACAGTATCTTAAATCGTACTGGTACAAAACCACAGTGTGGTACGATTTAGGAAAAAGACGTCCCGCTATATAATTGAAGCTAACCTTTAAAACATTATCAGCATGTTTTATAAACTAAATAGAAATAAATAATATAACATAGCTAGTTTTCAAAAATATATAAGACTACCTCAGAAACTGTAGATTTATATTTAATTCAGCCGATTAAAATCGTTTAAAATTGACATCAGACTTGTCTGATTTCTTTGTGCTTCTGTCATTCACAAAACAACACTTCATGCGAATAACTTTTTGGTCCTACTTTATCGACATAAATAAATAAAAGTTCATATCTTTACCACCAAGAGGCGTCAAAATGCATTAATTTTTAAATAAAAGAGGTGGTACGATTTAGGTGACCAGTACGCATTTGGCAACTCTCCCCTACTGTGCTCTGTCGGTACTGTGTCTTCAGTGCGTAAAACTTTAAAAGAAAACATATTAAAAAATAAAGCAGGACGAAAATCAAAGTTATCCACTACGACAAAGCGATTAATCGTACGATCAATCCGTAATGGTAGCATTGATAATGCTGTACAGATGCAAAAAAATTTAGTCACACACCATAATATTAACCTAAGCGCTGAAACAGTGCATAATGCACTGCGAGAAGTGAATTTAAGAGGACGTGCAAAAATAAAGAAACTTTTTCTTACAAAGCGGCACAAGAAGCTTCGACCACAGTTCACCGAAAAATATAAAAATTACGTCGGTGTAATTACGTTGAAATTACGTCAAATGAGTGTCGGTGAGTATAAACACTTAATAAAATAAACAACGCAATGATTCTATGTTTACTTAACTGAAAGGGGTAAATCTGCAACAATTTTAATACCTAGATCGAGTTCGTTACGAGCAAAACAAATGGATTAAACAATAAACAAAATTTCATATCATGCGGTACGTTTTCACGAGTGACGGCAAAAATTGCAAGCTTCAAAACCGTACATTTTATAAACAAATTTACCGAATAAAATGATGACAGATTTCTCGCATTAATTTCATGTGCACATCATATTTCATTTCGAACAAAATACCTGACAGTAAAGTCAAAAAGTGATCGATTTGGATATTAAAATTTATCTTGACGACAACTTTTAACCATTTACGTTATGATGCCAGTTTTAATGACTTGGCGCTGCATTGTCGTTGCTTTAAGAGACAAGTTATAAAACTAAATGAACGGGACGAAACCCAGATATGGAAATCTCGAAATCTAACGAAACCCATGACAGCTTTCGAATAAAGTCCTAGACAGTTTACCCAGGAAAGTTGACAATCGTTCTTAAACCCTGAATATAGTTTATGCATAAAGTTTCGCCTGATATAAAACCCCGAACAAATACCCGTGCTTTGTACGTTCTAATGCACAGCTCGAGAAAAGTTTTAAGTCCTAAGAATCGTAACGTCTAATGTAAATGCTTCCTTTTGTTCCAAAATAATCTCCCAAGGTTTACAGCAGCTATCATGGACAAACAAAAGAACTGAATTTTATATGCGTTTTGGAAAACTTGTTATAACCGTATAAAAGGATCAAATGCAATTTCACGACTATATGATTCTGAGGAAACTCTGCATTTCGTAAAAGTAACTTCCATATTCTGCAATCCGTGCAACTCAGCCATATTAGCCATTGCGAAATTTACGCATTCATGGAAAAATTAGTGGATCAAAATATTTAAATAATTTAAAAATACCTCTGTATTATATTCAACTCACCGAAAATTTTGTTTATAGACTCTCGTCTTCTTCTGTTTAAAATAAATTTGTTTACTAATTTAAGATCATTGAATAGCAAAAATTGAAAAATTTTTAAAAACACATCGTTTCCTCGATCTCCTGGATTTTCTATTTTCTGAAGTTAATCGATTTAGGAAATGACTAAATCATTCACGAGCACAATAGAAACTATTCATCGACTTTTATTGAAACGTAAACTACATGAAAAAGTTGAAAGTATCTGTATTCATTATTGATATTTCGATATTGTTTGAATAAAAAAAAATATTAATTGCTTTATGTGCGATAAACTTAGGACAAAAGTGAATAGACGAGATACGAAACTCGCTGAGATACAAGACTTATTAAAATTTTTCATTTAATAATTCATTTCAATTGGATCTCTGTTTCCGGCAGTAAACATAGATGTCTATTTTGCATAGAGACCCGCAGCGTATTCACGAGCAAAGTCTTCCTCGGTGCGCAATTCGCAAGGAACTGCAGTGTGTGTATGGATAAAACGCTTCAAGTCGTCAAACAATCATTAAACGGTACAAAGCATTTGAGAATGGTCGCGAGGATATCAGTGGTGAGTTTCGCCAAGGAAATCCGAGGGTAGTGCCATTTCCAGAGAGTCCACATTCTGTAGGTTAGAAGTTATTGTGTAAACGGTAAGAATAATGGGAACACTCGTCGGTATAGTGCATGCTTGACTTGTAATCGTTTTAAAATTAAGTGAAAAAAGCTTAATCTTTCAGGGATGATTCTAAATTGTGGATTTCTTTCTGTATCGACATTGTGTAAAGTTGTATAATTATATTTTTATATTATATTATTTTATACAATTATATTTTTATTATATTTTTGAAAGCTGTTTTCAAGCTCTAAAGTGACAGAAATAATGGACGAAAGAAGATTTTCCTTTTATTATTTATGTAATCACATATCGTAAATAAATATCTCTTATGTTTTTGTTAACTATACACTGCATAGTAACATACATACGTGAAACCTCTTTTTGTTCTTATTGCATAAATTTCTGAAGTACGGTCTATAATAGTCAAAATTATAGCGGTGTCCGAATATTTTTGTGACCGACTATATAATTGTATATACACACACACACACACACACAGGGGGCCTCTCACGGGATATAGCCCACGGCAGTGGAGATGGTTCTAGGACTTTTATCGGCTAGATATTTGGGACATATATCCAGAAAAGACTGTATTATTTTATAATACTAACAGCATTTAATTTATTGAAATTTCAAAGGATTTAAAAATTGTAGCATGTACTTGAAAGAGGAAGTGTACTAGAAAATTTCTCATTAAAAAATATTACTATAACTTCACAAATTGTGAAAGAAATAAATCTGAAATCTGAGATTTGTGATCATAGACTATCCTCGTTTCAGCGAAATCTTAATAAAACAGTGTACAGAGTTATACAGTCCGCGAAAATACTATGACATCACTTAAAACGAAATAATTATGTATTATATGAAAAAATTTCATCGTCTTTCATGCAGAGTGTTATTATTTACTTCTGGGGACGTCGTTCCAACGCACTGTTTTCCTTAGAATTTCTATGAACTTGAAACCTACACAAGCTTGACCTCTTGTTGGTCGATACAAATCTATAAGACAGTTGCTCGCAAACAGTGAAAACGAAAAGGTTATTAATGAAATATTCGGTAATTATTTACACGAGGGGCTTCCTCACCGATTTTGATGACCTTGAAATATGTTATCAAGGTCATCATTCTGAACAACTTTTTCCTATACATGTTACCGCCTCTCAGCTTTAGTTTCCGAGATATTCGCAAAAAAGTTTCAACATCTCAAAAAGTGATCGGAGTAGGTGTGTGTAGGACTGTGTAAAATAGTATTTCAAATAGTTGACAGTAACTTATATTTTTATGATATTTTGTTGCCCGTAATGTTATTACTAGACATCGGATGTTTATGCAATTTCCAATTTTTATAGATACATTTGAAGAAAGTGGAATGAAATAAAATTTTATTTTTAATGGGGACAGCCTTTGTAGATCCAAAGCAAATAAAAATCGTGTTAAATTCTCTCGAATTTTATACTATAGCATTTTTTTAACATTTCCATAAGCCATAAATGCATAAAGATCCGATGTCTAGTTATTACGATGTTGTAGTCTGTTTATCAACATGTTACATATTCGTAATTAAACTACATATAATACTTTGCTAACTATTATAGCTTCTCATGTTAAAAATTATAATTTATAATATTAACTTTGCGCAACTTATTTTCATTATAAGGAAATATTTGAAATACAAAATAAAAATATTTCATTTTATCTATCTGGTTATCAAAATAAAAATATTTGATTTAAAGTAGTATCTTATTTGAACCACATTAAATTATACTATATACCAAATCATTAATGATCGTTAATATACGTTATAAAATATGATAAAAAAACCTTGTGTCCAATGTTCCACATACGAATACTAATCCTACATTATAAAATACTAATGTAAAGTGTACTTACTTCTTCTGGATCTTCTGCACCTCCGTCGAATCCACAGCACACAATTATTGACTCGCGAAAATAGGTCCGAATAATTGAACAACAGTCACTACACAACACACACAGCACACACACACTCTCAACACATTTTATAAAATCGTGACAACGAACGAGATGTCACTCCGACCACGAACAAAATAATACTGCGATTTTAACAATGATCCCTTCCACGGAGGGTCTGTAAACACTAGATACAAAACCAACAAAAAAAAATTATGGCGGGGCGCTGACCCTATTTCCCGGAATTCCCTGCTTTCGTATCACACGTCCGTGGAAGGGGAACGGTTAAAATCGCAGTATTATTTTATTCGTGGTCGGAGTAACATCTTCTCGTCTGCTGTCACGATTTCGTTAAGTGTGTTGTGTAGAGTTTAGTGATTGTTGTTCAATTTTTCGGACTTATTCTCGTGAGTGAATAATTGTGTGCTGTGGATCCGACGGAGGTACAGAAGATTCAGAAGTAAGTACACTTTACATTAGTATTTTATAATGTAGTTTGTAGTACATTAGTATTATATTTTATTATTCGTATGTAGAATATTGAATGCAAAGTTTTCTTTCATATTTTGCAACTTCAATGTCCCTTTAACACTAGATTTACAAAGCACTAAAACCGACTACATAACATTATTTTACAAAAATAACAAGAACGTGTCTATCCACATTTGTATCAATTTCTTAAATAATATATACCCAAAAAAATAATTTTGTTAAATAATTGCCCACGGATACGTCTTCAAAATGTCAATAATTGTAAATTATAAATATTAGATCCCGTCATTTTGACAGGCACCGTGAACCTAGTGTCAAATTTCGTTTGTCTCGAGGCACGCACACGATTATGTTCCATCTCACACACTGTACACTTTACATTAGTATTTGTAATGTAGGATTATTATTTGTAAGTAGAATATTGGATGCAAGGTTTTCTTTCATATTTTGCAACTTTAACACTAGATTTACAGAGCACTAAAACTGACTACTTAACATTATTTGATAATTATTTACATTAGGGGCTTCCTCACCGATTTTGATGACCTTGAAATATGTTGTCAAGGTCTTCATTCTGAACAACTTTTTCCTATACATGTTACTGCTTCTCAGCTATAGTTTCCGAGATATTCGCAAAAGAGTTTCAACGTCTTAAAAAGTGATCGCAGTAGGTGTGGGAAACAGAAGTCGAAGGGAAGACCTGCAGCCCTTTCGTCAAGGGAAAAAAGATTAATTTTGAGAAAAGCATCGAATTCTGGACTTACGCCTCGACAAATTGCAATGGATTGTGGAGTTAACGTATCTATTAACCCTTTGCGGTCGTATGTCTACTCTCAGCCACCAAAACTTATTTACCGTTCCAGTCGTATGTCTGCTCTCAGCCACCACAGTAAAGAATAATGCTGATCTTACATTACTCCCATAAACATATACAAAGAATCCATATAAAGAAGATTAAATGATGAAAAACTATAAAATATAATTTTCACATATTCTTGTTATTCTAACATATTCTTGTGTTACATATATCTAAAGGTTAAAAAAGAATTAATAAATTGTGTTCAACAAAAATTTATTTTTAAACCTATGCATAAACTTAATCCGACCGCAAAGAGTTAAAACAGTAAAAAGAGTAGTTCAAAAAACAAGTTACTTAAAACGGAAGAAATTTGCTATAAAGCCGCCGTTAACAGACAAACATAAGACCGTCCGATTAAGTTCTGCAATAGAGCATATTCAATGGAAAAAACAGTGGAAACGAATTATATTCACGGATGAAAAAAAACTGAATTTGGATGGTCCAGATGGATATAAATACTATTTCCACGATGTAAGAAAGGAGAAAAGGGTATTAAGTCAACACATAATTATTTCGTTTCAAGTGATGTCTTATATTACTATTGTCGCGGACTCTACGTGTGTATCGGACGTGTCACGATACGAGAAAATACCCGTGAATCGCGGCCATTGTTTTTGCCCGCTCGGAAAAAGTCAAAGCTCATGGTAGAAGTTCACTGTCGAGCAAATCTGGTGCACCGAGGACAGCCAGAAGTCGCGTGGGAAGCAAGTCGCCGGTCGGTAGGTGGCTTTAGATCGGCGCGATTAATCTCGATATCTGAGGTCTCCCCTTTTTCTTCCGGTTTCTTGTTATGTTCGTCCATTAGAGGCGAACAAAAACGCGACGGAGCAAATGAAGTTCCTGGCTTTGAAGTCTCGTTAAAACGGCTCTGGCCGTGGCACGGCGCCAGGTTTATCGCTCGTGATGGATGGTTTTCATACTTCCCTTTCATAGTTTTCCTTTTTTTTTTTTTTTTAATAACCGACGGTGGCCGAGCAAAAGAACAAAAAAGAAAGAAAGAAAAGAAAAGAACAGAGGGCAGAATGCGCGCCGCTAAATTACATATATTAAAACCTTGCGCGAATATAACTTCCTGCACCGTTTACCCGTTCATTCTATCGCCCCCGCTCGCTCTTTTAACACAGAGTTATGCACCCGACGTATGGATTTTATACGTTCCCGCGATAGCTCAATTATGCGGCATTAATTTATGACGCTGACCACTTTCTGTTATCCGCTATGGTTTGCCAACCCTATTCTACCATCGACATTGTTTCGCTGAGATTCGAGTTGCATTGTGAAAAATGTCGGTGACGTATGTACATACGTATCAATTCGTTCGCACTGAAATGCATCGCTGATTTCTATTTCACAATCTTTACACGAATGAAGTATGCTTCACAATTTCTGCTCCGTTTTGTAGAACTCTGTGACGTGTTCCCGCAACACTTTGTGTTTTAATAATTTTCTGTAGGGGAGAGTTGCCGAATGCGTACCACTTAATTTCGAAGGCAGTTTATATATTCTTTAGTAGGAATTTGAGCAAAAATTATGTTTTGCATCTATGTATTAACTATCGAAGTTGCAATTTAATATGATTTTTTAAATATTTATTGATAGATCATTGTGATATGAACACTTTTATAAGATCATGCAAACAGTGTGTACACGTCAAACGCGTTTTACTGGTTAAAAAAAGGAGACGTCTTCTAAGTGACTACTTGCAATTGATGCAGACAATTTTCATTCAATTTTTTCTATCAAACTGAAATCACAATTCCTCTCGCTCTACGATTACTCTTTGATACGCTAATCGCAATATGTATCAGTTTAAATCAACAATTCTGTTAATTAGACAACTAAACTCCCAGTTCGCCCCGCTGTAGTGAACATGTCCCCAAACTTTTTTTGAAAAATCATCGAATCCTCCAACTTCGAACCATCCTCTGAATCGCACTTTTGTATCCGAGTTTTAATCAACGACTCTCCTAATTATGAGAACTAAAATCTCAATTCGTCTCGCCGAGGCTAAACATTCAAGTTTTTCTCTAAAAAAATTATCAACTATTGTGAACACCAGCAGTTCTTGACTGGTGAACCTCTGGACCACTAATCGCAACCTGTAAATTTACATTATAAGATTCTCCTGATTACGAGACTGGAATCCCAGTTCGTCCTCGTGAGCAGCGTTATGCCGCACAGTGGGCAAAAACGGCATTTTTCGATTCAAAATCAAAGAACTTTCGATAGGAATGAGGTATTTTTTAAATGAAAGCTGCAACCTTGTAGAATATGGGAAAAATAGGGAGATTACGATACGAACGTTTTTTAACCTTGCGAAAATTCGTTAAAGGTGCACAATTTCAAGAAAATTTTAGTTTTTCCACTACCACGCGCGGAACAAATTTTTTTTTAACACTAGAACTACCGAACCAGTCAAAATGACTGGTTCCTGATGTTTTCTTTCACAATTACTGAAATTATAAAAATGTTTTCATCAGAATTTTTTGAATGAAATTTTTCATTAAAGTACATGTTAGAATAAAAATTATATTAGAGTTGAATAGATGTAGTCTTGTCATTATTACAAAGCAATATAGGGGAGAGTTGTGTACCACTTAATTTCGAAGGCAGTTTATATATTCTTTAGTAGGAATTTGAGCAAAAATTATGTTTTGCATCTATGTATTAACTATCGAAGTTGCAATTTAATATGATTTTTTAAATATTTATTGATAGATCATTGTGATATGAACACTTTTATAAGATCATGCACACAGTACGATTTAGGCAACCGGTATCCTAAATGGTACCAGCCGGTTTCCAAAATCGTATCTCATGTGTTGGATTAAAAAGATACAAAAAAATCATAAGAGAAACTGTACTTTGCGTTTAATTTCAGTTTAATATACAATACAACATAAAAATAAAATAGTCCGGTTGTCGGACCGAAAGCGTCGGATTTCTTTTTAAAAAAGAATAAAACCACTTTTTGCAAGCCATTTTAGTGTTCTGATTAAATATGTGTAGAATATTATTTTGCTCCACAATTTGATACGCTAAGCGTCGAACATCTGTTATGTTTAAACCAAAAAATGAAGATTCTAGTTCAATAATGTGGTCAACTAATTCTTTTTCAATACCTGCAGGTATTGTTTGTACGGCTCCAACCTTTTTTAATGCAGAAGTAGGTCTTTTTATCAATCCAAGGAGGTGTCTTCTTAACGTTGGTTTTAGAATTTTATACCGCCGAGAACATTCGTTGAATCCGTATTTTTTATTTCTGTAAGCCTCTATTGCTAATTTCATCTGTTCTTCTGTCCATTCACAATATTTTCGCTTTCCCATGCTAAAAAAATTTGAAATATTGTAAATCGTTTATTTTCGCGGTAAAATTTGAATAACAGTATCTTAAATCGTACTGGTACGATTTAGGAAACCACAGTGTGGAACGATTTAGGAAAAAGACGTCCCGCTAAATAATTGAAGCTAACCTTTAAAACATTATCAGCATGTTTTATAAACTAAATAGAAATAAATAATATAATATAGCTAGTTTTCAAAAATATATAAGACTACCTCAGAAACTGTAGATTTATATTTAATTCAGCCGATTAAAATCGTTTAATATTGACATCAGACTTGCCTGATTTCTTTGTGCTTCTGTCATTCACAAAACAACACTTCATGCGAATGACTTTTTGGTCCTACTTTATCGACATAAATAAAAGTTCATATCTTTACCACCAAGAGGCATCAAAATGCATTAATTTTTAAAGAAAAGAGCTGGTACGATTTAGGTGACCAGTACGCATTTGGCAACTCTCCCTAATTGTTATGTTACGATTGGTGAGACTGTTCCGGCAATTGGTGAACTCGGAAGCAAGGGATTTTTTATTGAATGATACTACATTTTCTAGGGCATGAAGAAACAAGTAATGGAAAAAATTATATAGAAAGTTTGACAACCGTTATTATAATTGAGTTAGTCGTAATCTTATCGATGGAATAATCACGGAAAATATTATGTACGAAGATTATTATAATAAATCAATATTTGGTCAAAGAAGACGGAAAAATAATTAGTAGATAATCACAATTCAGTTGCCATAGAAATCTAACAAATTCTTTTATAATTATTTTATTAACATTAATTATAAAAAATCCTAAAAGTAATTTAGTACTAGTATAGTAATAATAAACTAGTACAAATGAAAGAAAATAAAATTAATTAGGATGAATACAACTATTATAAATGGTAAACATTAATTACATAATAATAACATCATTGTTGTTTAAGTAAATGTTGAAAAGACGATAATTAATTATAATTGAGGAGGAGATTTATTGTGTATTGCTCACAGAATCGGCGAGAGGATTTGTTGAAGCCAAGTAATTTCAACTTCAATGAATGTCATTAAATTGAATAACTAGTTACCTTGCGTAAATAGTAATTTTATTACCTAGTTCATGGCATTGTAATAATATATCATCGAGTTCCTTGGAATGCTGAAATTACGATACGCGAGACCTCGTTTGAATAATAATAACATACATGCATAGATGTTCTTGACTAGAGCAATATTAAATTCGGTATGTAGCAAAGTTAAATAGAACAGTATAATAATAATTACTGCACGCAATGCGTTCCACAGTCAAGGAACTAAAGTTTGTTATAATGCTTTGAAAATGCAACTGAGACAGACATGTTCAGTTAGTTATTCATTAAATTTTCACTGAACGTCCATATTCAATCGATAACATCTGTTTCGGTCTACTAATAAAAATTTGATGGAAGAATTATATCAGAATAAACTAGAATCTATGCAAGGGAAACTTTAAATCAGTTCCCAATCATCCCCAAAACTAGTCTATCATCCTTAATAATGATAATCAATAGACAGCGGATCTTTATGCAAAATAAAAGTTATCTACCTGAATTGCAACAAACGGGAGTGAAATAGAAAATTATTGTCTTCCTTAATATGTTCAATACATAGAAAATAATACAACAACATATTTAAATTCTTCTATTGTTTTCACACTTACTTATCTTGGCATAAATGCATAAAATCCGCTGCCTAGTAATGACGATTGCAAGTAATCATTAGACTGTGGATGTTTATGTAATTTACAATTTTTGTTCACAAATTTTAAGAAAGTGGTATCAAATAAGATTTTATTTTCCGTGGTAGTAGCTTATTCAGATTTGCAATCAATTAAAATCGTACTAAGTTCTGTCGATTTTTATGTTCCAGCAATTTTGAAAATTTTCAGATAACCATAATTGCATAAAGATTCGCAGTCGAAGTAATCATACAAGGATATTCTAGTCTAGATATTTAAACAAACATTATTTTCTTTACGTATTAAAGAACAAGGTTTCGAAGATGCATTTCTAATCAGTGTAATACCAGTATACTACAATAGAAAGAAAAATTCGATAGAAAATCCTGAAGAAATGGAAATTTGCTTGAAACTCGCCCATATTTCCGAGACTAAATTAAATACAGTGTTTACTCTATACAGGGTTAGACACTAACAATTGCCATCTACAATAACTCCGAAAGTATGATAGTAGCACAAAAGTTTTCGACACAAAACTGTAAACAAAGGTGTACCGTGACGTGTTTTCTTTTTGTTCGAACATTTATATATTTCTAAATTCAATCATATATTTCTAAATTCGAAAACGGTGATTTATTATAACTCGAGTAGAATTTTTGTAATTAATTTGAACGCTCGCAGGTGCAGATTCTATTCCAACTGATAGTGAGAACCATTTGCCCCACGGGATGGTTCAGCCATGCCCACGGGTGCGGATACCACTTCAAAACAATTTTGCAAATGGTGAAGCAACGTTTGCTTTTTTATTTTATTGAAAGGAAAACAATGAATAAAAAATTTTCCTAGAGAAATAATATAATGTACAAAAATAGTGGTTCAACTGTCTCCGCTCTCCCCTAGAGCACGCGAACTCGACGGATTTTTGAACTCGTTTTCCTCGAAAACGAGGCATCAAAAATTGTTTTTGCACGTAGAATTTTGCACCCAGCCGCTGATACAACAAAGAAGGAAGATAGTTCCAGCGGCAACGGGTTTGCTGCAAGTTTTATTCCAGCTGGAATTTACGCAGTCAAAAGACAGCGACCTAAGAGATTAAGGAAGTAGGAGCTCCGAGATTAGGTGTCGCCGGTAGCATTCTACCGTTGCCATATCTCCGCCCATAGAGATTATGGTCCGTTTATGCCGCGAATACGTTTATATTTACACACCAGGCTCTCGATTTATCTTCGCGGGAACTCTGTTATGTCTTCAAGCCTCCTTGATCCCCGCTCGTCCGAATACGAAATTACATTCAAAAACAAGCTGCGGTATGCACAAACTTCCAACCGGTAATCTTCTGTCGTTGACGTTTGATGGACTTGATAAAACACTTGAATCTCTTTTTGCATTATATTTTCTACACGATTCACACTTGAGAGATTTTCTAAACACTAGATCTATACCGGCTATTATAACTTAGGTATGTTGCCTTATAAAAATAATAAGATTGAATTCATTTAAATTTTCTGCGATTTTTGCTATAATGCATGCTCGAATAAAGAAACGTGAATAATCATTTCCTGTGCAAGCATCTTTATAATTTCACTAATAATATGCAATAAAGTCAGTGATAATAAAATATCTGATACCGATCATTTGACTGGCGGTGGTAGCAAGAAAATTAGTAGAAACTCAGTAATTAAATAAGTTACTAAAATGAATGTGTGTGTGTGTGTGTGTTCTCATCAATAATTATTATTAACAAGTGAAAAGAAATTGGATCATTGATAACTGTTATGAGCGAAGTTTTTTTTTCATCGGTAACAGTCATTGAGGAGGATTCAATTCTTTGGACACTAATAACTGTTGTTTGTAACCGAAAAGTATAAAAATAAAAATATAAAAAGTAGAGTATCTTAAATTTCAATGATAATCAATTTTTTATTAATGATTTTTATCGTAGAAAATTTTAGAACAATTGTTATTTTTGGTCCCTGGTTATTAAATAAATGGTTTTTACTTTATTCGTTCCTATAGTTTATGTATTTTGCAGTTTCGTGTAACGACAGTTTCGTGCTTTATCGTAAATAAATTTTTTAACGATTCTTTTTCACGAGCTCTTTCGTTGCATACATTCGCCGCATGGAAAGAGACCCAGATATATTCCGTTTGGACAAAGCATAGAATAAGTGAAGGTTCATATATAAATAAATAAAGCAGTTTGCGTCATCTGCAGTTTGCTCCGAAAATATACCATTCCATTGAAAATGTAATGAACTTCTTGATTTTAGTACATTTTACGAAACAGGAGATGTGAATTATTGAAATTAGTTCTACCCACATGACTAAAATGATAAATTCGGCTCCAGTGAAACGTCTTAAATAGTATTTCGTTAATATACTACCTTGAAGTAACAGTCACAGTGTTTGAATTATATATACGTATTTCTCAGTATTTGATAAATTAAGAAATTGCTACTATTTTAAAGAATTTGGAACACGATATCTGTCATTCTTTTAATAATTAAAATTCTATCAGTCTTTTAATAACAGATTATTGCTAACTTCAACTATTACGCTGGTTTCAAATGTATTTACATTTTCTGGTAAGTAGAAAATGTACGGAACATTGTGATTTTTACAATTTTACTTTATGAATTAATGAGGATCTACAAACCACTAGAAACTCACAGTGTTTTAATATTTTTCGAGTTCTTAGTAACTAGTCAGTATTAAAAAATGTGTCACTTTCACATTCTCCTGTTTATTTCAATTCTCGGCAATTAATAACTCAAGAAATAATGACCCTTTGGTACAAAAGGTCCACTTTGAAGTAATTTCCTTTTCTTCTTCTAAAAGGTGTAACCTTGTCAGATCGTGTTAGGCCACCCTTCGTTGAAAGATACTTAAACTACCTCCTTGTCAACCCTCTTTCCTTTGAACCTTGCTACTTTTCTTCCAATTATCGTTTCCTTTTTCCATAGCTTTTACTTCCAGAATTGATCTTAATGTATTAATGTTGCATTAATTATTTTTCAATGCCGTCTATTTTACATCTTCTCGCAAAGCTATTTCAAATATAAATTATTCTGCGCGCATTAATTTTCACTGGAAAAATTATTTAAACAACTTATGACTTGGATTAAAACTATAATGTTTTAATTCTTAGGATTATCTTTTTTCATTATTATCATATATACATACTACAGAGTCTAATAAGAAAATATATATTTTTAATTTTACACACAAACTAAAGAAAATCACTTATGAGCAGGGATGTAGGTATATAAGAGTTTATTTAACCGTAGCAGTATTATTTAATACTACATAGAATTGATCCGAAACAACGCATACTTATTAATAACAATTTATGAACGTCAGAATAAAATAAAAGTATAATATATAATTAGATCATGGATTTCATGCATTTATGACAACAATGAATAAAACAGTGAATATAGTTAAGAAATTCAAAAATACTGTTGTATTATTTTCGATTTCTTGAATTGATTCAATGAATGCAGACAATTTTTATTTTCTATAAAAATCCTCAATTTATATATATATATTTTTTTATTTTCTATAAAAATTGTCTGCATTCATTGAATCAATTCAAGAAATCGAAAATAATATAACAGTATTTTTGAATTTCTTAACTATATTCACTATTTTATTCATTGTTGTCATAAATGCATGAAATCCATGATCTAATTATATATTATACTTTTATTTTATTCTGACGTTCATAAATTGTTATATATATTGTTATATAATAATATATATATATATATATATATATATATATATATATATATATATATTATAATGTCTAAAGATGAATAGGGTAAGACGAATTCAGTGTTAAATTACAACATATAATTAATTACAGACAGTTGTACAATGCACATCAGACAGCTACAGAACCAGTTTCAGTCAGGTCACGTCAGCATACAGGTTGAGTATAGCGTCAATTAGTACGGTACATTAGGTACAACAAGTGCAATTACTGTCAACTAGAACACTAAGTCTAGTGGCAACTGTCAATAAATTATTCAACACAAAAAACTTTGTAGTATTAATAAATTCGATGATATTCACTGCAATATTCTGTGTTAAAGAAAAGATTTTACGATCTTCGATAAGATGGGAAATATTTCAATAAGACTTGCAAAATATATAAACAAAAGTTTACATTTCATTTAAGATGTAGGAGTTCTTCAAGTTTCGAACACAATTTGGAAAATATTTAAAGTTATTTGTACTTCCATTATTAATACAATAGTTTCTTCATTCAAAAGAAGTAATCATTCTTTTCTTGTCTTAAATAAAAAACACGATCCATCGTGCATTAAACTTTAACACAAAAGTCATGTTGCACACAATCAAATTACTTTCACAGACCGATTTCTGGACGATGGAATGTACTAAACACGAATTAAGTTTGCCATCTAATAATAATTTAAATTTAATTTGTAATTTGTCAATAAGAAATAGTTTTCTTCTCCAAAGGAAATGGCAAAGTTCTACCGTTTCCTGTCTTACGGGGTTATATACAGTCAGGAGGCCCAAAAAAAGCGATTTTTTAAGAATTTTTCCTGAGAAGACCTTTATATCTATTAATGTAGAAATTTGTACACATATTATGGTAACTTTTAACTGTATTTGAACATCTTTTATTTGTAAAAATAATAATTTTGAAACCTGCTATAGCTGATCTCCTGGAGCTCCTATAAAAAAAGGCGCTTTGCGGTGACCACTATATCTCTGGACTGGATCATCAAAAATGAAAAAACCAAACTGATTTCGTTAAAGAAATGTATAATCTAGTAATTAATCGAAGGAATAAGCAAAATAAAATTTTGTGACAAAATGGCAGCTTTTCAAAGAAAAAAATCGATTTTTCACCCAAATTTTGGCCTTAAATTGTTTATAAAAAAAAATATATTCATCGGAGAGAAAAAAGCTTCGATTAATTACTAAAAAATATACTTAAGAAGCTTGTGTTAAAATTTTAGAGTGATCGGTTTAGCCGTTTCCGAGAAATCTTTGTCACCGACTTTGAAAACACAGTTTCGAGAAAAACGCGTCGAAAGATCGCGTTGAAATGCGTCGAAAGAACGCGTTGACACGTTCAAACGCTCTGACACGTCTTTACAAATATGCGTGTAACTTCGAAAATAATCGCCGGATTGACTTGAAATTTTTTGTGCGTATACTTAAATATATGTACACTGCGAAAATGAAATAAGAAAAAAATCGATTTTTTGAAAATTCTAACTGTATACAGGGTAGTCCACCTAAGTAAGGCCACCTAAATATCTTCTCTAATTGTGGGGGTACAAAAAATATTTTGTATGCTATTTGAATGGCTTGAAAAAACCATTCTATTGCAAAAAATGTTTTTTTTTCTAGAATAATTTTTTTTTGAGTTTACAATGTTATCGATGTTTTTTGTGTATAATTGTATAATTATTTTTATTGCATCGCGTAGCTGATGTTAAAATACGTTCAGTTATGTACGTTATATGACCTTGAAATGACCTTTGAGTTCAAAAATTAAATGGAAACGAAAAATTTTTCTCTATCGAGACTTTAGAGACGAAGACGTCGTTCGGGAATCCGTAAGAGTAAATAAACATATTCACTATTACGAAACCCCATTATGAAATTTGTAATACGTTTCACGAACCTATTTTTCAAACTGTCATTGTAATAAGGTGGAGTGGGGTAAGTGTACCCCAGTTTTTAGTAAGTTTGACTTTCAACCCCAATATCTTGAATTTGTTTTATAATAATTTAACATTTATTGATATCAACGAATTCCACTTGTATATTTTAATTTTTTAAGAAAATTGTAAAAAATTGCAACAACTGTGCACTTTCCCCGAAAATGGGGCAAGTGCACAATCGACAGTTAAAATCTATTTAATGCCTATATTGTATGCTACTTTATGCTTTTTATCGCATTCAAAATATGTTGTTTCGTTTTGGAGTAAAGAAGACCAAATAAGAAATAATCATTATCTTTGGAATAAGATCAATATAAAAATTAACTTAGCGTAGATTACTGCATATTAGGTATTGCAATTTCGCTCATATTATATTAATAAGAGTCCGTTTATGCACTTACCCCACTCCACCTTAGATGCTCAAAATGGTGCCGCTCCACATCGATACATTTGTTGAAACTTAGAATAAGAGACTCTCTGGCCCTTTCAAATGTTGTGGGATTAATTGTCTCGATAGACAATTTTTCTAAACTCAAAGGTCATTTCAAGGTCATGTAATGTACATAACTGAACGTATTTTAACATCAGCTACACGATGCAATAAAAATAATTATACAATTATACACAAAAAAACATCGATCACATTGTAAACTCCAAAAAAAATTATTCTACAAAAAAAAAAACATTTTTGCAATAGAATGGTTTTTTCAAGCCATTCAAACAGCATACAAAATATTTTTTGCACTCCCACAATTAGAGAAGATATTTGGGTGGCCTTACTTAGGTGGACCACCCTGTATAACCCCTTAAGTAAACAACCTCAACATTAAATTTTAAAATGAAAATTACGTTGCAGATTACCTCTGTCGAACCGATTTTTAAACGGTGGAACGTGCCGTGCAGAAATAAAGTTAGTCGCGTAACAATTAGTGCGTACGAATCTTTGTGTTCCGGACTAATAAATCGCAAGAAGAAGAACCTGAAGCAGAAAAATTCCTCTGTTTTTTCGCTGGTTCTTAACGTTCGCTGAAACGAACGACCTGCAGCACGATTCAGCGTAAATCTCCGGCTTGTCGGTCAATCAGTGACGCGATTTTTCCCTGCAACGACCTTCCCATAGCCAGCTTTGCGTGTTTGTCTCCGAGTCCCGTCAGGATCCTATAAATCTCTGAGACACTGGCCGCCGAGAAGTACAAAGCGTGTTTAATTCATTCGGCTAACGGGCTAACAATAAGTAATGGTCTCCGCTCCGCGAACTATACCCGCGATTTAACGAGTTTTGTTCGGAATATCAGTTGCAATTTACACAAGTTTTTTTTTTCGTTCGGATGGAACGCGACGTCGTTAATTTATCGCGTAATTAAATATAAGTTCACGCGTAACTAGTGCACGTTTGGTCGGGCTGTTCTGATACCTGAACTACTTTGTTCGAAACGATACATCTCTCGGCGTTCGCGATTAATATGATTTAATTTTCTTGTTGTTGGCATCGAGTGTGGTCGAGCATGGAAAACAATGTCGACGAAAAAGGTTAAGATAACGGCGTCGTATTGCATTTACGTCAATCAGCTTTTTATGCGAAACAGTGGCATTTATTTGCAATCGAAAACGTCACAAATTGAAAGCTTTCAATTTAACCCCTCGCACTACTATTCATTTTGTGATTATAATGATTAGAAATTCTTCATTGTTCAGAATTTCATAGAAAAAAAGATAGTTTACATTTATTGTATGCCTACATTTTCCTCATAGGATATTGAAACTTTGCTGGTTAATTTATTGAATTTAGGTTGCTTAGTTGATTGATTTAGTATTGAAATTGTTATTAAATTATTATTAGTTTCATCACAGCCTCTTCTCTCGACTCGTTGAACAACGCTCTTCTACTTATTATGAAATTATTTATTAACACTTTGAACGCCAAACAAGAAAGCTAAAAAATTCCACGAAATCAAAGTAAGTTATTTGATGAAATAGAAATTAAAAAAATTAAATGAATGGTATTGTGTGGTTCTCCAACTTTCTTGCATTATACAGATCCTAGTCAAATTTGGTACAATGAATATATTAATGCAAAAATTCATTTTAAAGCCTGAACAAATAATTCCGTCACCCATATATGGGTGACATGGCAGTCAACGAGTTAATACAAAAGATTGTCTCACTTGAATTCAACAGTAGTGTTTTCTGAATGTATTAATTAACCCCTTGCATTACTATTTATTTTGTGATTAATGATTAGAAATTCTTCATCGTTCAGAATTTCATAGAAAAAAAAAGATAGTTTATATTTATTGTATGCCTACATTTTCCTCATAGGATATATATCAACTACAACAAAATAGAATTTTATTTCGATTTAAAGGAAATTAATAACGTTCACATTTATTAGACTCTATCCAGAATCTTCATCACGAGTCTAGCTCGTTATTGTAGGGCAACGGGTTAAACGAAAATAATAGTTTTACATTTTGATAAAATAATACGATAGTACTGATGAAAATAATGCATTATGGCAAATAATTAAACAAATGTATATAAAATGTGAATACTTACAATGGGTAATCATTCTGTATTTTCTGGTACCTGATTATTATATAATAATCCAGATTTTTGTACAGATTGGTTGCACAATTGTGGATCAAGTTTTGCCTAGATACGTCTGATTGCACTTTTTAAATGGTTAATATCATTATTTTACTTTTCATTTTTTACATAATATCTATAATACTGTTATGAAAATGAACGAGGTAATCGAAAAATTGTATATTTTCAGTTTTTAAATATTCTTTAATATTTTTGCTGTGAGAACGACTGCAGCTTCATACTTATATAAGCCGTTTTTTTTTTTAAAGTGGTATAAGTCCACGTTTGGAAAAAATGAGTTAATGGTCATTTTAGTAAGACATAGATACTTTTTATATTTATAATCATACTTTCAATGGAGCACGATTTTTTGACAAAGTAGTCAAAAAGCTATAAAATGTTAACGCAAAAATATTTTTTTTTAAGAGGAAAAAATCCATTTCTAATATTCATAGTTAAAACAACTTTCTAATTGATATTATTATTGCAAAAGAAATGAACCACATAAAATTTTTTACAAAACAGTATGGAAGAAAATGCTCCATTTAAAGTAATTTTTTTATAACTTGACAAATTATTAAATTTGAAATAATTATATTAAATTTGATTTAATATATTATTATTAAATTTGAAATAAGTTTAAAATATAAATTCTATTTTATTTTTAGTTATCACTTGATTATTCATGTATTTACATGTCTTCATTTTAATTATTTTTTACATTAAAAAATCCATTTTAGTAAAGCCAATGTCTATAAAAATATGGACTTAAATTTCCTTTTGTTTTTATTTCTTATCATATTGTAAATAAGTTATAATTCGCGCCACGAATGTCACTGGGGCCCACCACCAGTGTTTGAAATGTACTTGCGTAAAGCTAATTGTTCACATGTGCTACCATTTACATTACTGCATTATGTTATTCAGGTTGTATAATCTTTTTTATATTTTTTTTCGTAAGTAAACTGTGTGCATATAAACTAGACGTTCACTCTAACCCTACTGCGCCATCACATATGTTATTATTGAAACTGTATAAGTCTATTTAGAGCTAAAAAATCGTTTATTTTATTTAATAATTTTAATAATTATTATTGAATAATAAAATTTAACAGGTTTATGGTGTTAAAAACGTTACCCGAATTGATCATCGTTTGCCAATATTTTTAAAATAATTCGGCTCATATACATATAACGGCTCATATACGCGGTTTTCTTCAATTATTTTACGACATGTTATTGAATTTCTTCTCTAATTACTTCCAAAGAATCAATACAACCGTAACGATAATCAATAAATCTCATTTCAGATTCTCATCATGAGGAATATCGTCATTACCTTTTCAGATAATCTTCCACACTCTAAGTAATTACTAGGAAAGAGAGCAAAAGAAATTGGAAATATCAATAAACTATTTCCCACTTATGAAAATTAATAAAAGAAGGAAGAACGGGTATAACCCAGAAATAAAATTGATCTTTCTTCATACGATAGAGTTCCTCTACTAGAAGGGTAGTTATAGTGTGAGCAGGGCTTCACGAATTATGCTCTATTTCTTCTGTTCAGCTTAACAAATAATTGCGGAAAAAATTCCTGAACATTATACCTAATAGAACTCATATCTGTGAATTTTTTCCCAATTTTTATTACAAAATCGATTTTGAAAAAATTTCGAAAACGAAAAAAAATGAAAAAAAATCAATCAAGACGAACAATCAACTGATCGATTTGATCAATCGATCATCGATCAATCAATCAATCAATCAATCAATCAATCAATCATTCAATTTCAAATTGTTGATTTTATAGCGAAGTTATCAGATGACCACTTGTCTTCACGCCAGTTTCTGTCGCAATTTGTCGTGCCGTTAATGCACAGTTCGATGCATGTTGTAAAATATTCCTTCTGTCTTGTGCAGTTGTCAACTTTAGACGGCCTTCTGGAGTCTTTTTACTGGAGGCATTTTGTATAAACACAACTATTGCAAGTTGATTAATATTTTTCAGGTTTTACTTAAATTATTTACTTCAATTACTGACACTCGTGTAGCTTGTGTAGCTTTCAAGTTCATAGAAATTCTAACGAAAACAGTGCGTGGAACGACGTCCCTAGAAGTAAATAATAACACTACATGAAAGACGATGAAATTTTTTCATATAATACATAATTATTTCGTTTTAAGTGGTTATATACAGTTAGAATTTTCACAAAATCGATTTTTTTTAATTTCATTTTCGTAATGTACATATATTTAAGTATACGCACAAAAAATTTCAAGTCAATCCGGCAATTATTTTCGAAGTTACACGCATATTTGTAAAGACGTATGAGAGCGTTTGAACGTGTCAACGCGTTCTTTCGACGCATTTCAACGCGATCTTTCGACGCGTTTTTCTCGAAACTGTGTTTTCAAAGTCGGTGACCAAGATTTCTCGGAAACGGCTGAACCGATCACTCTAAAATTTTAACACAAGCTTCTTAAGTATATTTTTTAGTAATTAATCGAAGCTTTTTTCTCTCCGATGAATATATTTTTTTTTATAAACAATTTAAGGCCAAAATTTTGGTGAAAAATCGATTTTTTTTCTTTGAAAAGCCGCCATTTTGTCACAAAATTTTATTTTGCTTATTCCTTCGATTAAGTACTAGATTATACATTTCTTTAACGAAATCAGTTTGGTTTTTTCATTTTTGATGATCCAGTCCGGAGATATAATGGTCACCGCAAAGCGCCTTTTTTTAGAGGAGCTCCAGGAGATCAGCTATAGCTGATATAGTTTCAAAATTATTATTTTTACAAATAAAAAATGTTAAAATACATTTAAAAGTTACCATAATATGTGTACAAATTTTTACATTAATAGATGTAAAGGTCTTCTCAGGAAAAATTCTAAAAAAATCGCTTTTTTTGGGCCTCCTAAATGTACAGTGGCGTGCAAAAGTTCCCGGCCAGATAGTTTTTGCTATTTTGCTTCCAAAAAAAGAGCGTTAAGAAATTTTTATTAGAATCATAAATAAGGTCGTATTACATGAAAGAATATTACAAAAAATATCAACGCTAATTATTTTTCTTACTTGTTAATTTAAAGAATAAGTAAACTTGCGTGTTCAAAAGTTGCCGGCCAGTATGTTTAACGAAACATTATGCTTTTTTTTTCATTGTGTAACAATTTTGCAGTACATTATTTAATATGTTATAATTAATATTTCGTAGCCATGCCTTTTGCAGCAATAACAGCAGCACAGCGACGAGCCATGGACTCAATTAACCGAGTAATGTAGTCGTGTGGTATTTTGTTCCACTCTTCTATTAAATTTTGAAAAAATTGTGTTTTATTGGAACTTCTATGATTTTTTATTCGACGTTTCATCTCTCCCCAAAGATGCTCTATTGGATTTAAGTCCGCAGATTGAGAAGGCCAGTCTAAAACTTGTACTTTATTTGTAGACAACCACCCTTTTACGATTTTCGATGCATGTTTGGGGTCGTTGTCATGTTGGAAAAACCAATTTTCTGGCATTTCTTTTTCACCATATGGTAGCATATGAGTTTCTAAAATATTTTTATACGTGACACCAGTCATGATACCCTAAATTTTTATAAGAGGACCAATTCCTTGAGCGGTGAAAGCTCCCCATACCATAATGCTCCCTCCACCATGTTTAACAGTTGGTGTTTGATATCTGGGATCATTTCTTGTGCCAACTGAACGTCGTACATATTGTCTTCCATCGCTGCCGAATAGATTAAATTTAGATTCATCCGAAAAAAAGAACATTTTTCCAATTTTCCACAGTCCAGTCACAATATTTTTGGGCAAACTTTAATCGGGCTACTTTATTTTTCTTACTGATTAGTGGTTTTTTAACACTAACTCTGCCAAACAGTCCTACATCATGTAATCTTCTTGTTACCGTACATCGACTAATATTAGCAACGTTTTCCTGTTGTAGTTCTGTTGCAATATTGCTAGCTGTCTTCTTTGGGTCCGCAATTGATTTACGTTTTATAATTCTATCAATTCTTTTAGTGGTCTTTCGGGGTCTTCCACTCCGCGGTCGATCTTTCACGCCATGTCCTGCACGATATCTGTTAATTGTGTCTTTCACTGTACTTTTCCCGATAGACAATACTGAAGCAATTTCGCGAGATGACTTTCCCTTTAACGACAATTCCATCACAATTTTGCGTACTTCGACAGATATCTTTCGAACCATGTTTACATTTCAGCGACTGACTACCAACTGAAGACTACCAACTACGTAATATTATTTGAATGTAAACACTTACTGACCTTTTACAGACTTAAATACAATCCCAGCTTAAACTGGCCGGGAACTTTTGAACACGCAAGTTTACTTATTCTTTAAATAAACATGTATGAAGAATCAGCAGCATTGATTTTTTCTATAGTATTTTTTCACGTAACATGCCCTTATATATGATTCTAATCAAAATTTCTTAACGCCTTTTTTTTTTGGAAGAAAAATAGCAAAAACCATCTGGCCGGGAACTTTTGCACGCCACTGTATATAACCGCTTAAGTGATGTCTTATAGTATTGTCGCGTACTGTACGTATGAAATTTCTTATGCGTACAACGTTGCCTTATCATTTTGTCCACCAGTGTACGACCAATTAGAAGCACCGAAGATCCTCTAGGTGAAAATGTGAATCGACTCACACCGTATAGAACATTCCCGATTGACTCCCAGGCGCGGAGGATCGTTCGCGATCACATAAATATCCTAGGGCGTATCGTGGCCCGCCCATGGATCCGCCTCGGAGCGTCAACAGTATGGTTAACGCGGATGAGAATGACGAAAAAAAAAAAAAAAAAAAAAACGAAGCGATAACAGCGCGAGATTAGCCGAGATAGGGAAAAGTCGGCGCGGAGGATGACGGGTGCTCGTTTGGAACTTTAGCCGTGGACCCTCGAAGTTGAAGTGCGGGAAGAAGAAGGCGAGCCCGAAGAAAGGGTGGGGGCAGCGGTGGAGAAATGACGACGAGTGGCAATGGGAACGCGAAGGAACAGCTGGTAGGAGGAACTAATTAGCGGTGGCGCGTGACACTTCGCGGCGGCGCGCTCGAAAAAAAGAGCGTCAAGTTGAAGCTGCCGAGGTTCTGAATACCGGAGACGAGGGAAGACGTTTTTGCGCTCGAAACGGGTTAAAACGAAACCACGGATTCACCTGCTTTCCCCCTCCACCCTGGCTTGTAACCGCCCTCTGCTAGCTGGATGTCCATGATCCTGAGATCCGGCTGAGAACCGTTTCGAGGGTTCGAGGAACGAGTCGAAGAAGAAGCCGAAGAAGAAGTCCCTTTTCAGCAGCGGGTCTCGAGCAAGAAGAAACCATCCGGCTCGGGAGGAAACAGGACAAAAAAGGGAGCGGCAAGGAGTAAAAGGTTGAGAAAGAAAGAGAGAGTGGGGAGGGGCGGGGGGAGGAGTCCAGAGGTGCTCGAGGACGGAGCCGAGTTTGCGTAAGGGGGTTTAGGTAAATTGAAAATGGAATTAAATTCCCTTGGCACTGCTCGAGAGGATACACACGGTACACCCAGGAAGTCGAGAGGAAAGATGCACTCGTTCCTTTTTTTGTTCTTTCTTTCGTTTCTCCGCGCTTCGCCACTCCCCCCTCCCCCCGTCCTATCTCGCAGACCTCTTCTTCTTTCCTCCTCCAAAACCGGCCATCCTCCACCCCCTTCCCCACTCCCTGCCCAGTCTTTCTCCTCTCACTCTTCACGTTTTTGAATTCGTCTGCAAACGCTAGCCGAGTGTCTGAACGACGACGGCTCTCGCCTACGCCACCGGTATCTTCCACTGTTCCCCTTTTTCCTTGCCCTCCCCCCTTTCTCTTCCCCCGCCCTTACGACGGCTGGTGTAAATGGGCGTGCGACGCTGAGTCGTGTTCTTTCTCGAGCAAATATTCTCGGATAAATATATATATGTATATATATATATAGCCGGTGTGTGCGCTTTTAGCCGGCTGCGATAGAAAACACCAAGGAAATCGACATAATGTTATCGCAGCGGTACACTCGAGCGGCCTTAAATCGGGACGCAGCAGCGACAGATGGAAATTGACGGGTACGCGTCGCGCGTCGTCTCGAGACAGAACCGTGCCCCAGCCGATATTGGCTCATCGTCAGGGGATAGGGACGCTTGCGATCAGCCCGAGCAGAGATGAAGCGGATCAGACGTGATCGCTGACCGGATATACAGCGACGAGCAAAAGCGTAAACACACTTCGCTAGTTTTATATAAAACGTGATAATATACAACCTATTTTTCGATTGAATGGTAAAGATTAGGTACTAATAACACTGTCCAACACCAAAAAGTTTTTGCAATACCTGTTGGGTGATTCTTATACACCTTGTCATTCTAAAACCGAATCCGCAAACAGAATTTCTCTATCACGCAACGTTTTCGAAAAAACTTCGTTTTTGTAAAAATGCACAATTTTGATAAAAAATGACGTGTTACGCAAAAACTACATACGCGAGAAAGTTCAAGTTTGAGTCAAGAGATAGAGGGGACTCTCCTCTACATATACATACATACAGTCGAGTCGGAAAGTAAGTTAACATTTGGTGATATGTAGGCAATGAATATGATGAATAAAATCAAGTTATTGTATTGTTTTTATTTAGGAGGTGTCAGGAAATAAACAAATATGTTAGTAAAACATATATTATCATTATTAAAGATTAAAGACATGTCATATTCATTTGCCTGCATATACCAGTCGTTAACTTACTTTCCGACTCAACTGTATAGTCAATTATATTTTTATGTACTTCCTAATAGTTGTAAGTGGCTGTTAAAGTTTGAAAATGTGCCGACACGGGTACTTTTTACGTTCTATTTTTGTATTTATGTGAAAAATCCTTTATCTAGCAGAAATTTACTATACAGTAATGCATTCTACAGACATTTTTGGTAAAGTAACCATTCACGAAAAGTATTTGGTTCCCTTAGTATACGAGAAGGTTAAGAAAATATTCATTGCTTCAATATTCGTCGCTTGTCTTTTCTCGACTCGCCAGGGTTGTCGCTATGTGTATTCGACGTTGGTACCACTCTAATGTGTCTTTGCTTACTATGCGTAATTAAATAAATTTTTTTTGTCTTTTTGGGTGCCAATCATTACACAAAATTATAAAAATACGAGTTATATTCACATTTCATTGTGGAAATGCTTAATAAAGATAATTGAATAGAGTAACTTACCTATTTCCGATGTAAATAAATTTAAAAATATTTTAAATAACTATAAAGTTTTTTATGATATTTTATAGCGTAGAAATGCAGATTTAAAATGCTTAACACGACTGACTTCGACAAATTTCAAACCGAAACTAAGCTCTGACATATGAAATGTTCTTACAAACTGCAGCCTACACACTACAAAATAGTTACAATGTAAGGAGAGAAAGCAATGCGGTGACTGGAAAATGTTATTTTCAGTAATTGTTGTCTTATAATTGTAATACCAATGGACATTCGAGATTCTTCTTCGGAAATAGGTAAGTTCTTCTATTCAATTTTCTTCATTAATAATTTCCACAATGAATTGTGCATACAACTGGTATTTTTATAATTTTGTGTAATGCTTGGCAGCCAAAAAGACGAAAAAAATTAATTTAATTAAGTGTAGTTTTTTCGAAGTAAGTTTTTTCGAAAACGTTGCGTGATAGAGAAATTCTGTTTGCGGATTCAGATTTAGAATGACAAAGTGTATAAGAATCACCCAACAGACATTGCAAAAACCGAAAAAAGTTTTATTTTGTTGGACAGTGTAATTACAAAGTGAATAGCATAAACTAAACACAGCAGATTATTTTCGTTACTATTAATAATGTACGGAATATTTGAGCCGTTTATTTTGAAAGTGGCCTATGTAAGTCAATTATTTCCGGTTGCTCGTGGTTACATGTACAACTTAAAGTTATCTATCAATAAAGTATTTCGGGTTACTTACAGTAAGGAGCAAAACTGAACCAATAACCACAAGTTTAGAAGATAGAAGAATAACAAAAAATCAACATTATAACTATTTTTATCACAGTTAGAAGTAACTTAAGAATTTTTTTCAATAATTAATGTCTCCCCGTTTAGCAATGACAACAAAAATAGACAGACTCGGTTTTGTACCATGTCCAATACTTGGCAATATTTATTATATCATTTATTTTTTATATTTCGGCCACAACCCTTGTGCTTACTAAAACTGCACTAATTCGCTTTGATATACTTTCTACTAATTTTTTGCAATAATCCGGAGATAGTTGTTCCCACTGTTCTTGAATTCTATCATACAAATCTGTGATTGATGTTGGTTGGGAGTCGTATGAATCCCGAAATCGTTTTTTTAGTAAACCCCATAGATTCTCTATGGGGTTTAGGACGTGGCTCTGTGCAGGCGAATCCAGAACAGAAAATTTTTTAGTACAGAGCCAATTTTTTACACTTTTAGCAGTGTGCTTAGGGTCTCGGTCATGCATGAAAATTACATTCTTTTCTTCAAAAGGCATATTGCCACACAACATATGTACTAACATGGTGGCGCCCTTACCGGACAAAAACACTGAAAATCGGACATCTTTACACACGCATAACTTTTGAACTAGTGATCTCCTAGAATTGAAATTTGGATTTACGGCATTTTCTCGCCAAAATCTACAGGATTACATAAAGAAATATAAAACTTTCTGGTTTCCTGTGGTAAAGTTAAGCCCAGAATTTACTCATTCCATCGAAATCGAGCACGAAAAATAAAGCATCCCATTAAAAAAAAAAATTAAAAGTGACTTTCATATCTCCTTTACACGCCCACTTGGTAAAAAACTACAATTACTATATTATTAATTTCTGTAAATTCTATAACTTTTATTCGAAGCATTTTCGCGTATTGTTTAATACTAGATTGCCTAAGCAAGTCATTTTGACTGCTTTTGAATTTCAATTAAAAAAATAATTATTTAAATAATGACACAGCTTCTTATAATTTTGTGACTTTTTCTACAACATATAAATGGGTTAAATAATCATTGTTGTTGCCCCCCCTCCTTCACTTCCGGTATATAGGTAACGGTTTCCGGTATCGGCTTCCGGCTTTCAGGCAATATAGGTATATACTAAGCTCCCGTCTTTCTAGTGTTAAATAAAAGACGTCTTAAAGACGTCTGAAATGAAACGTCTTAAAGACGTCTGAAATGAAACGTCTTAAAGACGTCTGAAATGAAACGTCTTAAAGACGTCTGAAATGAAACGTCTTAAAGACGTCTCGTAAAAGACGTCTGAAATGAGACTTCTTAAAGACGTCTTCGGACGTCTGAAATGAAACGTCTTAAAGACGTCTGAAATGAAACGTCTTAAAGACGTCTGAAATGAAACGTCTTAAAGACGTCTCGTAAAAGACGTTTTAAAGACGTCTGAAATGAGACTTCTTAAAAACGTCTTATTTCGGACGTAAAAACGACGTCTCAAGAAAGACGTCTGTAAGACGTCTTAAAGACGTCTTTTTAGGGCGTAAGACGTTCAGACCAAAAATGGACGTAAACCAGACGTCTTTGAGACGTCGCGTGCTATCTGGGTATGTAGTGAAAATATGTAACAATTACAGTTATGTTTCGTTTCATAAACATGTGTGCAATTACATAGAAAAATACATGGTTTTTTAAGCCTGCAAGAGGTGTACGAATTCCTTTTACACTCACTGTATATGGAAACTGTTTTTCCTCGCGATACTGAACCATTGGATATTGAAGAATATCTTTCGCGGCATATCTGGCTGGCTCAAGCAACGATAAAATGAAGCTTGATCCGTCGTGATTCTTGTAAACCATGATATGAAGAAGGAGGACCGGTGATGGCCGGGACAGGGAGCTTGTAAATTTTTTTACACCTCCGAGAATCACGGCGACGGAGGAGTCTCCCCGTTGCCGCAGGAATCCGAACGCGCTTCGCAGCAAGTTGCTCGACGGCTGCGTTACCTGAAACTCGGGGGACGCATTCGCAGGATTGCCATCTCGTTGAAAAGTTATAGGGTTACTCGTAAAATTCAAATCTCACCGAGGCGAGAGTAAATCACGCGCATCTACGCAACGAGCCGTCGTAATGCTTCAAACTTCGACATCCTGCATTGAATATTTATCGGCGATGCGACGGAACGTAAACTCCAGATGCGATGTAAACGTAACCTTGCGTCCTGCCATTAGCCATTTTGCAATAAAGAAAAAAAAAAACAACGAAACCACCGTACACTCACACATCGTAGTACACGCATACTATCTTTAATTTCTCAAAGACGCATGCATACATTTGCATACCGTTTGCATTTGTGATACCGTAAGTTCACGAGCCAGGTACCAGAGTTGGGCAGTAATCGATTATCTTCTGATTACTTTGATAATCATTGTTGGAAATTTATAGAGTCAATGCGCCCTCTTGTGTCTGTTCTATCGGGATCGTTTGTCGATGTACAGTGAGTAACGAAAGTATTCGAACGCCCTTTAAATCAGTATAACTTTTTTTTTTAAGTGAATCAAACGACCTGACTTTTTTGAGGAGTTAGAAGAATTGGTTTTCGAAATGATGTGTAAAAAAGATTTTGAAAAAATTGCAATTGGTAAGAATTACATGAGAAAATAAAAATGGCACTTTTCACAACTTTTTTATTTGAGCCTGTTATGAAAATTTAAAATATGCGATTTGTAGATCTCTGTTAGTTATACACTTACTGAAAATTTCATCGAAATCGGCTGACGCAGATAAAAATGGCACGTATCAAAATATGTTAGAATCTGAGGATTTTAAGCAGAAACTGGCCAAAAGTCGTGAAAATCTACGCTTTTCACCACTTTTAACTAGTTGTAGCTCGTGTGTATATTAATCGATTTCAATGAAATTTGCAGCATGTATATAACTAACATATATCTACAAAACGCATATTTTAAATTTTCACTACAGGTTCAAATAAAAAAGTTGTGAAAAGTGCCATTTTTATTTTCTCATGTAATTCTTACCAATTGCTATTTTTTCAAAATCTTTTTTGCACATCATTTCGAAAACCAATTCTTCTAACTCCTCAAAAAAGTCAGGTCGTTTGATTCACTTAAAAAAAAAGTTATACTGATTTAAAGGGCGTTCGAATACTTTCGTTACTCACTGTATGTTCGCGTATGATTTAGTCTGTGTCTAACCGCCAATATTGTAAGACGTGTTACCTGAATAAATATAGTATCTACATATCAAACAGTAAAATAAAGTAACTGTTCTTGTATTTATTAACTACGAGTGCAGTTAATAAGCTGCGCGTAACATTTATTTACCTACAATCATGGTAATCGTAATCATTAATCAATGAATCGTTACCACAGTAAATAAGTAATCATTGCTATATTTGGTAATCTGTAATCATGAATCAGAAATCTGTAATCGCGAAATGAACGGTTAATTTATCTTTCACTAAAATTAACGTTACATGTAATCATACGTAGGGGAGAGTTGCCGAATGCGTACCACTTAATTTCGAAGGCAGTTTATATATTCTTTAGTAGGAATTTGAGCAAAAATTATGTTTTGCATCTATGTATTAACTATCGAAGTTGCAATTTAATATGATTTTTTAAATATTTATTGATAGATCATTGCGATATGAACACTTTTATAAGATCATGCAAACAGTACGATTTAGGCAACCGGTATCCTAAATGGTACCAGCCGGTTTCCAAAATTGTACCTCATGTGTTGGATTAAAAAGATACAAAAAAATCATAAGAGAAACTGTACTTTGCGTTTAATTTCAGTTTAATATACAATACAACATAAAAATAAAATGGAATATTACATTACTTAACTTAAATACAACTAGCACAATAATAAATATTGTCTTTTTTCAAAACTCCTCCACAAGCTTCATGTACCCACTCTTGGCACTTTAAGCATTGGATCATGTCTTCTAAATAAGAATTATTGCAAAGAAAACAGAACCAATCGTTTTCATTCTCCACTTCTACGAGAACTGGAGCAGCGGTGCTGGTTGAAGGCGTGAAATCAATTTTTCTTTGTTTCATTTGTTTTGTTTTCATTGCAACTAATTCCTTTTTATAGGGGCTACTATAAGCTACTTTCCCATGCTAAAAAAGTTTGAAATATTGTAAATCGTTTATTTTCGCGGTAAAATTTGAATAACAGTATCTTAAATCGTACTGGTACGATTTAGGAAACCACAGTGTGGTACGATTTAGGAAAAAGACGTCCCGCTTAATAATTGAAGCTAACCTTTAAAACATTATCAGCATGTTTTATAAACTAAATAGAAATAAATAATATAACATAGCTAGTTTTCAAAAATATATACGACTACCTCAGAAACTGTTGATTTATATTTAATTCAGCCGATTAAAATCGTTTAACATTGACATCAGACTTTCCTGATTTCTTTGTGCTTCTGTCATTCACAAAACGACACTTCATGCGAATGACTTTCTGGTCCTACTTTATCGACATAAATAAAAGTTCATATCTTTACCACCAAGAGGCATCAAAATGCATTAATTTTTAAATAAAAGAGGTGGTACGATTTAGGTGACTAGTACGCATTTGGCAAATCTCCCCTATACAGGGTGAGGCACCTGACCACCTCGAATAAAATCTAAATTGTGCGTCGTACAAACAATTTTTTTCTACAACTGTTACATGGTACCAGGGGGTGCATGATATCCTGTACATGGCTTTTTTATAGGTGGAGACGTTTAGCAGACTTTAATGCCAACATTCGTTTTTTAAATGGAACCGTATATTTTTTACTCACCAATCGATGCGGCTTTTTAGTCTCTATAAAAAAGTATTAACGACTGTATGTCGAAAAGTTATTAGTTTAGCCGATATTTTAATTTGAATGTTGCTGAGAAGGCGTTTTTATTGCTGAAATTTCTATAAAGGCATAGACATTTTTAAAATATCACCATTTTTCTTGCTTTATCGTAGCTGGCCTTGTACTTTGTTGACACACGGATAGACGAAATGTGCACACTGCACCGCTATGCTTACGATGTATGTTTTTTTTTACTTTTTTTCTGCGTGGTGCAAGTGCAAAGTTTCTGTGAAGTTAATTATATTTTTTTTTTTTTATAAACAAATGTTATATTTATGTTTTGCAACCGACGTACGCTTCCTTTTGGTAACCCCGAAATGCTAGCAAATACAAATTTTTCACTGGCATGGTACAATTATAAGAATTCACCACACAATATTAAAATAGAGATATTAAATTTTTTCATTAAAATCAGTTAATATATGTGCCCATAATTATGAAAGTGGTCTGTCATAAAAAAAAAATTACATTGAATAAATTTAGTTTAAAATCATGTCGTGTGAAATAAGTGATAAATTCATTTTTTTTTAATTTTGACTTAGACCACTTTCATAATTATAGGCACATATGTGTTACATATCTCTTTTTTAGTATTCATTATGCTTTAAAGGTAAGTATAATATAGACACAGAGTAATTGGCACTCCCACAGCAATTGAGGCCGTGTGACCCTAGTGACTTATAGCGGCTAGTGTAGTAAGAGAATGAAGTTTGCAAATTTTCAAAATAATAATTGGTGTGAGGGCTAATTATCCATAGTTATCTTGCTAAACCCTTTGATTGTTAAGAGATTCTTTAATCTTATTTAGTATACATATATGTATACCGAACTTTTATAACAAAACATTTGTAAATAATAAAATACAACATTGTTCAGGCATTAGAAGAGTTTAATAATATTCTCATAATATATTTGACTTATTAAATGAATTAGGAGAACGAATACATTTTTACTCAGCTTCTGCTCCCTACAGTTAAGTGAGATCATTTTTATTTTACATAAAAACCTACGGTATAATGATCGGAATGTTATCCATCCAACACAACGACAATACATATTGACGTATTATTCGCAATAATCCTCACTAAACTTGTCTACAACTAAAACAAGTGTGTTTCTAACTCTGTCTACCGTATCCGAAGAAATGCTGACACAAGTATTGGAAATATCCAATATTGGAGATATTGGAATACGGTATAAAAAGTTAGGCATGCATTTATTTTTCAGCTAAGTATGCGTATTGTGCTATGTATTGTGATGGTCAGTATCTTGAACATATGCTAAAGTAATAAAATCATGCGATTATGGTGCTTATTTTGTTGAAAAAAATTCATCATCCTGAAGATTCCAACTCAATCATTTATTTTGGAAATTTTTAACCCAGGGTCATTTTAAGGTTATACTTTGTGCATGCTTAAATGAAATTTTGTAACTGTACGCAGCTTTGACTCATATTTCTCAAAAAGTGTCTTATGCTACTTTCAAAGTGATGCCATAGTTGATGTTCTTCCATGAATTATAATAACTTTCATAGTATTATAATTTAGAGAATATTATCACTTTTGTATAACAGTAAATTGGAATGCTGTCAAATGCCTATACGAATTATCGACGAAAAATAAATACAAACATAGAACAAAAATAATTGAATTTGCATAAACTTCATAATTGCTACATTTTTAATTTCATGATGAATTATTATTTATGAAAGTAACAATTTCTTAAAATTTGTGGAATAAATCATACTTCACGAATCCCTAATAAGCACAACAAATATTAATTTTTAATGAAGAGTTGGATCAATTTCTAATTTATCTTCATTAATTATATTGTGCAATTAATTAATGTGTGTTATGTACTTTATCATTAGAATGCAGAATTTATGTATTTATGACAAAGAGGTGTTGGTGCAATTTCAAACAGTAGAAAGATTAACAGTTCAACTTACTAATATTTCAAAAGAAAAATATTTTTATTCCGCGTAAAGATCCACAGTATAATTATATTAATTATCATACACAAGTAGAAATTGTCTTAAGTAGCTCCAACTGCAAGTACCATACTTCATAACTATATTTCATTCAAAGCAATTCTTTGAATTAAACTTTTAGAGTAATACACTGCCACATATGTTTGTTTCACAATAGTTTATTAGACCTGTTAGACTCTGATGACGACTTTCCTAAATGCGCGCAGCCCTCGTATAACACAGCACTCGTATAAAACGGTTTCGCTCTAACAAGATGAGAGAATTGGGGAAAACCTCGTAAAACGTGGAGGATAATGCGTGGGAAGTGGTATTGCATTTAATCAAGTGAATGTCTTGTCAAAATAATGTTGTCAAAAGTTTATATTGTGATAAATATAAATTTGTAAAACTTTAACGAAAATTGCACTTCGAATGTTTGTTGATTTTTGTTCCCAACGAATCACTATTATATCAAATGTTTTATTTAAGCTGTACTTCAAAATGCAGTTCCTTTATTAGTACTAATTCTAAACAATTTTATTCAGTACTTATATTGAATATAGCTAAATGCACCTACATTGCCTAGATAATTAAAGAGAAGTTAATACTTGTAAATAAATAATAACAAAGAATAATAATAACGAGTAATAATTATGATTGTTATAATTATAATTTTATCATAATAATTATTTGTTAATATTTGTATTTTTCAACTAGCAATTTGAAAACGTGGAGTCATGCTCGACGGTTAATTTTGATTCTTAATCATAATTAATTAAGTTGAATTAATTATGAGTTGATAAGTGTATTACACCCAATTCTTGCTTATTAAATCCAATAACACATTTTAAATATTTTCATTAAAGGTTCAGATAAGAAAGTCGTCAAAAAAACCATTTTTTCGGGATTCCGATCACATACAATTTTCTCAAAATTTTAATTGCTTTTTATCTACTAAGCTAAGCTAGGTTTACATAAAATTGGAAGTCGTTTTGTCCATTTGCAAAAAAGTTATACTGATTCAAAGTGTGTATGATCAATTATGTAAATCACTGTAGGTGGACCATTCATAATCAGTCAATACGATTACATCACCATATTTGTTCATTTAAATTGAGGGGCATGGCAATGAGCTTATTAAAAACGGACACCTAAATAGAATAACGTTAACAATCGAAGATAAACTAATCCAACGGTGATCTATCGTTTACCGTGTTAGTAGTTTTCTGTGATTGGAAAATACAAACGGAGAAAATCATTTTAACTGGAGACAAACAATGGGTACAAACAACAGGGTGCAGAGATACAATATTTGTTAAAAGTTGTAAAGGGATGCATTTGTTTTTATACCAATCGGATAAGATTGACAAACCGAGCGGGGTGCACTTTAACCATTTTGAGTTTACTAAATGATTGAGGCTGTTAATGGAAAAAGTGTACAGTTTTATGTTGGAATAAATATAAAACAATTTTGTCGATTTTACCGGATCTATGGAAAAGGCGCACATAAACCAATTTTCTGATAGTTACAAATAAGGAAATGGACCCAATTACTGTGTCTGTATTAATTATAGTTATAGTTATATAATTATAGTTATTTTTTAAGAATGCTTGTAACGTTCTCGAGACGTTTTGAAAGCAGAAGTTATAATTTGATGATTATATAAGGTAAGAGGATCACTTTCTGTGGGGGTACCAATTACTATGCCTATATTAATTATACTTATTTTTAAAGCACAATCAATATGAAAAAAGAGGTTAAACGAAAGTCACACTATAATGGAAACATTGACATTGATTCTTTTTTAAATGGCATTTTGAGGTATCTCCCCTTTTTACCTCGAACACTTCAACCGTATCGTTTAATTTACAATATAATATATAATAGTTGAGTCACGATCACATAAATTTTTCGGAATACACGCGAGGACAAATGGCGACGAGGAAAAATAATAATGTAAATAAAGAAGTATGTATAGAAACATTTTAAGTAAAATGATTTATTGCACAAAATATTGTAGGCAGTATCTTCTGAACAACTAAAGGTGAAACGAATATAATAAAATTATGAATACAGCTGTTGCATTAAAGTATTTTTGTTATTTAATTATAATCAGAACTCGCTTAAGTATGATGTACGTTGGTTAGTAATAAACAGGTTATCATCAACTTTTATATAGCAACTTCAATTAATACAAGTATCATATATTGTTACCAATATGTTTAAATTTGTTATTTTAATATTCAGGAAATGAAATTCATTAACTATCCCAAAATAGTTTAGACTGCACATAGCCTGTTTTGATATTATACCTCTCGTGTGAAGTATCATAATAGCAACCACTGTTCACATATTATACTGGCACTGAAACACGATCGCCTATTTTCCATAAATCTGCCCGAACACGAGGAAGTGAATTAAAATAATAATATATTTTGATTACTTTGCACTTCCGACTTGTGATTTCCTAGATCTCTGATCATCTGATATAAATATCTTCAATTTAGACTCCCTCGATTTCGAACCGTTCCTATAAACTACCCTGATTACAAGTTCTTCCTGATTTCGGATCTCCTGACTTCGAAATCCTTGATTTCTGAACCCAAAGTTTTAGACTACCTAACTTGGAATATACCAGGTTGTCGATCCCTCAGATTTTGACTTTACGTATCTTTTTGATATCGTACTAATTTTGAGTTGTTCTACATTAGGATCTCGCGTTTGATTACTTTGTAACAGAGATCGAAATAAACAAACTGTAGAAAGTTTAAGAAACTCTGAGTACGTGTAGAATTGTTAAGAGAAGAAATGTTATTGTTAGAACTTGTTTTAACATTTGTACTTATGGAACGAATATCTAGAATCAGCATAATAAAATGACTATGGAAACAATTTATTTTAGAAAGTACTTTAAACAAGGTTTCGTAAGAGAAATAAAAACAAGCTTTAGAATATAAATTATTTATGTAAATATTATAAATAAATAGTAGTAATAGTGATCTCATACCGTTGTAATAGTATTCAGTATTTTTGACGATGATTGGGAACTTCCTTTAAAATATCTGTCCCTGTTACAGTAAAATATTTATTTTCAGATATTATTATTTCATATTTCATTTTTCCGTGTTTTTTTTTTTAAGTTTTTTGTGTGGTTCATATTTTAAATAAAACCTATTAAAAAGTTCCATAACTCTTCCAATCTCTGCTTCATACATTTTGTTAATATTGAACCCACTGGAAGTCAATTAATAAAATTTTTAGTGATTCTGTTACTTTAAGAAGAATCTTGAAAATTGTCTTTTAAATAATAATCTCGGAAGAATATATTAGGTTACGTTACTGAGGTTAATTTGTCTAGTTACAATCGTAATTGTTACTGCTATTGAAAAATTGATTAAAAATCTGTAATTATAAAGAAAAAAAAATATTCAATAATTTCCATACTTCTCTCGTTTGAAAACTACTTATTGTCCATATTCAATTTTTCCACCTCATACTATTCTTCTATTTCTGAAAATATATTCTGAATGGATAATTAGGTGTATTCCAATTAGAAGTATCGTTAATAAAATCACTCACTGCAGAAAATACTATAAGTGACTCCTCTTGAACAATGTTTATTTGAAAAAAATGTATTATGCTATAAAGAAAGAAATATCCACGTTTGCTAGCGAATAAACGGCTGCTCATACATTTATATTCACTACTTTCGCTCAAACTATTAACGCTTTAAAAAATCGACAAATTTTTAGCAGTTTGTTACTCACATAAAAATAGTATAGTATAGTATCTTTTGATAAAGGAGCATCTAAACAATGTAATACACTGACTACATTCTGATACATGTACATTTTTTCCTGTAGTCTAAAAATGATTGTAAGTAAAGAAATATCCATGTTTGCTAGCGAATAAACGGCTGCTCATACATTGATATTCACTACTGTCCCTCAAACTATTAGCGCTTTAAAAAATCGACAAATTCTGAGCAGTTTGTTACTCACATAAAAATAGTATAATATAGTATCTTTTGATAAAGGAGCATGTAAACAATGTAATACACTGACTACATTCTGATACATGTACATTTTTTCCTGTACTCTAAACATTATTGTAAAGAAAGAAATATCCACGTTTGCTAGCGAATAAACGGCTGCTCATACATTGATATTCACTACTGTCCCTCAAACTATTAGCGCTTTAAAAAATCGACAAATTCTTAGAAGTTCGTAACTCACATAAAAATAGTATAGTATAGTATCTTTTGATAAAGGAGCATCTAAACAATGTAATACACTGACTACATTCTGATACATGTACATTTTTTCCTGTAGTCTAAAAATGATTGTAAGTAAAGAAATATCCACGTTTGCTAGCGAATAAACGGCTGCTCATACATTGATATTCACTACTGTCCCTCAAACTATTAGCGCTTTAAAAAATCGACAAATTCTGAGCAGTTTGTTACTCACATAAAAATAGTATAATATAGTATCTTTTGATAAAGGAGCATGTAAACAATGTAATACACTGACTACATTCTGATACATGTACATTTTTTCCTGTACTCTAAAAATTATTGTAAAGAAAGAAATATCCACGTTTGCTAGCGAATAAACGGCTGCTCATACATTGATATTCACTACTGCCGCTCAAACTATTAGCGCTTTAAAAAATCGACAAATTCTTAGCAGTCCGTAACTCACATAAAAATAGTATAGTATAGTATCTTTTGATAAAGGAGCATCTAAACAATGTAATACACTGACTACATTCTGATACATGTATATTTTTTCCTGTACTCTAAAAATTATTGTAAAGAAAGAGATATCCACGTTTGCTAGCGAATAAACGGCTGCTCATACATTGATATTCACTACTGTCGCTCAAACTATTAACGCTTCAAAAAATCGACAAATTCTTAGCAGTTGGTTACTCACATAAAAATAGTATAGTATAGTATCTTTTGATAAAGGAGCATGTAAACATGTACATTTTTTCCTGCACTCTTTTGGGTTTCATCCGATTCCATTTTCGTCTTGCATTACACGAAATGCAGTGACACACTTTCGACGAATAACAGTGTCAGATGACTTACGGGCTCTCTCATTTCGACGGTAACGCCGTTTTTCCCGTGATTTTCCGCATTGCGCGCCAAATTCCTCCACTTTTCACTGCCGATGAATGAAAACTTGACGCCGAGAATTCGAGACTGAATAGAAAGATGGCAGGTATTAATTCACACAGCTTTATTGATTTTATTCCGTACAACCGTCGAGAAATATGACGCATATTAAGCGATCGACTTTAGACCAGCTTACAAAAGATCGTGTGCCTTTTCTGCATACGCTTTCCATGGAAAGTATAATACCTTGACAATCTTTAAAAGGTCAAAAGTGCTACAAAACCAAATTAATTTTTGCTAACACTATTCGACAGAGCTCCCAAAGAAACCCCTCTGTGACAAGTCTCAAGTTGCGACCCCTACCACAAGGGTAGTTATAGCGTGTAATGAATTATATTCTATTTATTCCGTTCGGCTGAACATAAAACTACGAAAAAATTCATGAACAATCAGCCTAATAATAGCAACTGAATCCTCATACATTGAAATATAACGCAAATAAAATATTTTATATTGGATTTTCAAGTTTGTACATTATTTTTCCAAACATAAAATTGTTTAATATTACACGATACACCTGCGAAAAGATACATCGACAAAATTATTCTTGATTTTTTTGAACGACGATGCAATCATACAAAATTAATAATAATGGTTTCAATAGCGTCTCGTTACTGAGTTTTTTTTAAAACTGGTATCTTCAAAACTTTAATATGAAATATGCATTTTCTTCGTATTGTTAGATTTCCAATTTTTTAAAACATTGTCGCATAATCCCAAAATTTTTAAAAAATACACATCAATAATCACGGTGAGACATATCTAACATAATAATATAAATGTGGTATTCTGAAAACGTCGATACAAAATCGACAATTTTATGCTCCCAGATTTTTGAAAAAATCAATTATGCAACCAAAAACTCTGAAATAATTCACTGTCATATGCACTATTAGATAGAATGTTGAAGAAGTTTTTCATAAATTTTTGTTGAGCCCTACAGGAGAAATAGAGCATTATTCCTAAAACCGTGTTCACACTATAACTACCCTTGTGGTAGGGGTACTGACTTGAAACTTCGCACAGAGGCTGTACCCTTATTGTTCTTTCAGTGGTTGTAAAGAATGTTCTTCGAATGGAGAAGCTTTGAGCTTCAAAATGAGTCCAAATTTATTCCTACGGTTGAGTATAAAATTTTTAGAATCGGAAATTTAGTGTGAACACTAAATTACTTCTCAGGTACAATGTATATTTTGCTACATATTGTTAATCAATATTTCTATCCCGCCCAATTTATTCCGCGTAACTCGAATATCACATTTCGCAATAAAAAAACTGCATTTTGGGACTTGTGAACATACCTCGCGTAGCGAGCGCATATCGTATACTGCAAGCAGATTAAATCAAATACCGGAGAAGTTTTATAATCTACAACGTAGGGGCCATTTTCTTTCATATTAAATTTTCAGAGGAACAACTCCGTGCTTGCATAGCTTAATTTAAAATGGAATGTATTCAAGCGAGCAAGTTTACCTCTAAGCGAGATCGTCTTTTCAGGTGACCTGAGCAATTTGACTTTGCGCGAGAATAATAATTTTCCTTAATATCATCGATTTTGTTCAGTCTACGAGTCTGTAACAAGTTCGTTCCTCGTCTATCAGCGAACGTCGAGGGGATTCAAAATTTCAATAGAAAGTTGGTCCACCGGTTTAGTCGTAAGAAAATCGAAGCTTAAGGAGTCATTCAATTTTCAAAGTTTACTGTTCCATTTGCTGGACAGCTCTTGACTCTGCAAAGAATACTATTGTTCCATGTCTTACTACCAATGCCGGTTCTCTCACTGCAAAAGATGAATCGAAAGAAAATGTTATATGAACATATGCTCTTAAATGTTTTATTAAGGAGTTATAACTAATAATACAAAATGATAATGAACTGGCATTTCGTCGACACAGCGTACGAACGTATTATGAATATCTCTGTTTGTGTTTACATAAAGTCTTATGTTTACTTGCTGAAGTAGTTGATATCGAAATTGATTTCTACTAACAATAAGCTAATAATGTTTAGTACGCTGTACGACTTCATATCGAGATGCCACGAGAATTTTCCAATCGTGAATACGCTGATATGCATTTTATTTATGGTTTTTGTAATGGAAGTGCCCGAGCACTAGTAATACGATAGGGTCAATTTTTGTTAGATGCCAATCCTGTAATCGTAATAACGGACGTCATTTTGAAATGTTAACTCGTTAATAAAACGTTAATAAAAAATGTCGATATCAACTACTTCGGCAAGTAAACATAAGACTTTATGTAAACACAAACAGAGATATTCATGATACGTTCTTACGCTGCACAGTGGGCAAAAACGGCCTTTTTCGATTCAAAATCAAAGAACTTTCGATAGGAATGAGGTAGAGCGATGAAATTTTTTTTAAATGAAAGCTGAAACTTTGTAGAATATGGGAAAAATAGGGAGATTACGGTACGAACGTTTTTTAACCTTGAGAAAATTCGTTAAAGTTGCACAATTTCAAGAAAGCGCCAGTAGTAATGACAGCGATACGTCAAGCGATGACGAGATGTGAAGTGCTTCATGTTTCGTAAGTAACTCAAAATGTTAAAATACTTCATTATTATTATTTTTATTGTGTTTTATATATGAGAATACGATATACTTTCAAACTAGTGTGTTATCAAGTCATTTTAACGAAAAAATTTCATTAATTTGTGTCACAAAAATCTATTTTTTTCAAAAACCAGAGGTCGCAGACAAATTTTGAAAACAGATTTGAAATCAGCGTGAAAAAATCTATGGGGAACGATATATAGCATGTTAAAAAAAAAATTTTCCGCGCGTATTAGCGGCAAAAACAAAACTTTCTTGAAATTGTGCAACTTTAACGAATTTTCTCAAGGTTAAAAAACGTTCGTACCGTAATCTCCCTATTTTTCCCATATTCTACAAAGTTTCAGCTTTCATTTAAAAAAAATTTCATCGCTATACCTGATTCCTATCGAAACTTCTTTGATTTTGAATCGAAAAAGGCCGTTTTTGCCCACTGTGCGGCGTTGATAATGTTTCATTTAAGTTGATCAGTATTGTTTCAGCGTCTGGTTGTCGAGCGCGATGAAGCTTTCCAATGGTGAAAAATAACTCTTCGCCATCGAAAACGTATACATCATTTATACCGGTTTCGAAAATCCGATAACAGCCCAGTCATCAGTTGAACTCATTTGTTTCTCATTACATAAACGGCCACAGTTCGAATATTTGAAACAAAGGCTTTGCGAAGGCAAACCTGCACTCTGAACGTTTCGTAAACATGAAACCATCGATTAATCCTCGTATGTTTTTAAAAGGGTATTTTTTGGATTTTCATTTTCAAAACACCGATTTGTTTTTTTAGAATGGGCGTGCGGAAGGATTATTTGAATTTATAAAATCAATGTAAGTACACGCATTTGGAGAGTGCAACTGATATTATGTACGCAACACGAATAACTTTTGAACCAGTGAATTCCTAACGTTAAAACTTGAATATTTGGCATTTTCTCGTAAAAATCTATGGAATTACATAAAAAAAAAGTCCAAAATTTGTGGTCCCCTAACTTAAAGTTTAGTCAAGAATTATAATTTTAATAAACAATTGCATTTTCCTGTTTCCGATCAGTAGGCAGACTGGAATCACGTTGTTCAAAACGTACTCTATAAAAATATATATAACTTTATTCGTATTATTTTTAAGAAATCAGACGCGTGCTTCAAATGCCACTAAATATGTATGCAAAATTCCAATGCAAAAGGTTCAATAGTTGTTTTAAGCAAGCATGCTACCATCTTGCAGTGTCTTTATTTTATTTTAATATCGTTCCTCGCAAACAATTCCATCAACAGACTAAAAAGAAAAATGGAGACTTTGTGGCCAACCTGATAGCTTCGAGTACAAAGGGTTCAAAGTGGATGAAAAAAAAATCGATTTTGTCTCAATGAAATGTAAAATTCCTTTCGAAGCGCAATGACCTTTTTCTACGGAGCACTTCGACTAGAAAATCGGCGGTGAACGGAATCGGCCAGACGGCATTGAATCATGCGTCGGTTACGTAATTTGCCAGAAACGCAAAATCTCCGTGAAACTCGAGTAAATTGTATCTGGAGTAATTCCAAGACTTTCGAATTTCATACGAGACAGTAATTGCCTGAAAGTCGGTTGACTATTGTTGGGTAGCGGGGTCCAAGAGAAGGAATCCGAGAGCAAATAATAAATATGTACAGTAAGGAGCAAAACTGAACACACACACGCGACATTTTAATAAAAATAATTTTTGATTCAATATTTGCATGTAGAATACAAAAGAAACAAAATACTTAGTATTATCTGCTATCTTTTGGCTTTTCAAAACAAACTTAACATTTGTGATATTATTATTATTTCTCTTCACACAATTTTTTTTCGTGTAGTCGGTTTTGCACCGCAACTAATTTTGAGTAAACATTTCAGATTTTCGTACACTTAATATTCCGTCTATGAACCTTTAACCTTGATAATTGCCAGAATACGTTTAGGCGTATAATAAAGGAGCATGTAAACAAAGTAATAAACTGACTACATTCTGATACATGTACATTTTTTCCTGTACTCTAAAAATTATTGTAAAGAAAGAAATATCTACGTTTGCTAGCGAATAAACGGCTGCTCATACATTGATATTCACTACTGCGCTCAAACTATTAGCGCTTTAAAAAATCGACAAATTCTTAGCAGTTCGTTACTCACATAAAAACAGTATAGTATAGTATCTTTTGATAAAGGAGCATGTAAACAATGTAATACACTGACTACATTCTGATACATGTACATTTTTTCCTGTACTCTAAAAATTATTATAAAGAAAGAAATATCCACGTTTGCTAGCGAATAAACGGCTGCTCATACATTGATATTCACTACCGGGCTCAAACTATTAGCGCTTTAAAAAATCGACAAATTCTTAGCAGTTCGTTACTCACATAAAAATGGTATAGTATAGTATCTTTTGATAAAGGATCATCCAAACAATGTAATACACTGACTACATTCTGATACATGTACATTTTTTCCTGTACTCTAAAAATTATTGTAAAGAAAGAAATATCTACGTTTGCTAGCGAATAAACGGCTGCTCATACATTGATATTCACTACTGTCGCTCAAACTATTAGCGCTTTAAAAAATCGACAAATTCTTAGCAGATCGTTACTCACATAAAAACAGTATAGTATAGTATTATTTGATAAAGGAGCATGTAAACAATGTAATACACTGACTACATTCTGATACATGTACATTTTTTCCTGTACTCTAAAAATTATTGTAACGAAAGAAATATCCACGTTTGCTAGCGAATAAACGTCTGCTCACACATTGATATTCACTACTGTCGCTCAAACTATTAACGCTTTAAAAAATCGAAAAATTCTTAGCAGTTCGTTACTCACATAAAAACAGTATAGTATAGTATCTTTTGATAAAGGAGCATGTAAACAATGTAATACACTGACTACATTCTGATACATGTACATTTGCCAGAAACGCAAAATCTCCGTGAAACTCGAGTAAACTGTATCTGGAGTAATTCCAAGCCTTTCGAATTTCATACGAGACAGTAATTGCCTGAAAGTCGGTTGACTCTTGTTTGGTAGCGGGGTCCAAGAGAAGGAATCCGAGAGCAAATAATAAATATGTACAGTAAGGAGCAAAACTGAACACACACATGCGACATTTTAATAAAAATCATTTTTTATTCAATATTAACATGTAGAATGCAAAAGAAACAAAATACTTAGTATTTTCTGCAATCTGTGATACGATTTGAGCCTTTATAAGTCTAACAAGTACTTGTTAAAGGCTCAAATCGTATCAAATCATATAATTATTAGAAGAGATAAACTTCTGTTTAAAAAATTGTTTAGATAAAAATCAAACTACTTTTTTTTAATGAAGCATATTATTAATAGTATAGTAACGACAAACAGATATACAATATTTATTGCTAAATTCTATTACGAATATATGTATATATATAATTTATTCTAATAGTGCTAAATGAACAATTTAGTTATTTAATTATTCTAAATAAATTTCCTAAATAAACTCTATTTGATGGGTGGAAAACTGCGTTATATTGCGTTGTGTGCGTACAGTTTGTAAAGCTTTTCTCTAGCAGTTTAGAATGACTGTAACGTCAAGAAATGAAACGTCTTAAAGACATCTCGTAAAAGACGTCTGAAATGAAACGTCTTAAAGACGTCTGAAATGAATCGTCTTAATGACGTCTGAAATAAAACGTCTTAAAGACATCTCGTAAAAGACGTCTGAAATGAATCGTCTTAATGACGTCTGAAATGAAACGTCTTAAAGACATCTCGTAAAAGACGTCTGAAATGAAACGTCTTAAAGACGTCTGAAATGAAACGTCTTAAAGACGTCTGAAATGAAACGTCTTAAAGACGTCTGAAATGAAACGTCTTAAAGACATCTCGTAAAAGACGTCTTATTTCGGACATAAAAACGACGTCTCAAGAAAGACGTCGCGTGCTATCTGGGACGTATACTGATTCACCATACCTTCTATTCGATGTAGTAAACCTACACCGTACGCCGTAATGCACCCCCACACCATAAGTGAACCACCACCAAATTTTATTGTTTGCTTCACACGACGCGGTAAAAGAGGTTCGCCTTGCTTCTTCCAACACCAAGAACGTCCATCCGATGAAATTCGATTGATTTTAGATTCGTCGGAAAAAATTACTTTTTTCCATTGCTCTGTATTCCGGCTTAAATATTTTCTTGCAAAACTCAGACGGGCCCTCACATTCTTTTTTGATAGAGCAGGTTTTTTTTTCTTCTCAATTGCTGTAAAATTGGCTTCTTTCAATGCCCTTCGAGCCGTCCACTTACTAATTTTCTTTCCAACATCGCTTTCTAATAACTTTGCAGCCATTGATGCCGTCGTTGCAATTTCTGAAGTAATGTATTTCGTCAATCTTCTCTTCTCCTGACAAGATAATAATTTTGGACGGCCTCCAAAAGATGCAGGGACTTTACTACAGTATTTTTTACGTATCTTATGTACAACTCCCTGACTGACGACAAATTTTCTAGCAATTACTCGCGTTGATAAACCCGATTTTAATTGGAAAATGATATTATTCTTCATATCTTTAGATAATGGCTTCATGATGTTACATTGATGCGTGTTAACGCATGAACAACGATAAACTAATAACTACTGCACTCCTGGTCGTGGCATTGACCGTGATGGACTACCAAGTTGTTTACAAAATCTGTGTTTACAGTTTCTAATCCCGAGAATCTTAGTGCGGTGCAAAACCGACTACACGAAAAAAAATTGTATGAAGCGAAATAATAATAATAATATCACAAATGTTAAATTTGTTTTGAAAAGCCAGAAGATTGTAGATGATACTAAGTATTTTGTTTCTTTTGCATTCTACATGGAAATATTGAATAAAAAATTATTTTTGTTAAAATGTCGTATGTGTGTTCAGTTTTGCTCCTTACTGTATAATGTTTACCGACTTTTAATAATCCGCGGCGCTACGCGCGGGCCCAGGGGGTCGTCGAACGAAGCAAGTGAAAAAATAGCCCGGTCCACCCCCGTGCCAAAATCAGAGAAAACGGGGGAATATTTGCGATACCCTCGAAAGCCACTTCGCGCGAAAATACTGCTAATTACATTGGATCGGCGCCAAAGCGTTCGGTCGTAGAAAATATTTTTGAATCGTTCTGCGTGGCTGGCCGCGGTACCGTCGGTATTGAAAATGCGCCTGTAATTCGCGACTGTGCCATAAACCTTCAATCCTGCGACGTCTTTTCGAACAGTCTGAAATCGTTTGTTGAAAAGAGACCCGCGATCGTTTATAAAATCTCGATCACATAGCGAATAGCCAGCAGTTAGAAAGTGCTACCAAAAATACAGTGCAGGACACTATAATTTATTAGTTGAGTAGATAAAAGTTTCACTGGTTGTAAACCTGGAACATTACATACACTATAATGTCCTTATTATGAAATCGATCTAAAAATTATTGTAAAGAAAGAAACATCCACGTTTGCTAGCGAATAAACGGCTGCTCATACATTGATATTCACTACTGTCGCTCAAACTACTAACGCTTTAAAAAATCGACAAATTCTTAGCAGTTCGTTACTCACATAAAAATAGTATAGTATAGTATCTTTTGATAAAGGAGCACCTAAACAATGTAATTATAAAAATAGTAAGGTTTTTATAAGTTGTGCACTTTTGGTGAAAGTGAACCTCAGATGCCATGATGCTGGTTGAATTATGCATAGTAACAACGGATGTCTAAATTCATTTAGGTCAGTAATATGCCGTTATATTTCTATTTCCTTAACGTTTATGTTAAGAACAGCTTCACGGTTCAGGTAGAAAAATCCATACGTTGTAAACTTTTCGCGACTAAATTATTTACTTTTTACATTTTCACAACGTTTTATAAGTGATAAATGCATCGTTTTTGTCAATTACTAGTTTTTTTTATGAGTGGTCAACTTCTGAAGCAATTACTGAATTTTTAAATATTTTTTTTTTAATTTGTATAAGTAAACTTTTTAAAAGAGTTATTAAAAAGAGAAATGAGTTTTTTTACACAATTTGGAGCAATTGACTTCATATTTATTCTTACTTCACTTGACTGATAGTTTGTAAACATACCAAAGTGCTAGATATAAACATACCAGTGCAAAACCGAGTCAATCTATTTTTGTCGTCATTGCTAATCGAGGAGACATTAATTATTGAATAAAATTTCTTAAGTTACTTCTAACTATGACTAAAACAATTATTATGATGATTTTTTGTTATTCTTCTATATTCCTAGCAATAAATAATAATTTTCACAAAAGTTGTGGTTAATGGTTCAGTTATGCTCCTTAATGTATTTTTTGTCATATTATCGCAAGTACTTGAAAAATCGTGAAAAGTGTCAAGTGGGACACCCTGTATACAGGGTGGTTCACGCAATTGTTTCAAGTCATAACTCCGTTATTATTGCATTTACGAAAAAATGCTAAAGGAAAAAGATAAATGGTTCGAAGAGCACTACATCTGTAGGCCTTTAAATTTTTTTTAGATGCAGCAGTGCATGTGCAATTAACAATTGCATCATTTCTTTAAATAGAAATGCATATTTTTTTTTACACAGATCGATTCTTCTGTTCATTCTACGTAAAATATGATTGGGGTACCATGGCAAAAAATTTATTAGATCTCGAGATATTTTCAAAAAATGTCTTTATTGAAGAAGATACTCAAACACTTCATGACTATGTTGTAAAGGCAAACACTCTTTCGACATTGTTATCATAACAGAAACTGATTTGTACGAGTAAGCATTTCATCATTCAGTAGCAATTCACGTATCGTAACTCGAGTACGAAAACTAAGAATTTGAAAAAGTGTAACTGTATTTCACTAAATACAAAAAAAATGTATTTTACTAACAGTGAGAAACAAGATATGTACGACACTTTTGCGTTGTGTGACAAAAATACGAATGCCGCCGCAAGACTGTACCAGGAAAAATATCCAAACCGTCGACAACCATCGCGACAATTGTTTTTCAAATTGAATAACAGTTTGAAACACTATGGTGCATTTACAAAGCAAACCCAAAAGAGAAGTTCCAAAACCAGTAGTAGGAAATGAAAACAACAGAGTGAAACATGCTCGCTTATTTAAAGTGAAAACCACAAGCAACTACACGAGAAATATCGAGAGAATGCAATGTAAGCCTCGGTAGTGTGAAACGAATTTTAAAATCAGAGAAGCTTCATCCGTATCGATTTAGTGTTGGACATGCCTTACATGCTGGAGATTCAATAAGACGTATGGAATTTTGTCAATTTGTTTTAAACCAAATTCAGATGAACGAAGATTTCCCGCGGCAGATTTTGTGGACTGATGAATGTACGTTCACCAACAATGGTATTTTTAATCGTCATAATGAACATACATGGGCAAGAAGAAATCCATTCCTTAGGAGGAACATACATCACCAAATAAGGTACACTATTAATGTATGGTGTGGGATTTTAAATACCAATATTATTGGTCCATACTTCATCGATGGTGCCCTAAACGGAGAAAAATATCGGCACTTTTTGGAGTTTGAATTGTCATCTCTTCTCGACGACATTCCTCTCCGAGACAGACTAAATTGTAAATACTTTTAACAAGATGGTGCACCGGCACACAACTCACAAGTGGCCATGCGGTTTCTAAAAAATAAGTTTCACAATAACGTAATCGCAACAAATACATCAATACGTGGGTTCACCTGATTTAAGTCCCCTTGACTTTTTTCTGTGGGGTTATTTGAAAGATAGAATTTATTCAAATCCCATAGATTCTGTAGACAATCTGAGAGAAAGAATCATACTGGAATGTGCAGCAATAACTGCAAATAATTTAAACGCAGTTATGCAAACAATAAAAAAACGTTATCAGAAATGCTTAGAATGTAATGGAGAAGCGTTTGAGCATCTTCTTCAATAAAGACATTTTTTGAAAATATCTCGAGATCTAATAATTTTTTTGCCATGGTACCCTAATCATTTTTTACGTAGAATGAACAGAAGAATCGATCTGTGTAAAAAAAAATATGCATTTCTATTTAAAGAAATGATTCAATTGTTAATTGCACATGCACTGTTGCATCTAAAAAAATTTATAGGCCTACAGATGTAGTGCTCTTCGAACCACTTATCTTTCTCCTTTGGCATTTTTTCGTAAATGCAATAATAACGGAGTTATGACTTGAAACAATTGCGTGGACCACCCTGTATAGTAAACACTGTACCAAGAAATACGAAACGAAAAATAAGGAAATACCTAAAAAGCAAAGGAAGAAAGCGACTAACAAGCCACGAACCCCAGTAGTTTCAAACACAGCCAAATAAAACGTTTACAGAACTATTGTAAGGTAAGTCTTCTCCGTCCTGAAATCAGAAACTCCGCGCCCCAGAAGTTGCGATCTCGTTAATCTTTATTCGGATCAGAAATTTCCGTCATCCGATTCCATCGCATTACCCGAGCCCGAGTACCGCGTATATCAAGCTACCGGAATTCCCAACCGAGTGACTTTACAAACAAACAAACAGCTTTGTCAACCGCTCGGACCGTCTATAAAAATTGCGCGGGAGAGTTCGATCGACCCGATTCTCCATCCCCCGGCGCTGGTGCTCGTTCATCAGGATCTCTTTCAGTCCGATACAAAAAAAAAACACACACACACGCACACACACAACCGGCCTCCCTTATATCAGCGACATCGGGTAACACTATAATCCGGAGTTCACAAATTTCACAGAGCCACGGGCAACTTGATTTAAGTCGTCACGTTTCGCGACATCCGCGCGAACGTGTCCGCGACCGCGGCACCGAGCACGTTTTGCACGCGGGTTCTCGCGCGTGGTCCCAGGCGCCGGGGCTTTAATTTGTGGCGAAGATACACAACCCCGGGCCCGTCCCAGAGAGTACATATCTCGAATCCATTAAAATGGATTTATCCGATTTTACGCGGCCAGCCCTACAGTCCCGTGTACGTGTTACCCGGCTACGTAATTTCTCTCTGTTTCTCTGGCCAGGCTTGCTCGTCTATCTCGCGCTACCGGCCCGAACACTGGGAAACACGGTCAGCCAAAATCGATAGCGTAGATTGTTTCGCATGAACAGGATATCGAGCAACCGTCGACGCCCACTGCTTGTTTCATTCCGACGTTTCCACGCGTCACACGCGTCATCCTGCAGGAATTACGACGTGTAACGAGATTTAGACATTCAAAGTGATACCGAAGCTGGACAAATCGCAGTGTCGCGACCTCTTATACTACACTGCGGTGCATAACTATAGCACCGCCTAAATTTTTAGTTTTTTCAGACTTTAGGTTAAAATTACAAAAAAATTAATTGTAGAAATTGAGAAAGTATGAAAAAAAAATGAACTGTAGACGAAATCACATTTAAATTGCCCTCTTCTACAAAACGATATAATCGAAAATGTGATTTTCAACTGTCGCGTAACTATAGCACCGGCGTTGTTATTTACTAATTTCACTGTCTTTAGTTTCGTTACGCATCGTTTAACCTACATAACGAAATATTCAGGAAAATAAAAATTGAAATTAAGAATTTGCCACAGTAAATATAAAGATTTGTATCTTGGAAATGCCGCGTGGTAAATATTTAACGGAAGAAGAGAGGGGTAAAATTTTAGCCATGAAAGAAATGGATTTTAGCATTCGCGAAATTGCTCGTAGGCTGGGAAGGTCACATAAAGTTGTTATAAACTTTTTACGTGACCAAGATAACTATGGAAAGAATAAAACGGGTGGACCAAAGAAGAAATTGAGACCACGTACGGAACGAATAATTGTGAAAACAGCCAGCAATACATTAAAAAGTTGTAATCAAATTACAAAAGAACTTAATCTTGATGTTTCACGGTGGACTGTACATCGAGTTTTACAAGGAAATCGTAACATCGTGAGACAAAAATTAAAGTCTGCATAACGTAAGTTAATTTCAGGTATTAAAATCTTCTAAACCCAGCTTACTGTAATTTCTTTTATTGACAATTAGACTATCTTTTCGGACGAAAAGAAATTCAACCTTGATGGACCTGATGGATACAATTCATACTGGCGAGATCTCAGCAAAGGAACCACGTTATTTCACGAAAAGAAATTTCGGTGGAGGAAGTATTATGGTTTGGGGGGCTTTTTACAGAGATGGCATATTACAATTAGCTTTCCCATCGAAAAAATGAACAGTGACGAGTACATTAGTATATTAGAAAATAATTTGATACACTTTCTTCAAGAAAATAGTACTGCAAATTGGTCATTTCAACAAGATAACGCGGCTATACACACAAGTCGAAAAGTAATGGCATGGTTTGAAGCAAACGATATTAACATTATTAAATGGCCAGCATGTTCGCCCGACCAAAATCCTATGGAAAATATTTGGGGCATAATTGTTAGGAACGTTTACGCAGAAAATCGGCAATACGAAAACGTTTCAGAATTAAAAAATGCCATAATCGAAACAAGTAACAAAATCAGCAGAGATATTTTTCAGAAACTTATTGATAGCGTACCAGATAGAGTGTTTGAGCTAATTACAAAAAAGGGTGGTCCTACAAGTTATTAAAATTGTTTATGATTGGTTTTATTGATGTGGTGCTATAGTTACGCAACAGTGAAAAGTCATACTTTTGATTGTATCATTTTGTACAAGAGGAGAATTTAAATAAAAATTAATTTAAAGTTTATTATTTTTCATACCCTTTCAATTTTTACAATTAATTTTTTCACACTTTCAATCTTAATTATGAAACAGGTAAAAGTTTAGGCGGTGCTATAGTTATGCACCGCAGTGTAGATCAGCTGCGATAGATGTACACTTACCGACAAAAGTTAAGAAACAAAATAGTCGTTTCGGAATTAGTGTATATTTTTAATCTCCTGAAATACACATGTCCGAATTAAAAGTAACATGACGAGATTACGTATCATACATGAACATACAATAAGTTTTTTTCCGATTATACTTGTATAAGCACTACAATTAATATTGAGTCAAGAAAACAAAATAAATACTTGTGACAAAAGTTAAGAAACATGAAGGCATCTTGCAAGAAGTAGAGTAAGCAATGTAAACAAACATGTTCGAAGGAGTCTAGTCTCCTTTCTGACATTGTCGAGTGTGGTTTCTTTTATTAGCTGCAGTAAATATGGCAAGAAGGCAACATTTAACTGAAAGTGAGAAACAAAGAATAGTTGAAATGTTTAAAAAAGGGCAGAGGAAAACTGACATTGCAAAAGTGTTTGGTGTAAATCGTTGTGTTATCACGAAGATTATAAAACGTTTTCAAGACAATGGAACTGTTAAAGTGGCACCACGAACCGGCAGACCACGAAAAATAAGTAAAAAGCTGGATCGTCGAATTGCAAGGCTGTCTAAATGCAATCCATTTTGCACAGCTGTCAAAATTAAGAGTCAGTTGGACATCAGGAACATTAGCAGTAGGACAGTTACCCGTCGTTTAGATGAAAATAATCTTTTTTCACGGAAAGCATGTAAGAAACCATTTGTTTCTAAGAAGAATCTTAAAGCTCGGTTGGAGTTCGCTAAAGAGCACATTAACTGGTCTGTTGCTGAGTGGTAAAAAATTCTATGGAGTGACGAAAGTAAGTTCAACTTATTCGGAAATGGCTCCAGAAGTAACGTACGACGTCCTATTGGACAGCGATTTAACGTCCAGTATCTGTAACTAACAGTAAAATTTGGTGGTGGTAATGTGATGGTGTGGGGCTGTTTCTCACGTAACGCGGTCCTGGTCCGTTAATACAAATAAAGGAGTCTATGGATAGATTTGTGTATCGCGATATTTTGCAAAATCATATGTTGCCATTTGCTAAGGAGAAAATGTCAATGGAATGGTCATTTCAACATGACAATGACCCAAAACATTTTTCTAAATTAATTAAGGCATTTCTCATGGAGCAAAATGTTAATATAATTAAGTGGCCAAGTCAATCCCCAGACTTGAACCCAATTGAACATTTGTGGGATTACGTTGGACGTCAATTGGGGAGTCATTCATTTACTAATAAAGCGGAGTTAATGCGAGAAATTACGAAAATATGGTCTAAAGTATCACCCAAGTATTGTGTTCGATTAATCGAATCAATGCCATGCAGTCATCAAATCCAAGGGTTATCCAACATCTTATTACATCATCATAAAAAGTATAAACACCTGCACATTGTTGTTTTTTGTTAAAAGTGATTACATGATTCTAGCACAGTATGTTTCTTAAATTTTGTCACAAACTTTTCTTTCGTTTCCTTGACTCAATATTAATTGTAGTGCTTATACAAGTATAATAAAAAAAAAACTTATTGTATGTTCATGTATGATATGTAATCTGTTCATGTTATTTTTAATTCGGACATATGTATTTCAGGACATTAAAAATATAAACTAATTCCCAAACGACATTATTGTTTCTTAACTTTTGTTAGTAAGTGTATCTCGTAACTAGGTAATGGTCGTTCATGGGTTTATCGCGGATGAGAGTCTTGGAAAATTGATACTGGCTACCCGAGCTAAATGGGATCACCTAAACGTCCAGCTTATTCGTTATTGCGTGAAAATCTTTTCGGGATAAAGATATAATTATCATTTGCTTTCTCAAGGTCATTACTTTTACTAAACTTGAAACCAACGGTGTGTGTGTGTGTTTTTCTTTTTATCAAAGGAAACACATTTTTTAATGTCCTTTTCAATTGTATAAATATTAACCGTTTGAGTGCGGCGAAGCGCTATTGCGCTTCACTTGTTGTTTGCCAAAAATGCGGAGAAGTGCAATAGCGCTTCTCTTGTTTTGTACCGAGAATGCGGTATAAAAATTAATTATAACTATTTTTATTGTTTTCCAAAAAAAAATTACTACGCATTTCATTCCGCACTTTTAGCATATATGTAAGAAAATTCTTCAGCACTCAAACGGTTAAATATATATATATTAAATTTTAATAAATGTTTATAAATATCCTGTGTTATAATTGCGGTCTTTTCTGTCACTACGCATTTCATTCCGCACTTTTAGCATATATGTAAGAAAATTCTTCAGCACTCAAACGGTTAAATAAACTGAAAACTTGATTTTCGCGAAAACAACCACGTATGAAAAAGTTTTATTCTAATTTTTCGAGTTATTATTCTATGTAGAATCACGCCTTTTCCGGATACCGATTACCCTGTATGCTCAACTTTAATCCATTACACCTACGAGCATTTCGGAGAACTCTGTCACAATGCCGTCAAAAGTATTCGACTGTTTCCAGAAGAAAATTACGAATGGGTTTTGGTTTTTGCGAATACTTGTCGGTCAAAACGGGTTCGGTGATTTGAATGTAACTCATTAAAGCATACTTGCGTCCGTTTTGGCGAATTCCGTAACTAGTTTGCGCTATTACCGCCGTGAAATTTGGCTTCGTTCGCGCAACTTTCTTAGTTAGCAGTTGACGGTTATTATTATGCCTTAAACCGCGGCGATTGCTTCGCGTATTCATTAACGCGAATGTTGGCGGCAACAGGAAGCAATCTCGTGGTAATAAGTATCGGTAGCATGAGCGGAAACAGGAGGCCGCTTTCGATGAAAAACTCATAAGCCGAGCTCGTATCTAGATTTTATTATTTACGCGTTACGCTTTCCTCGGCAGTATCCGCTCTTACGTTTATAGCCAGCAACGTTCTTGTCCGACGGGGCTGAAACTCCGAAAAGTTCGGTCCGGGCAACTTCCGGTGCAGACACCACTTACGCGCGACAAATTCCCACAGTTGTCTTTGTTTCGTAACAGAATCCCGGCCGGTGCGCAGACGGCAACCCCTTCGCGGGAAGTCGTAAAGAAGTCAGCAAGCAAGTATCGCAAAAGTTCGCGAACCATGAAAACTTTCGACTTAAAGGCCACCGCACCTTCGCGCCGATAATTTACTTCAACGCCGTGCTTCATTTCGCGCTCCTCTAATGGAGGAATTAGAAATTCGACCGAGCCCGAAGTGATCCGAATCACGTTAATTAACACGAAATTCCTAGAATAGAATACAGTCCGTGACAATACTACAGTGGCCGAAATAATGATAGGTTCACTAGTCTCGTCGATTGGTTTACTGCTGCTACTTTTGTTTACGTTATCGAAAGTGTACTGTGGTGTTTGTTATTATTCCGCAAGAATGTGCCCTACACACTGTAGGAGCGGTCAGTCGAATATTAAAACCGGCAGTGTGAAGACGTACTTCTTTCAAAAACAATGAAAATTCTCGGGTACAAAATACGAAATAATCTTAGGTTCACGGTGAAATATATAAAAAATACTATTGATAGTGCAATTTTTTGAACGTTTTTGTATAGTAAGAGTATACGGATTTATAAAGTTTAAAAATTATAAAAAATATTTTATGTTCGTTTAATATTTTTAAAGCACAATGGGACGGGGAAAATCGTTAGATGATAACGAAAAGGGTCGAATTATTGTTTTTCACAATATGGGTCTCTCTAACAGAGAAATTGCAAGAAGAATTAAAAGATCATCAAATGTTATAAACAATTTTTTAAAATTAAAAGAAAAATACGGCAGTAAAAAATCTACAGGGCGTCCAGAAAAGTTAACACAGATGGATAAAGGGAAAATTTTTCAAGAAGCACGGCAAAATAAACTTAATGCCTCTAAAATAAAAACAAAATTAGACTTGCCAGTTGGTGTTCGACGTGTGCAGCAAGTTCTGAGATTGAGCGGAACATTTAAATACACGAAAAAAGCGAAAAAACCACCGCTAACTAAATTTCACAAGGAGGAAAGGTTAAAGTTTGCAGAAAATCATATGCCATGGACTGAAAAATGGAAAACGGTGATTTTTTCTGATGAAAAAAAATTTAATTTGGATGGCCCAGAAGGGTTTCAATATTACTGGCACGATCTGCGTGATCAAGAAGACGTGAAAATGACAAGAGTCCATGGAGGAGGATGTGTAATGGTTTGGGCTGCATTCGGCTACAACGGTAAGACTCCGATAATGTGGTTCCCGCCAAAAGCCAATGCTGAAAAATATCAGGAACTACTAGAATACGTTCTGGATGAATATGGCGACGAAATTGGTGGGCCTAATTCAATATTTCAACACGATAATGCAGCAATACATCGTGCAAAAACAATTAAAAACTGGTTTGAGAGGGTAAAAGTTGACATTTTACCGTGGCCATCAAGGAGTCCGGACTTAAATCCCATTGAAAATCTTTGGGGAATATTAGCACGAAAAGTATACGCCAACGGAAAACAGTATTGCAATGTTTACGAACTAAAAAATGGGATTAGAGAGGCGTGGTCTGCAATTAAACTAGAAACATTACAAAAATTAATTGAAACCATGCCACGCAGAATATTTGAAGTAATAAAAAACAAAGGAGGTTCAACTAAGTATTAAACTATTTTTATTTTTTTTTGTTATTATATTTTTTGTGTAAAAATATATAATGAACCTATCTTTATTTCGTACATAAATTTTACAGTTTTCAATAAAACATTTGTAATTGACAGAAATTATATTATGTTATTCATTTGAATTATGTATTTTGTTAATTGTATTAGGAAGAATACATAATAATAAGTAAACTCAAAAATACCATATAAAACACATGTTTATGTTAACAAATTAAAGTGAACCTATAATTATTTCGACCACTGTATAAGATATCACTTAAAACGAAATAATTATGTATTATATGAAAGAAATTCATCGTCTTTCATACGGAGTGTTATCAGTTACTTCTGGGGACGTCGTTCCACGCATTGTTTTTGTTAGAATTTCTACGAACTTGAAAGCTATGCAAGCTTGATATCTTCGCCATGAAGAAGTCCAGACCATAACCCCATTGAAAATCTATGGGGCATTTTATCAAGAAAAGTTTACAGTAATGGCAAACAATACGCAACGGTTAATGAATTAAAACATGGCATCAAAGAGGCGTGGTCTCAGATCAGATCAGAGACGTTAGAGAAATTAATAGACTCAATGTCTATATATGTCTAGAAATACTGAGTTTTCTGGTCAAATAATTAATTTGTACTTATATTTGTAACATTTTGTTAAGTGCAACTAGAAAATGATTAAGTGAACCTATACTTATTTCGTACAAAAATTCCAAATTTTTCAACAAATAACATACCAATAATAAAAGATAGAAATGTTGCATGAAAAACACTGTTAAATTCCGCGACAATACTATAAGATATCACTTAAAACGAAATAATTATGTATTATATGAAAGAATTTGATCGTCTTTCATGCAGTGTTATTATCTACTTCTGGGGACGTCGTTACACGCACTGTTTTCGTTAGAATTTCTACGAACTTTAAATCTACACAAGCTTGATCTCTTGTTGGCCGCGACAAATCTATAAGACAGCAACACAAAATATTAATAACCGATAAAAATAAGCTGTAAGGTAAAGGCACCAGTAGTTGACCACCATGTACCAGTGGTGGACCATTTTATAGAAAAACAAAAAATAAGGTTTGAAATCTTCTTTATTGTTTTGAAACTTAAACAACAGACGGCATGGCATTTGAGGTTCACTTTCATCAAAAGTGCACTTATAAGTGCGCTTATAAAAACCTTATTTTTTATGTTTTTCTATAAAATGGTCAACTACTGATACATGGTCAACTACTGGTGCCTTTACCTTACGTGTTAATTTTTTACAAACACATTACCTGTCCTATAATATTGTCGCAGTTAATAAAAGGTAAGTTGGTGTTAGTTTTAAATTCTTAGAAATACTAACGAAAACACTGCGTTAAACGACGTCTCCAGAAGTAACTAATAACTCTCTGTATGAAAGACGATGAAGTTCTTTCATATAGCACATAACTATTTATAGCTCATATCAATGGGCACAGTCTGAGCTCATATCACGGGAACAGCTAACGGTTTATGCTAAATTTATGCGGGCAATAATAACATAAAATCAAAAATATGGATCCCAATTTAAGAATTCGAAGTTGACCTTCATAGACTCTTCCAAGGTCGAATAAATCAAAGCTTATAATATGTCGAAATCATAAAACTTCCATGTAATACATTTTTTCATATCATTCATATTTTTCGAGATATTTGTCTTGGGAATTTAGAATGGGACACCCCGTATGTATACAGTTACGATTTATCGTTATTATACTTATACAGTTACACTTACGATAGTCTGACAAAAAATGTTTCGAAGAAAATTTAATCAGTTTTCAAGGGTCAAAAAATTGCACTATTAGAAACTTGACAAAATTTAATTTCAATGAAACGTCAAGGTGACCTTGATTTTTTCAAATGACACTATGTATATCCGTCTGCATAGTTCTGTAGACAATTTCGAGACGAATTTAATGATCTACTATAATGCCACCTGAAGTTGACCTTGAACTAAAGAAAATGGTAACAACAATGATATAACAAAGGTTTTTCCATTTCTTTCATTTCTTCAAAGCAGTAAAAAAAAGTTAATCTCCAATGCGATTTCACAAGTTGCTTTTATATTAACAATTAAAGTACTGAAAACATATTTAATATGCAATTTCCTTTATGTGCATCATGAAGCATCGAGTTTCGACATAAAATAAAGGGATCAATTTAAAATACAATTAAGGGGTGAGGGGGGGGGGGTCGATTTAAAATACAATTAAGCTTAAAATATGGACCAGCTGGCAACATGATTTTTACGACGGGAAGTTCGTACGTACGTTTAAACAGATTTTTCTTCATTATCATTAATTTAATGAACCTTTTTGTATCGTAAAGGAAAACGCAAAAATTGCTGCGATCAGATTTCGCTTATTACCTCCATTCAGGCTAATTAAACAGTGATGTTGTACAATTACTTTTTCACGTTGTATGTATGTTTCAATTTAACATTAGAGAAATAAAACCGCTGGAGCGTGGAATTATCTCGTTGCCGTGGCGTGAAAGGAAGTTTGATTATTTTGGGAGCGTGAGAAATCTGTGCGTCAAAGGGAAGTGAGAACGTTTGACGCAGAATGTCGTTGGAAATTTGTATGCACTTGTTCGTTCTATCAAAACACCGTTCTCCCCACGCATATTATCAAAGGCGCTTTTATTATTCGATCAAAATGTGTAAAACGAGCCTATTTTTTTACATACAGTACTGAGGACAATTATAAACTAAATTCTATTTTTAAATTTTTCAGGATAGTAAAATAAAAATTGAATATATTATTACCACATTCTGACCATTTTTGTAATATCCAAACAAAATTTTCAGCATTCTATTCATTAATTTTATACGTATGGTCATACATACGTAACATTAAATAAAACAAAGAAGTTATGAAATGTGAGGTTAGGAAAGTTTACTTGCCAAACTATTCCAAATATGCAATAAGCTTTACTATGCACATTTATTTGTAATACAGTAACAAGTTGGCGCATTTAAATTGTTTTACTAAAAAATGTAACTGCTTGCAAACTTTTGTGCATGTTAGTAGCAATAGTTTTATAGTTCTCTGAAATATGCAAGCATTTTTGTAAAAATAGGGGCATGGCTAAGTAAGAAAATATTACACGATAACGTAAGAAATTATAGCGTTAAACAAATAAAAATGTACATAAGTAGGTCGAAAAGAACCACAACAACGCAGAATTAAACTGTAAACATTAAAAATACGGTAAATTTCCTAGAATTACCGATAACTGAATTTTATGCTTTAGCGGATGACTAATTACTTTTGTGCCCCGTGAATAACAAAGACGATACTGACAACAATATAATTAATATTTTGAATACCATTATTACATTCACATTTTGAATTATTAGCAATTCCTATAGGAACAAGTGACGCATTTAAATCGCAATGGTGTGCTTCACAGTGATTAATCGTAATAATATATTTATGTGAAAGACCTTTATGAATATAGATGTACTTATTTTTCAATGTCGTAATTTATGAGATAATTCATGAAATAATGTACTTGTAATTGTTCTATGGTTTATATATGTTTTAAACAGAATCTATCAAAACGTACTAAATAAAAAGTATCCATTCGAAAATGTTTATTAAACTTAAAATTTTGAACCTTCCATGTTTGGCGCATCCAAACGCATCCAAAGCACAATTATTAACCTCTTGCCCTACAATATCGAGTCAGACTCGTGATGAAGATTCTGAACAGGGTATAATAAATACATTTCTTATTCATTTTCCTTAAACCGAAATAAAATTCCACTTTGGCGTTGTTAACACTAGAACTACCGGATGGGTCAAAATGACTTCCTCCTAATTTTTTCTTTTAGAGATATTGAAATTATAAATATGTTTCCATGAGAAAATTTTTTAATACACTTCTCTATCGAAGTAGATATTTAAACAAAACTAATACGAAATCTAAACAAATCTTATTTTGTTGTTATTATAAGGCAATGTATGCCAGTAGCATTTAGTGCTTGGTCGTTCTAGTGTTAATATACTATCGGAGAACATATAGGCATACAATAGATATAAATTTTCTCCTTTTTTTAGGAAATTATAAATTACAAAACAGTTCTAAGCAAAGAATTTACAAATATAATTGTATTGCCTTCAATTTTATAAAGTTATAGAGGAAAAAGAATTTCTAAAGAATTTAAAAATATAATTGTATTGTTTTCAACTCTATAAAGCTATCAAGAAAAAAAATGAATGTCTAAAGAATTTAAAAATGTAATTGTATTGCTTTCAACTTTACAAAGTTATAGAGGAAGAATGGATGTCTAAACAAATCTTATTTTGTTGTTATTATAAGGCAATGTATGCCAGTTGCATTTAGTGCTTGGTCGTTCTAGTGTTAATATACTATCGGAGAACATATAGGCATACAATAGATATAAATTTTCTCCTTTTTTTAGGAAATTATAAATTACAAAACAGTTCTACGCAAAGAATTTACAAATATAATTGTATTGCCTTCAACTTTATAAAGTTATAGAGGAAAAAGAATGTCTAAAGAATTTAAAAATATAATTGTATTGTTTTCAACTCTACAAAGCTATCAAGAAAAAAAATGAATGTCTAAAGAATTTAAAAATGTAATTGTATTGCTTTCAACTTTACAAAGTTATAGAGGAAGAATGGATGTCTAAACAAATCTTATTTTGTTGTTATTATAAGGCAATGTATGCCAGTTGCATTTAGTGCTTGGTCGTTCTAGTGTTAATATACTATCGGAGAACATATAGGCATACAATAGATATAAATTTTCTCCTTTTTTTAGGAAATTATAAATTACAAAACAGTTCTAAGCAAAGAATTTACAAATATAATTGTATTGCCTTCAACTTTATAAAGTTATAGAGGAAAAAGAATTTCTAAAGAATTTAAAAATATAATTGTATTGTTTTCAACTCTATAAAGCTATCAAGAAAAAAAATGAATGTCTAAAGAATTTAAAAATGTAATTGTATTGCTTTCAACTTTACAAAGTTATAGAGGAAGAATGGATGTCTAAACAAATCTTATTTTGTTGTTATTATAAGGCAATGTATGACAGTTGCATTTAGTGCTTGGTCGTTCTAGTGTTGATATACTATCGGAGAACATATAGGCATACAATAGATATAAATTTTCTCCTTTTTTTAGGAAATTATAAATTACAAAACAGTTCTAAGCAAAGAATTTACAAATATAATTGTATTGCCTTCAACTTTATAAAGTTATAGAGGAAAAAGAATTTCTAAAGAATTAAAAAATATAATTGTATTGTTTTCAACTCTATACAGCTATCAAGAAAAAAAATGAATGTCTAAAGAATTTAAAAATGTAATTGTATTGCTTTCAACTTTACAAAGTTATAGAGGAAGAATGGATGTCTAAACAAATCCTATTTTGTTGTTATTATAAGGCAATGTATGCCAGTTGCATTTAGTGCTTGGTCGTTCTAGTGTTAATATACTATCGGAGAACATATAGGCATACAATAGATGTAAATTTTCTCCTTTTTTTAGGAAATTATAAATTACAAAACAGTTCTAAGCAAAGAATTTATAAATATAATTGTATTGCCTTCAACTTTATAAAGTTATAGAGGAAAAAGAATTTCTAAAGAATTTAAAAATATAATTGTATTGTTTTCAACTCTATAAAGCTATCAAGAAAAAAAATGTATGTCTAAAGAATTTAAAAATGTAATTGTATTGCTTTCAACTTTACAAAGTTATAGAGGAAGAATGGATGTCTAAACAAATCTTATTTTGTTGTTATTATAAGGCAATGTATGCCAGTTGCATTTAGTGCTTGGTCGTTCTAGTGTTAATATACTATCGGAGAACATATAGGCATACAATAGATATAAATTTTCTCCTTTTTTTAGGAAATTATAAATTACAAAACAGTTCTAAGCAAAGAATTTACAAATATAATTGTATTGCCTTCAACTTTATAAAGTTATAGAGGAAAAAGAATTTCTAAAGAATTTAAAAATATAATTGTATTGTTTTCAACTCTATAAAGCTATCAAGAAAAAAAATGAATGTCTAAAGAATTTAAAAATGTAATTGTATTGCTTTCAACTTTACAAAGTTATAGAGGAAGAATGGATGTCTAAACAAATCTTATTTTGTTGTTATTATAAGGCAATGTATGACAGTTGCATTTAGTGCTTGGTCGTTCTAGTGTTGATATACTATCGGAGAACATATAGGCATACAATAGATGTAAATTTTCTCCTTTTTTTCGGAAATTATAAATTACAAAACAGTTCTAATCAGTAGTACAAGAGATTAAATACCCTTGCCACTTCATAAAAAAGAATTTGAAAGGGAGCTCTTCGTGCTTGTGGGAGAAAAAAAATGGCTTGCAAATCTCCCGCTGAAAATTCACGCGGAATCGATAACCAAATTTCCTCGCGATTGAACCGGGGGTCCGATAAAAAAAAATTATCAACGATTATCAGGCGAGCCGCTAATATCGCGGCAATTTCGTCGGTTTTCCCGACACGCAACGTGGGGGGAGGGGGTGGAGTAAAAAAAGAGCCGAGGCACCTGTGGTATAGAAATTTTCAAATAAAGAATCCGCCCCATCCGCCATCGGGATGCATGTGTCCCCTGCATACACGCGTGTATGGGTGAAAAAAAAAGAAAAAAATGGGCAGCAGGGCTTCCCGTTGTTTCCGTGAAATATTTGCTAGGCCGGTCTCGGTGCGTGCAGCCGATAAAACAAAATCCGATTAAATGCTTTGTTTTCGCCACTCTTTTTTTCCCACGTTACGACGCAGGATCGTGCCTGCGCCCTAATTGATTTGCCGAGTAATGGATCAACCGGCTATAGTCGGCCAATAATACGAGAAGGGCCACGCGCCGTTGCAGTGCGGTGTGTCGGGCGTATATCGGCAATACGCGGCCAATCGAACAATTTCGCATGTCGATGGCCGAAGAAATGATTGGGCTTACTCGTCACGATCGAACGATGCGGCTTCCACGAGGTACGAAACGGTCGAGGAATACCGATATCAATTTCATACAGATTCCAACGGGATTCCATATCGTTATCGCGAACATCGAAACCACCAGGACAGAACTAATAGCAATCAGACGCCCCGCTGCCGGTTTTCCAAAAAGAGAGAACAAGCCTGGCCAAGCTCCCGAGAAAAGGCTTCTCGGTAATTTCCAACGGAATTCCGTATCGATTCTTGACCGCACAATGGATTTTATGCATGGCGAATCTGCCGAACAAAATTACCCAAGTGTCGCCGTAAAATATAATTGAACCTTTACGACCCTTTCTGTTCAAACGGGTACGGCGTTCGAGAAACTTTCAAAAATCGATTTCCTTCTGTCGTCGAGTTTGAATAAATTTGCATCCCTTTGCAGTATTTTAAAAGTAATTTCTTTTTTTTTTTTTGCAAATATTCACGTGATTACTGAGCTTACGAGACTGAAATAGTTGTATCATAGCGTACAGGAACAGTTATTTCAAACTTTAACGTGGTTTCAGTGCCACAGGCATTTTTAGATTTTTTAGCGTTCATGCAAAATAAAAATTATCTGCATTAATTGCAAGGTACAGAGCAATATAGGCATTCGTTTCCTGCCTTCATAATTTTATACAGTTGAAAACAATACAATCAAAATTAAAGGAACTTATTTAGTAACAATTATATTGTAACATTCTCACACCTCGTAGATCCTAATAAAGTTTGATTCACTTAACAGTAAAAAATTGATTTTCAAGTTTTGGCAGAAGATTATATTAACAAAGTACTCGTACTGATTAAAATTGTTAAGAAAATCACTTTCTATGTAACATTCAGCCCTTGCAAGGATCTGCAGAAAATCTTGATTTTGTATAAAGATCCGCAGTGTATGCATGAATACACAAATGCAGTATAGTAGTATATAGTTATATAAAAATATAGTTATATAAAAATAAATGTGTAAAGAATTTAAAAATATAATTGTATTGCTTTCAACTGTATAGAGTTATCAAGAAAAAAATGAATGTCTAAAGAATTTAAAAATATAATTGTACTGTTTTCAACTCTACAAAGCTATCAAGAAAAGAAAAGAATGTCTAAAGAATTTACAAATACAATTGTATTGCCTTCAACTTTACAAAGTTATAGAGGAAGAATGGATGTCTAAACAATTTTAAAATATAATTGTATTGCTTGCAACTTTAAAAAGTTATAGTGGAAAAATGTATGTCTAAACAATTTAAAAATATAATTGTATTGCTTGCAACTTTACAAAGTTATAGTGGAGAAATGAATGTCTAAACAATTTTAAAATATAATTGTATTGCTTTCAACTTTACAAAGTTATAGAGGAAAAAAGAATGTCTAAAGAATTTAAAAATATAATTGTATTTCTTTCAACTGTATGAAGTTATCAAGAAAAAAAAATGAATGTCTAAAGAATTTAAAAATGTAATTGTATTGCTTTCAACTGTATAAAGTTATAGAGGAAAAAAGAATGTCTAAAGAATTTAAAAATATAATTGTATTGCTTTCAACTCTAGAAAGCTATCAAGAAAAAAAATGAATGTCTAAAGAATTTAAAAATATAATTGTATTGCTTTCAACTGTATAAAGTTATAGAGGAAAAGGAATGTCTAAAGAATTTAAAAATATAATTGTATTGCTTTCAACTGTATAGTTATCAAGAAAAAAATGAATATCTAAAAAGTTTAAAAGTATAATTGTATTGCTTTCAACTTTACAAAGTTATAGAGGAAACATGAATGCCTAAATATTTTAAAATATAATTGTATTGTTTTCAAATCTATAAAGCTATCAAGAAAAGAAAAGAATGTCTAAAGAATTTAAAAATATAATTGTATTGCTTTCAACTTTACTAAGTTATAGTGGAAAAATGAATGTCTAAACAATTTTAAAATATAATTGTATTGCTTTCAACTTTACAAAGTTATAGAGGAAAAAAGAATGTCTAAAGAATGTAAAAATATAATTGTATTGCTTTCAACTGTATGGTTATCAAGAAGAAAATGAATGTCTAAAAAGTTTAAAAGTATAATTGTATTGCTTTCAACTTTACAAAGTTATAGAGGAAACATGAATGCCTAAATATTTTAAAATATAATTGTATTGTTTTCAAATCTATAAAGCTATCAAGGAAAGGAAAGAAAAGAATGTCTAAAGAATTTAAAAATATAATTGTATTGCTTTCAACTTTACAAAGTTATAGTGGAAAAATGAATGTCTAAACAATTTTAAAATATAATTGTATTGCTTTCAACTTTACAAAGTTATAGAGGAATAAAGAATGTCTAAAGAATTTAAAAATATAATTGTATTGCTTTCAACTGTATAGTTATCAAGAAAAAAATGAATATCTAAAAAGTTTAAAAGTATAATTGTATTGCTTTCAACTTTACAAAGTTATAGAGGAAACATGAATGCCTAAATATTTTAAAATATAATTGTATTGTTTTCAAATCTATAAAGCTATCAAGAAAAGAAAAGAATGTCTAAAGAATTTAAAAATATAATTGTATTGCTTTCAACTTTACTAAGTTATAGTGGAAAAATGAATGTCTAAACAATTTTAAAATATAATTGTATTGCTTTCAACTTTACAAAGTTATAGAGGAAAAAAGAATGTCTAAAGAATGTAAAAATATAATTGTATTGCTTTCAACTGTATGGTTATCAAGAAGAAAATGAATGTCTAAAAAGTTTAAAAGTATAATTGTATTGCTTTCAACTTTACAAAGTTATAGAGGAAACATGAATGCCTAAATATTTTAAAATATAATTGTATTGTTTTCAAATCTATAAAGCTATCAAGGAAAGGAAAGAAAAGAATGTCTAAAGAATTTAAAAATATAATTGTATTGCTTTCAACTTTACAAAGTTATAGTGGAAAAATGAATGTCTAAACAATTTTAAAATATAATTGTATTGCTTTCAACTTTACAAAGTTATAGAGGAATAAAGAATGTCTAAAGAATTTAAAAATATAATTGTATTGCTTTCAACTGTATAGTTATCAAGAAAAAAATGAATATCTAAAAAGTTTAAAAGTATAATTGTATTGCTTTCAACTTTACAAAGTTATAGAGGAAACATGAATGCCTAAATATTTTAAAATATAATTGTATTGTTTTCAAATCTATAAAGCTATCAAGAAAAGAAAAGAATGTCTAAAGAATTTAAAAATATAATTGTATTGCTTTCAACTTTACTAAGTTATAGTGGAAAAATGAATGTCTAAACAATTTTAAAATATAATTGTATTGCTTTCAACTTTACAAAGTTATAGAGGAAAAAAGAATGTCTAAAGAATGTAAAAATATAATTGTATTGCTTTCAACTGTATGGTTATCAAGAAGAAAATGAATGTCTAAAAAGTTTAAAAGTATAATTGTATTGCTTTCAACTTTACAAAGTTATAGAGGAAACATGAATGCCTAAATATTTTAAAATATAATTGTATTGTTTTCAAATCTATAAAGCTATCAAGAAAAGAAAAGAATGTCTAAAGAATTTAAAAATATAATTGCATTGCTTTCAACTTTACAAAGTTATAGTGGAAAAATGAATGTCTAAACAATTTTTAAATATAATTGTATTGCTTTCAACTTTACAAAGTTATAGAGGAAAAAAGAATGTCTAAAGAATTTAAAAATATAATTGTATTGCTTTCAACTGTATAGTTATCAAGAAAAAAATGAATGTCTAAAAAGTTTAAAAGTATAATTGTATTGCTTTCAACTTTACAAAGTTATAGAGGAAACATGAATGTCTAAAAAGTTTAAAAGTACAATTGTATTGCTTTCAACTTTACAAAGTTATAGAGGAAACATGAATGCCTAAATATTTTAAAATATAATTGTATTGTTTTCAAATCTATAAAGCTATCAAGAAAAAAAATGAATGTCTAAAGAATTTAAAAATATAATTGTATTGCTTTCAACTTTACAAAGTTATAGTGGAAAAATGAATGTCTAAACAATTTTAAAATATAATTGTATTGCTTTCAACTTTACAAAGTTATAGAGGAAAAAAGAATTTCTAAAGAATTTAAAAATATAATTGTATTGCTTTCAACTTTACAAAGTTATAGAGGAAAAATGAATGTCTAAAAAATTGTAAAATATAATTGTATTGCTTTCAACTCTATAAAGCTATCAAGAAAAAAAATGAATGTCTAAAGAATTTAAAAATATAATTGTATTGCTTTCAACTCTATAAAGTTATCAAGAAAAAACGATGAAAGTATCTCCTATATCTTGAAATTAATAGACAACTTTCTTTTGCATAAAAATCCGACAGTCTACTCATGAACCAGGGTCGTGAACAGCGTAAGTGGCCAGGAGGTGTGTTTATAAGGAAAAACGGTAGTCAATTTGGTTGTGGGTGCACGGACGAACATGCTGCGGAGTCAGGGAACCGGCTGGGACATGCGAAATTTTGTAAGCGAGCCCGATACGAAATCGGGGAGCTCTTAGGAAAGAGAATCACAGACGAGCCCGAAGTCGAGGAACTGCAGGGATGTTAGTGCGGAATCGTAGACGAATTCGATGCCAAATCGAGAAGATGCACGGAGGTTCGATAGCGTACAGACGAACCTGATGTGAAATCAGAAAGCTGTAGGGTATGGTTGCACATCGTGCAAAATTAGGTAGCCTCTAAGGTTAGAAACAACTGTTTTGGATCTGGCTTTGTAACTTTGATAATATGGGGTAATTTATACAATCCAAGTAAAGTTATATCTCGTGGGAACAGTCGACCAGTTAAGAATTGAAGAGGCTGATGTACTAGGCGTACAAATTAATTCATCATCCTCACGATTAGTAACAGTAATTTTGAATTCAGTTTTATAGTCGATTTATACTCTTCAATGAGACACAGATTTATTAACAACTTGGAAACATGGAATACGAACGAATTGCACTTTTTTTAGTTAAAATCATTGGGCCTGTCTTTTCAAGAATTCATTGCTCTTTGTGTATTGAAATTGATAATAATCATTGATATTATTTCCGGAATTTAGGCATTTATGACAAAAATAAGCATGTAGGGCTTACAGTGAGTGATCGAATTATTATTAGACCCATAGTTAAAACGACTAATTTTTTAAATTAAATTTCTAGCGACACAGAATTTGCATTGTTCTCTTAAAAGAGTAAAAAAAGTAAAAGCATTTAAGAAGACTGATGTACTATTTGTATTAAAATTACATAAAAAGGTTTATATTTAGCTACCTGTTCTTCAAGAAAAGAAAAAATACATTTTCGATTAGCTTCCGTTTCTTTCGATTAACTTGGATTGTTTTCATTTTGCATAAAGACTCGCTGTTTAATGACAAATGTAAAAAATGCGACAAATGGGAACTGCATAAGATCCTACGTTTCCTTTTGTGGACTACACACAAGGTCGTGGACAATGACAAAATGTCGACAACGGTTCTTTATGTGAAATAAGAACAGTTTCAATGAAATGTGAGAAACAGAAGCTAAACGAAAATGCATTTCTCTTAATAATTTTAACCCCTTTGCCCACAATAACGAGCCAGACTCGTGATGAAGATTCTGAATAGAATCTAAGAAATGCGGACGTTATTAATTTCCTTTAAAACGAAATAAAATTCTATTTTGTTGTAGTTGATATGTATCCTTTGGAGAAAACATAGGCAATAATAGGTTTATAATAGGTTCATAATAAATATAAACTATCTTTCTAATCATTATAATCACAAAATAAATGGTAGTGCAAGGGGTTAACAAGTCGGACACGAAACAATATTCTCAGATTCTTTTAATGTCCTTTTAATGAGTTAATGTTCTTTTAACACTAGAACTACCAAGCAGTAAATGCAACTGACATACATTGCCTTATAACAATAACAAAATTGCAGTTTTTTAGATTTTGTACCAGTTTTGTTTAAATGCCTACTTCGATAGAGAAGTTTATTAAAAAATTTTCTCACGAAAACATATTTACAATTTCGTTATTTCTAAAAGAAAAAATTAGGAGCAAGTCATTTTGACCCATCCGGTAGTCCTAGTGTTAATGTAAAGTAAATTTAACAAGTCAATGTTCTTTTAATGTTTAATGAATAGTTTTCTATTCCACCCATTCGTTTATCGCGTAAATGCGAACGCTCCGCAGAGTCCATTTGCCATTTTTCACGGTATATTCCGCGAGAAACGTTTCGATAATTTCGTGCGAGTCTATTAATTATATAAATCATGGAACTAATATTGCGGTCGCGGCCGTGATTGTGTTAGCTCGTACCGTGGCGCATGCTCGGGGCATGCACTCACGGACTTGACCAACTTCCTCGGGGCCCAAGGTGAAGAGTAATAGAGAGAAAGGTGGCGAACCGTGTACACCGAAGAGAGGATGCTCCGGAGTAATGCAGCTCATAGCGGACTCCGTAATCGCGTTATGCTAGTTCCTAACTTTATCGATGGAGTTCGAGACGCTCCCACTACTCCCCAATCTTTGTCGATTTGCGCAACTGCATAATTAACGCGGCCCGAACGTCCGAAATGATTTTATCAATTCACCAACTCGTCAAAACTATACATATCAGGAGGCTTTGCCATCGTTTTGCCACGAATTGGTGGCTGATCGAATTAGTAGAACTATTTACGTAAGTTGACAATTTTACATTAACACTAGAACTACCAAGCACCAGATGCAACTGGCATACATTTCCTTATGATAACAACAAAATTGCATTTGTTTAGATTTCGTACCAGTTTTGTTTAAATACCTATTTCGATAGAGAAGTTTGTTGACAAATTTTCTCATGAAAACATATTTATGAGTTCAATATTTCGGAAAGAATAAATTAGGAGCAAGTCATTTTAACTCATCCGGTAGTTCTAGTGTTAAAACAATGCATTTTTAAATGAAAGTCTAGCTACACTTATCGTTTTTCTAGGAAGTATTAATGTTTGAAGATTAGAAAGATGTATTTAGCAAGATTGTAAACAACATTGTTCATTGAGTGGTCGAAAAATATATTTTTTTGTATTGTAACTCTAATAATTTCATCACCCACTTGTAGCTTCCTTGAATTTATCCTTGTATACTTGCTTGCAATAAAATATGCAAGTGTGTAATATAATATTTTCTACAAGGTACTTTTTCTTTCTACAAGGTATTCTATTACACCAGAATAGTGCGAAAATGTAGTATTAAGTATGCCTAAACGTATTCAGGCAATTATCCAGCTTAAAGGTTCATGGACGGAATATTAAGTGTACGAAAATCTGAAATGTTTACTCCAAATTAGTTGCGGTGCAAAACCGACTACACGAAAAAAAAATTGTATGAAGCGAACTAATAATAATATCACAAATTTTAAGTTTGTTTTGAAAAGCCAAAAGATTGCAGACAATACATACAAAAAATTATTTTTGTTAAAATGTCGTATGTGTGTTCAGTTTTGCTTCTTACTGTAGTATATGCAGGAAGTAGATTTGGTTGGTCATGATCAGACAGTTGCGTCAGACAATTCCTATCGAATAGCATGCTGCATTTCAAACTCGATTTTCTCGATAACGAAACTACGGATGAAAAAATTTTATTCTACATTTTCGACTCATTCTTTCATGTAGAATCACCCCCTTTTCGCTTGTACCACCAGTTACCAAACATCCTGTACAACTGAATGATTAAGCGGCTGTTTGAGTTCCAGAAACCGTAGCGCGAATGCCTTGGATTGACCGGATTAAGTTTGATCGCGTGGCGGATGGTGCGGCAGAGGGCCGAAAATCGGCTGGCTCTAATCTGAACGACGTTATCGGCCCCAGGTGAAGGCCCGAAGCCCGTAATAGGAGAGCCGAACGAGCGATTGGGACACCAGGATAGCTCGATCGAACGTCATTTATTTACAACGGTGCGTTTGACGCCCTCGGTTAAACGATCTCGGTAAAATGGCTCTCGGGGCCAATCAAAGCGTAATAGAATGGTTCGGATAAATTGTGCACCGCGTCGCATCGCATCGTATCCTTCTATAACGACCGTCTCTCCTCGCTCGAGGAGTATCACGAGGTCGCGAAACTTTACCCTTTTAGGAGCGGCCGATAAAACGCATCTACGGTAAATGACACAATCATGAATGGCGTCCCTATTATAAGAGGGTTAATTATATTGATCTGCATTAAAACACCGTATTTATAGGGTAAACGTTCGAGAAACGCCACATTTGTTATATCCTCTGCATAGAGGATAAGAAGATTCAATAAGCGAACACCTCCTGTAGGCTTAAAAAACCATGTATTTCTCCATGTAATTGCACACAAGTTTATAAAACGAAACATAATTGTAATTGTTATATATTTCAACCCCTTGCACTACGTTTTATTTTACGGTTTCAGCGATCAAAAGTTTTTTGTAATTTATAATTCCCTAAAAAAAAAGAAAAAATATATATTTGTTGTATGCCTATGTTTTCTCCAAAGGATATACAGTGGCGGCCATATACTTACGTACACTTCATATTTTAACTTTAAAACCTGACTTATTTCTACGGAACTCAGATAGTAGTATCAACAATTTATTTCTAAGAGTGTTAGACCCTGATGTACATATCTGCAGTAAAACTTTGACTTATTTCGAGAAAATAAGTATTTTGTAAATATTTTGTTCCGATCTGTCGGTTTTGTAGCGGACAACTACTTACGTACGCTGCTGTATCGCACAGCTAAGCCAAATGTAAACAATATTTACTAGTCTCTGCTGAGCAGTGTTTACAGTTAGACGTGTTACAACAGTGCTGTGATGAGTAAAGGAAGAAATATCACCCCAGAACAGCGGCGATTAGTGCAACAGCTTCGGAAGGATGGAATGTCCTACCGAAAGATTTCTGCAAAATTAGAAATATCAGTTATGGCTTGCCATCAAGCTATAAAACATATTAAACTTCATGGAACACCAGACAACGTTCCTCGTAAAGCGAGACCTCGAAAAACTGATCAAAGAACTGATCGCAAGATTCATCGATTGTCTGAAGCGGACAGATTCAATACTGCAGTTGCCATCCACAATGAAATATCAATAGATCTCCATGAAAAAATAATTGTTAGAACTGTCCAGCGAAGACTTAATGAGTTTCAATTATACGGACGCGTTGCCAGAAAGAAACCGCTCATTTCAGAAAAAAAATCGTCGGGCTAGGATTGCTTTCGCGAAAGAACATTTAAACTGGACGCCCCAGCAATGGTCCAGAATAATTTTTACAGATGAATTGTCATTTAATCGATTAGGATCTGATGGAAAAGTATACGTGAGACGTCGCAAAGAGAAGAAGAATTTCATAAAAATTGTATTAAACCGACTGTAAAAGGTGGTGGTGGCTCGGTACTCGTTTGGGGGGCTATGACAGTGAAAGGTACAGGACCTATTCATCGGATAACTGGAACCATGGACAGATACGTGTATTTGGATATTGTACAAAATGTATTGCTACCATTTGCCGAAGAATACATGGCAAAAGAATGGATCTATCAAGCGGATAATGATCCGAAACATTCCGCAAAAGTCGTCAAGACATTCTTGAGTGACAATAATATTCCCGTAATTAAGTGGCCGGCACAATCTCCGGATCTGAATCCAATCGAGATGCTGTGGATTGATGTCGACAAACATGTAAAAAAACAAAAACCGAAAAATATTGATGAATTGTACACAATTGTACAGGAAGCATGGAATTCGATACCTGCTAGCAGATGTGCTAGACTTATCAAATCCATGCCGCGAAGGTGTGCTGCAGTTATCAAAAATAAGGGCTTACATACGAAATATTAATGTATTATAATTATGAGTTAAAGAAACATGTGAAAATATAGGTGTTTCGATGTGTACTTAACTATGTGTCCGCAGAAAATTTGACACTTCAGTACAAAAATATAAAAAACTTTTTATTATAGTAAATCAAGGAAAGCTATCTTGATATCTTATTATATATATTGTAAACTTATAAAAAATATAATTGATTTTCGTATACTTGTTTAACGTATAATTGTACAGGAAATAATATTTAATTTTATTAACTGTACGTAAGTATATGGCCGCCACTGTATATCAGCTACAACAAAATAGAATTATATTTCGGTTTAAAGGGAATTGATAACGTTCACATTTATTAGACTCTATTCAGAATCTTCATTACGAGTCTGGCTTAATACTGTAGGGCAAGGGGTTAACTACATACTGTCATATAAATATACTTGAAGAAGTTTAACTTTAACGAGAAAAATTAGAAAGTATGAAAAGTGTCTCTAAATTGGCGCGCAAAAAGTATTCGTACAGGCACCAGAATGCATTTGAAAGGCGTCCGATTGTTTATATTATGGTTTAGCGGGACCCGACAAATAATCAGACAGGGTCTTTGATGTGCAGTACAGTGGCAACCTTCTGCAAAACCAGTCAATTTTTCTAACATTCGGTAAAATGCGTCGTAAAGGTAAGGCGTTAAAATATTTAACATTGTTTTATAAGAGAACGGTTGAGTTGCGACCTACGGTTCCTTTGACAAGTTTAGTCCCCATGGTGAGTAGAATGCGATACAAGCATAAAAAATTTGACCTTGAATTTCAAGGACAAAATCAATTTTGCGGCAATTTCTTTTAACAAATCTCCACCGATCCGAAGGTGTACAACCATCTGTCAAAACCATGACACTAAATTTTGTTACACCCTGTACGATCAGATCGAGAGAAATTAAACGGCATTTAACGGTGGAAATCGTCGGAATGTGTTTCGACGGTAACGAAATCTGTTCATCCCCGCAAGCACACCCCCTGATAAGCATTACCATGCAACCTACGGTCTAGCTGTGCGCGCTGCTGCCGGTACGTGTTGGATAGTCGAAAATCGGACTTGAATCGCGTCCCTTTTTCACGAATTTATTGGAAACGCCGTATGTTTTATTCAAGGCCCCCTCGCCCCTCGACCGTGCCCCTCGCTATCTCTCTTTCTCTTCGACGACAACCGTGAATAGCGAACAAGCTCCTGCGTCACGTGTCGCGGCACAATAATCGAGCGCTTTCGGGGATGATTAAATTTTCAACAGCTCGCCTGACAGAATTCCCTTTCTCGCAAGGGGGGGGGTGGGGACGGTGAGGGTGTGTAGGAGGGGGGAGGAGGAGGACATGGCGCATTCATTATCACGGTTCCCGCTGATTTTTCACGTGCCTGTGCTAAACGAAATTCGCGTTCGACGATGCCGAAGGATGCATTGATCCCACTTCACAGAGATTTCGGCCGACCCATTGTTCTCTGAACAAGACTGGCCATGAAACAGCTCTACAGGGTGTCCCCGAAAATGTTTCACCTCCTTAAAAGCGGTGATTCCTGAGGGCTTTGTTCAGAAGCAGTTAACCCCTTGCCCTACAACAACGAGCCAGACTCGTGATGAAGATTCTGAATAGAGTCTAATAAATGTGAACGTTATTAATTTCCCATAAACAGATATAAAATTCTATTTTATTGATTTATCTATTGCTTTAAACCAAGTGGTTTATATAGCAGGTACAGTATTATTACATTTGGCTTACATTAAACAGGTTTACATTGTTCTAAATTCTAATGGAGCAGTGTTTAAGGAAATTATAAATTATTTTCAGAATTTTTATATCAGGTTTACATAAGAAGAAACCAATACAAAGAGGAAAACAGTACTTGCCTTTGAGGAGCTTTGTAAAATTCTATTTTGTTGTAGTTGATATATATATCCTTTGAGGAAAACGTAGGCATACAATAAATATAAACTATCTTTTTTTCGATGAAATTCTGAACGATGAAGAATTTCTAATCATTCTAATCACAAAATAAATAGTAGTGTAAGGGGTTAAAGCAGTGGGCATATTGAAAAGATTTAAATGCACCAGCGTATTGGTTTTAGCCTACTAAAGTAATTAAAGAGAGAAAGCAATTTTTATTTCGCCCCTGTGTCTTGCAATCGATGCAAATATTTTTTATTTTGCATAAAGATCCGCAGTCTAATTATTATATTAAAGTCTGTAAATATTATTGTGTAAATTAATTATAAAGATAAATTTATAATAGAATTGTTTGAGTATGAATTTTTATATCTTGTATTACTTTTATATTTTATATTTTTATATATATATACAAGTTAATTTTAGAGGAAGTTTGAAAGGATATTGCTAAGAAAAAAACGTATAAAATCAATAATAATAACTTATTTGATGCAGTAAGTAATAAAAAAATGAGGAAGTTTTTTTCTATTAGTTTGTAATCCAGAATTTTGTGAACACTTGTTCAAAGGTGCCTCAGCGGTGGCAGAGGAGTGCAAAGGGTTGAAGAAGACGAGAAGGGTCGATATTGTTTCTTGCAATTGGTGCCAACAATTTTTATTTTGCATAAAGATCCGTAGTCCACTAGTCATGTAAGAATTCTATTAGGATTTGTTACTTATTCATGCAACAACTGACAAAAAAACTTATTAGATATTAAATTTAAACTTAACATTGAAATTAAATTGAAAAATATATTTTCACGCCTTTTAACCTGATAATAGTTAATTTAACATGATGTATAAAATGCCTCTATTTCGGTTTAGCGGAAATGGAACTCGTATTTCTGCCCACGAGCGCGTCCCAATTTCTTCTCAAATAGTGCGATTTATATTGTGATTGAACTGTTTATAATTATATCTCTCTCTATTATATCTCTTTGATATATATCCTTTGGAGAAAACATAGGCATACAATAAATATAAGCTATCTTTTTCTTTCTATGAAATTCTGAACGATGAAGAATTTTTTGTCATTATAATCACAAAATAAATAGTAGTGCAAGGGGTTAATAACAAAAAACTAGGGCCAATCAGAGAATATTGTAAGATTGATCGAAGAAAATCTTTCTATACATGTACACCTTATCCTCACTCGATCGCTAATTCAAGATTGAAAATAAGTGTGTTATTAGTTAGGCATCTTTGTATTATTATAATACATTATTATATTATGTATTTATTAAGAAATTTTTCATGATAACTTTATATTAATTTGTTCCATGTTGTCTGAAATACATTTGATTTTCTTGGAATGAAAGCATCACAAAAAGATATTCGCAACATTTTTTCAAATAAATTACTTTTTTCTCGATTTTAGAAATATTTTTATACGCACTTTGCAAATCAATTTATGCAGGGAGTGGTGGTAGAATTAGAAAAGGGGAAAGCATCACAAAAGAATATTCGCAACATTTATTCAAATAACAAATTACTTTTTTCTCGATTGTAGAAATATTTTTATACGAATTTTGCAAATTAATTTATGCAGGGAGTGGTGGTAAAACCAAAAAGGGGAAAGCATCACAAAAAAATATTCGCAACATTTATTCAAATAACAAATTACTTTTTTGTCGATTGTAGAAATATTTTTAGACGCATTTTGCAAATTAATTTATGCAGGGAGTGGTGTTAGAACCGAAAAGAGGAAAGCATCACAAACAAATATTCGCAACATTTATTCAAATAACAAATTACTTTTTTGTCGATTGTAGAAATATTTTTAGACGCATTTTGCAAATTAATTTATGCAGGGAGTGGTGGTAGAACCAAAAAGGGGAAAGCATCACAAACAAATATTTGCAACATTTATTCAAATAACAAATCATTTTTTTCTCGATTGTAGAAATATTTTTATACAAATTTTGCAAATTAATTTATGCAGAGAGTGGTGGTAAAACCAAAAAGGGGAAAGCATCACAAAAAAATATTCGCAACATTTTTTCAAATAACAAATTACTTTTTTGTCGATTGTAGAAATATTTTTATACGAATTTTGCAAATTAATTTATGCAGGTAGTGGTGGTAGAACCGAAAAGGGGTGATTCTACATAAAAATATAACTCTTGAAGAAAAACTATACAGTGAATTCTCGATATATGTCAACAACATCGGTCTTGCCAGCGTCGTTTATCGTCCAGGCCTTGACGACATATATAGAGAAATCACTATAATAGTTAAAGGGAATCGTCTGACGCGTGTGTTCATGACGTAGCGAGTCAACTTGTTATAGATGCTAAACACCACGAACTCGACGGATTTTCAAAGTCAGTCTTTTCGAAAACAAAGCTTCGTACGAAGGAAATTTAGGTCTAAATTTTCGAGTTATATTGTTGCGTAGAATCATCCTCTTTTCGGTTCTGCCACCTGTTACCAATCACCCTGTACATTTAGTGGAAAAGAGAGACATTTGCTGTTTGAAATAAGGTTGTTTATTAATAAAGTTATTTTTACTCCTGAATAAAATGGAGTGTTGTCTCTAGGTATTTAAGGTTTCTCGGAATCAGTGCAATATAAGAAATTGTGGTAATTATTTACTTTAGGGGCTTCCTCACCGATTTTGATGACCTTGAAATATGTTGTCAAGGTCACGATTCTGAACAACTTTTTCCTATACATGTTACCGCCGCTCGCCTTTATTTTACGAGATATTTGCAAAAATGTTTCAACATTTCAAAAAATGATCGGAGTAGGTGTGGGTTAGATCGATTGTGATGACCTTGAAATATGTTGTCAAGGTCATGATTCTGAACAACTTTTTCCTATACTTGTTACCGCCGCTCGCCTTTAGTTTACGAGATATTTGCAAAAATGTTTCAACATCTCGAAAAGTGATCGGAGTAGGTGTGGGTTAGGGTTAGGGTTAGAATTAACAGATTTCTTAACAGATTTCTATTTGAAGTGGTGTATGTTTTATAACACCATTTTTTTTTTACTAATTTTGAAATTACATTGTGTTTTTATACGTCTTTTGTTTCGATTTCTAATGTAACTAGTATTATGGCATCGAAAAATTAAGTTTTCGCGATCAAGTAGTATATTTTCGTTGCACTTGATACAATTCATCGTGCCATGGATCACTTTACTGTTAACTAAAAAATCTATCAACTTTTCTTGATTGTTGCAGATATCCAAGAATTCGTATAGTTTCATGCTTAATACTCAGAACAGACAAGACAGTGGGTCTCAACTAATTGAAGTCGTTTTAAGTTGTGGCCATAATTTAAAATCTAACCCACACCTACTCCGATCACTTTTCGAGATATTGACACTTTTTTGCGATTGAAAAAGTTGTTCAGAATAATGACCTTGACAACATATTTCAAGGTCATCAAAATCGGTGAGGAAGCCCCTGAAGTAAATAATTACCGAAATTGTTTTACTTGACAATATAAAACCTATTCTATTTTTGGCCCTGTAAGTAAGTGCTTTCGAAATTTTTTGCAGTCACGTTTCCTCTGCAGTGTCAAGGTCGAAAAAATCGGCTATGAAAATATAATACTTTATAAACTGACAGTTTTGTGCAGCGTACGCTGTTCTAAACGGAATCAATTTTAGTAATATTTCGTTTAGGATTAATTGAATCTGATTCCGATGGTAGAAGCGAAACGTACATTTGTAACAGCAGAAATAGGAACGAGCGTTTCATAGCGGGGAATCATTTCAGCAACGGTCACAAATTGTCGTCGGAACAAACTCTACACTTTTGGTGTCTTTTATCTCATGGCATACCAGTTGGGAAACGTGCATCTGGTATATCGTACCCCAAACTCTGCGCGAGCGAAAACCATTTTCCCAATTCTTTGACCAGTCCACGTATAAATACCGAACCAGCCAAAAAAAAAAAGAACAAACAAATTTAGGTACTCCGAGAACCGTCTGGATTCTTGTTTACATACAATGAAAATACCGTTTTGACTCCCTCCTGGATTTAAACATTTGAAACTTACGGATCTACTTTAGGAAAACAGAGCTTGTTATCATAAACTAAACTATTCCGCTTTTATAGGATTCAGTGACAAAAATTGTTAATTTGAAAGTTAGGAAAGACAATTTATAGCACCATCAATAATGCCCAGTTTCATGTTACATTAACCGTGAAAGCATTCACCAAGCAATTCCAAAATTAATAAAAAACTATTTCTCTTATTATAAAAAAATGTAATAAAATGATTTAGTATCATTTATGGCTTCAAAATTACTATTAAATTATTGACGCTAGTTTATCGATGGAATTATGATATTTTGATAGACTTCCATTTGAATGGTGGGATCAAATTAACCTCTTAAATGTTACTGGGAAACAATAATTATTCTGTAGATGACAATTGGTGCAATGCAGAATACAACTCTATGTACTTAAATTATTAAATTCTAATATGTAGTTTCGATCTAATTTAAAAGTAATGAAAATATGTTGTATCGTTGTTTTCAGAATGAGAACCGTAAAGTACAAATCGGTTCTTCAAATGGATTAATTTAATAAATGAAAACGATATAACTATAGGTAATTAATAAATACGTTATAATCATCAGCATTCAAACAGACGAATTTCGATGAAAATGAGCATCCCAAATATTTGATACAAACTTCTATAAAACGGAGTTGTAAACAAAATAATGAAAATATGATATGCAAAATTGAACGATGCAATCGAAATATGTATGCATAAGTAAATGAAACGAATGATTTATCGAATGAAACGATTTATCGAATGTGTACATCAGTTATCAAATGATCATTTATGTCGATATGTAGCAGTGTTTGAATTGAAACTGTACGAAATAAGAACAAGTGACAATACAGGAAATAAATATGGATTACAATAACAGTATTCCTCTGAAATTCGTATTATTAAAGTTGCCATTATTCGTGTCGAGAATTTTCGTTGTCCTATCACTTATAATAGGAAATAAATTACGCAAGTCGCAAATTATTACATCGTGACGAATATGCAATTTCCAAATCAGACGATAATGCGGCATTAATATTTCAAAAAGTGTCAATAATTTCGTAATTATTAATAACGTATTTCCGTTTGACGATTCGAATTTTAATTATTGGCTGAGCCGATTTGCCCACCGCGTTCGGCTGTAGACACACGCCGTGGAATTTAACTGACTATACTAGCAGTCATTCCACTTATCTCACTGTCAATTAATTTGGCTGTAATTACGTTATTATATCATCATATGCATACGTACAGTCGGGCACAATATTAAGTGGACACTTAAAAATTGCATAACTTTTTTAAAATTGATCCAAATGATTTGATTTTTTTTTTTTTTAGATATTTAATTCAATTAATTAAACTTTTTTTTAGAAAATAAGTAACCAAAAATGTTTTTAGATTGCAATTGGTTGGAATGATAAAAAAATGAAAAATGATGATTTTTTTACTTTTTTATGTAAGTCTATAACGATGATTTAAGAAATGTGTTTTGTAGATTCCGGTAACGTATATGTATACTGAAAATTTCATCGAAATCGGTCAACGTTGCAATGAACTACAAACGTTTCAAGATGAGAGTTTAAGGGTGAAAGTCGCAGATTTTCGACCTTGCCAGGGAATTTCGCCCTTATGTAATCATCTTTAAAGTTTGTATCGAATGACAACGTTAACCGATGTCAATGAAATTTTCAGTATGCATGTAAGTTACCGGAATGTGCAAAACACATTTCTTAAAGTACCGTTGTAGGCTCATATAAAAAAGTTGTAAAATCATTATTTTTTTCATTCTTTTATCGTTCCAAGTAATGGTAATCTAAAGAAATTTTTGTTTACTCTTTGTCTAGAAAACTAGTTGGTCTAACGTCTGAAAAAAATTCAAGTCATTTGAACCAATTTTCAAAAAGTTATGCGATTTTTAAGTGTCCACTTAATATTGTCCCCGACTGTACATGTTTCATACTTACAAGGTGTTTGAATGGTATTAAGTGGCCAGTATTTTGAAACGCCGTTTCTTTCAAATGTTGTTTTTTTCGAAGTTTTCAAGATGATCAGTTATTTTTTTTTTCAAATAAAAAAATACATTCAGAAGTAATACCTTCAGATTCGATATGGCCTTCAAATAACCTTGAACCTCGAAAATGAAGACTACGATTCCTTCAAAGCTGATAACAGCACAAGTTTCCATTATTCTAATTTTAATATTATCTGTCTACTTTTATGTACGGCTAATTACAGCAAATTGTTTATGATGAACAAATGACAGCACACGAAAATGTGAAAAGTAGAATGTAATAGGAAGTGGAAGTTAAAATAGAAAAGTAGAATTTAACCTCCATTTTCAGAGATCAATGTGATTTGAAGGTCATATTATACTATACATATAAATGCGTTGTTTTATGATATATTTTACGCAAAAGAAAAACATATTAACTACATAGTTATTTATTAAAACGATCACTTTGAAATTTCGAGAGAAATAGAACTTAAAAAAAAAAATTAACAACGTGACACTAATCACTCAATGCCGTTCCAATTATGTACAAAATATTTTTTGCGACTATAATTGAAGAATATGTTCTGGGGTCACACATAAATGAGACACTCGGACATAGTGTAAGTTTCCTCCATTTATATGGTGCTTTGCATCATATCAAATTAATACCTATCCAACTGGCTTAGTGTCGATTATTTTAATGTCTTTTTCGTGACAGTACACGATGTTTACTTCGCTTAATTGACAACGTACAATTACTGTTTCTTTTCTCCCCGACTCTATTGATTGAATGCCACTCATCTAATCATAAATAATTCCCACTCAACTTGTTTGCCTTTATCTCTTTCGTATTTCCTATATCTGTCTGAATTTATCGGTTCGAAGCTACGTGTCTGGCGTGAATAGCATCCGCCTCACTATCTGACTACAAATGAACGGGAAAAAAAGGTGTCAAGATGGAATCGCGCGGCGAGATAGAGTTAGAATTTATTTCTTCTCGAAAAGTTCACACAATCGTGAAATCTAATTAAAAATATGGTAATTATTTACATTAGGGGCTTCCTCGATTTTGATGACTTTGAAATATGTGTCAAGTCATCATGTTACCGCCGCTCAGCTTTAGTTTCCGAGATATTCGCAAAACAGTTTCAACATCTCAAAAAGTGATCGGAGTAGGTGTATGTAGGACTGTGTAAAATAGTATTTCAAATAGTTGACAGTAACTTATATTTTTATGATATTTTATTGCCTGTAATGTTATTACGATATTGTAGTCTGTTTATCAACATGTTACATATTCGTAATTAAACTACAAATAATACTTTGATAACTATTATAGCTTCTCATGTTAAAAATTATAATTCATAATATTAACTACTTGCTCAACTTATTTTCATTGTAAGGAAATATTTGAAATACAAAATAAAAATATTTCATTTTATCTATCTGGTTATCAAAATAAAAATATTTGATTTAAAGTAGTATCTTATTTGAACCACATTAAATTATACTATATACCAAATCATTAATGATCGTTAATATACGCTGCAAAATATGATAGAAAACCTTGTATGCAATGTTCCACATACGAATACTAATCCTATATTATAAAATACTAATGTAAAGTGTACTTACTTCTGAATCTTCTGCACCTCCGTCGGATCCACAGCACACAATTATTCACTCACGAGAATAGATCCGAATAATTGCACAACAATCACTAAACAACACGCACAACACACACACACAAAACACATTTTATAAAATCGTGACAACGAACGAGAAGATGTCACTCCGACCACGAACAAAATAATACTGCGATTTTAACAATGATCCCTTCCACGGAGGTGGAAGGGGTCAGGTTATCCTAGGCAGGTTAGATGCTGAGGGTCTATAAACACTTGATACAAAACCAAGGTAAACAAATTATGGCGGGGCGCCGACCCTATTTCCCGGAATTCCCTGTTTTCGTATCACACGTCCGTGGAAGGGGAACGGTTAAAATCGCAGTATTATTTTATTCGTGGTCGGAGTAACATCTTCTCGTCTGCTGTCACTATTTCGTTAAGTGTGTTGTGTGTGTGTGTTGTGAGTGTTGTTCAATTATTCGGACCTATTCTCGTGAGTGAATAATTGTGTGCTGTGGATCCGACAGGGGTACAGAAGATTCAGAAGTAAGTACACTTTACATTAGTATTTTATAATGTAGTTTGTAGTACATTAGTATTATATTTTATTATTCGTATGTAGAATATTGAATGCAAGGTTTTCTTTCATATTTTGCAACTTCAATGTTCCTTTAACACTAGATTTACAAAGCACTAAAACTGACTACTTAACATTATTTTACAAAAAATAACAAGAACGTGTCTATCCACATTTGTATCAATTTTTTAAATAATATATACCCAAAAAAATAATTTTGTTGAACAATTCCCCATGGATACGTCTTCGCAATGTCAATAATTGTAAATTATAAATATTAGATCCCGTCATTTTGACAGTCCCCGTGAACCTAGTGTCAAATTTCGTTTGTCTCGAGGCACGCACACGATTATGTTCCATCTCACACACTTTACGCTTTACATTAGTATTTTGAAATGTAGGATTATTATTTGTATGTAGAATATTGGATGCAAGGTTTTCTTTCATTTTTTGCAACTTCAATGTCCCTTTAACACTAGATTTACAGAGCACTAAAACTGACTACTTAACATTATTTGGTAATTATTACAATTAGGGGCTTCCTCCCCGATTTTGATGACCTTGAAATATATTGTCAAGGTTATCATTCTGAACAACTTTTTCCTATACATGTTGCTGCTTCTGAGGAGGCCTCTAATGTAAATAATTATCAAAAATATTTCACCTTTCTGCAATGCTAATGATTTCAAACAAATCGGAATGTATGAACTATTGGATATTGACAGTTAGAGTCTTTTGATAACTAAAATTGTAAGCTTGCAACAATGCTTCTAACGATTTCAGTATTTTGTGCTTAACCGACTCAATTGTCTTTAGCCCTCGGACTCCTACGAGTTCTAGGCCTATGCCAGAGTCATTTCTGACCCACGCCGATATTTCAACAATACATATTGATGGTCGCTCGAGCTTATTTCGCTACACGAATGACTCTGGCATAGCATACGAAGGATTAAACAATTATAATTTAGGTTTAATAGTAGAATTAAATAGATCTGTCACGATCTACATTTATATTTTGTTCCCCGCAGAAGCGTGACTTAATACTTTATTATCTAGGGAAAGCCAATTAATAGGCTTTTCAATAATTGTACTGTCCTGGAAGGAAGCTTAAAAATCTTCTTTTACATAATAATCTCAAGTGAAATAATTAGATCACCTCACCGTTGGTGATTTATCGATTCACTTCAGATCCAAGATTTTCAAAAACGATGACATAGTCGCTGGTGTATAATGTGTTAAGCGAACCTTATTGTCCTGAACGACCTGCCTTACATATACGCTTCTCATCAGTTGTTTGACGTTATTGATAGAGCATTTCATTAACGCCAACACCTAATACCTGCAAGATATTAATGAGGCTCGTATGACCATCGTTGAAGAGTATAATGGCAATATTACCGGCACGTTCAACGGTAGAGGTTCCTCTGAACGATATTTTCGAATGGAATTTCCAAACAACAAAGTTTAAACTCCCATTATTATTTTAATCAAAAGCGTCTTAACATCGTTCGAGAGGAATTTCGTAGCTCCTAAAGCATGTGCAGGTAATGCATTTTTATGTTTCCACTTGTTCAGCATGCTTTTCACACTTGTCTGCTCCCACGAGCATCACGAATCTGCTCATTCCGGATAATGCTGATGCCAAGGACCAGTAAATCATTTATGACAAAATGTCGTTCTTCATGCCTTTCAAAAAACTTCTATTGTGACAAATTGTACGGTGCAGAGAGCGAACTTGATTCTTTACTGAATTTTCCCAGTTATACTGCCCCTTTTTCCGTGGTCAATTTTTTCTTATCTGCAATTTTTTAACCGTCCAACTGCTTGTTTCATAACATAATTAACGCTCCTTTTTGTTCGCGTTATGCAGAATCGATCGATGCGTGGTGTCGATGCGATTGTGTTGCATGTTTCGTGATATTTAATAGACAACGAATGTATGTTATTCGTTTAATTTATATCCCGATTTAATCGCTTTCGTAAGAAACAACCCTTTTTAATTGGGTGATAATAAAAAAATATTCCATCAAAATCGTCAATATTATTGTTGAAAGAAGGATTTGGAAGTGCATAAAAAATGAAAAATAGTGTTATATGTACAATGATCTAACATTTAGTGTTAGTGTATCATTCGAAACAGTAATATTATTAAAAAATGGACCTAATTATTTGAGCTTTTAGAAGAGCTTTGGGAAGTTAGAAGAGTTAGCTGACTGAATAACGTGTAAAAGAAATTTGTCAAAATTTATAAAAATAATGTGGATTTATATCAATTATATACATGCTGAAAAATAGCTAAAATTGTAGTTTCGTAAGAACAAAATCCAGTTCTTAAATTGTGATTACAAACCCAGATAAAAAAATTGATGAAAAGCAACCTGTACTAATTCCCCTCGTGATTACGACCAACTGTAATGTCAACAAAATTTTTTACTCGTTACCTAGCTTCCTAACAACTCAAATCGTTTCATTCAATTCTTACTTTCTATTTTGAATTAATGTGAGTCACTGTCGTGTTAATATCTCTGAAAAATATGAATAAAATAACTATGATAATAAATATGAAGATGACAATTTCTCATTCTTTACCTTATAAGAGAAAGCAGACATAATCAATTATTTTACACTATCTCCATTATACAGAAGTGATAGGTAACTAATGGTACAAGCGAAATGGGGGTGATTCTTCATAAAAAAATAAGTTAAGAATGTAGAACAAAATTTTTCCATATAAAACACAACTAGGGTGAAGGTCCCAACTACTATGGGGGTACCCATTACATTGCCTATATTAATTATACTTATTTCTAAAGCATAATAAATATTTAAAAAAAGAGATATTCAATTTTTATCCATTAAAATCTGTTAATATGTTATATATTTCTCTTTTAATATTCATCTTGCATCAAAAATAAGTATAATTAATATAGGCACAGTAATTGGGTTCCTTACCTTACTAAAAGATGCGTAAACATTACTGTACAGTGCTGATTTATTAAGTAACTTTATTATGTAAAATGAGTAATCGAATGTTTAAATGGCCGACTATGCAGAAGATTCGTGTATACGGAATGACCTTCGGGAGATTTCTTAACGATCGAACGGGTACACGTTTCGTTGTAATTGTGAAGCAACGAGAAGAAAACCACGTCGAAATGACAGTGAACGCATTAACGGACGATGGCCGCAAATCGTTTTATCGACGAGTCTTCGTTGATCGAAAGGCTACCAAAGCCGGGGAGCTGTGCTAACCGAACGACGCTATTTAAAATTCATGAATTCTGTCATATCTATAACCAATTAGGTCACACACGCCGGCGACCGGTGCCAGTTCAGAGAACTTTAATGAAAGCCTTTCAAAATTCAGCGAACGTTCCATTCTTTATCGGAGCAATTAGAATCCCCATGCAGCCTGCATAAACTATCGACCGCCGGCCAACGAAATTACTAGAGTGTCCGCAAACCATACTCGAGCATGGGTCATGCAGTCAAATGTTGTACCGTGTAATACCGGTAGATACCAATTTAAAAAACAGCCAACCGCTCGAAAAGGATCAAAACATTCCATCCCTTCGAGTGGAATTGAAATGCGCAATTTGTTTCGAAACCGACGTGTCCTCGTTCACTGAATAATCAAAAGGACAACTCTTCCAAAAAAAAAACACGCAAAATCATATTAACAAAATTTGCTGTTTCAATTTTCTTCCAAGTCGATGCTATCCCCTTAACCCCTTGCACTACTATTTATTTTGTGATTATAATGATTAGAATTTCTTCATCGTTCAGAATTTCATAGAAAAAAAGATAATTTATATTTATTGTATGCCTATGTATTCTTCAAAGGACATACAGTGGCGGCCATATACTTACGTACAGTTAATAAAATTAAATATTATTTCCTGTACACTTATACGTTAAACAAGTATACGAAAATCAATTATATTTTTTATAAGTTTACAATATATATAATAAGATATCAAAATAGCTTTCCTTGATTTACTATAATTAAAAAGTTTTTTATATTTTTATACTGAAGTGTCAAATTTTCTGCGGACACATAGTTAAGTACACATCGAAACACCTATATTTTCACATGTTTCTTTAACTCATAATTATAATACATTAATATTTCGTATGTAAGCCCTTATTTTTGATAACTGCAGCACACCTTCGCGGCATGGATTTGATAAGTCTAGCACATCTGCTAGCAGGTATCGAATTCCATGCTTCCTGTACAATTGTGTACAATTCATCAATATTTTTCGGTTTTTGTTTTTTTACATGTTTGTCGACATCAATCCACAGCATCTCGATTGGATTCAAATCCGGAGATTGTGCCGGCCACTTCATTACGGGAATATTATTGTCACTCAAGAATGTCTTGACGACTTTTGCGGGATGTTTCGGATCATTATCCGCTTGATAGATCCATTCTTTTGCCATGTATTCTTCGGCAAATGGTAGCAATACATTTTGTACAATATCAAAATACACGTATCTGTCCATGGTTCCAGTTATCCGATGAATAGGTCCTGTACCTTTCACTGTCACAGCCCCCCAAACGAGTACCGAGCCACCACCACCTTTTACAGTCGGTTTAATACAATTTTTATGAAATTTTTCTCCTTTGCGACGTCTCACGTATACTTTTCCATCAGATCCAAATCGATTAAATTTCGATTCATCAGTAAAAATTACTCTGGACCATTGCTGGACCGTCCAGTTTAAATGTTCTTTCGCGAAAGTAATCCTAGACCGACGATTTTTTTCTGAAATGAGCGGTTTCTTTCTGGCAACGCGTCCGTATAATTGAAACTCATTAAGTCTTCGCTGGACAGTTCTAACACTTATTTTTTCATGGAGATCTATTGATATTTCATTGTGGATGGCAACTGCAGTTTTGAATCTGTCCGCTTCAGACAATCGATGAATCTTGCGATCAGTTCTTTGATCAGTTTTTCGAGGTCTCGCTTTACGAGGAACGTTGTCTGGTGTTCCATGAAGTTTAATATGTTTTATATCTTGATGGCAAGCCATAACTGATATTTCTAATTTTGCAGAAATCTTTCGGTAGGACATTCCATCCTTCCGAAGCTGTTGCACTAATCGTCGCTGTTCTGGCGTGATATTTCTTCCTTTACTCATCACAGCACTATTGTAACACGTCTAACTGTAAACACTGCTCAGCAGAGACTAGTAAATATTGTTTACATTTGGCTTAGCTGTGCGATACAGCAGCGTACGTAAGTAGTTGTCCGCTACAAAACCGACAGATCGGAACAAAATATTTACAAAATACTTATTTTCTCGAAATAAGTCAAAGTTTTACTGCAGATATGTACATCAGGGTCTAACACTCTTAGAAATAAATTGTTGATACTACTATCCGAGTTCCGTAGAAATAAGTCAGGTTTTAAAGTTAAAATATGAAGTGTACGTAAGTATATGGCCGCCACTGTATATCAACTACAACAAAATAGAATTTTATTTCATTTTAACACTAGAACTACCGAACTAGTCAAAATGACTGGTTACTAATTTTTTCTTTCACAAGTACTGAAATTATAAAAATGTTTTCATCAGAATTTTTTGAATGACCTTTTTCATTGAAACACATATTAGAATAAAAATGGTACTAGGTTTCAATAGATGTAGTCTTGTCATTATTACTAAGCAATATTCATCAGTTGTATTTATTACTCGATAGTTCTAGTGTTAAAGGAAATTAATAATGTTCACATTTATTGGAGTCTATTCAGCATCTTCATCACGAGTCTGGCTCGTTATTGTAGGGCAAGGGGTTAAATGTAGTCCCCCTTCGAATGCATTAGATTGTTGCATATTAAATGTCCGATTTGATAATGCCAATGTTATAAACCGTTTTGATCCAGGAATACTATTATAGATTTATTATACTTCTCTTTGAGGAACAAAACTGATGCTCAAGATCCGATATTCATCCTGATATCTAATTTTACTTTTAAATCAATTTTATTTCAACATCAATCAGTTGTATGAGTAAAAAGACAATATATTGACGATAGTATTATGCGATGTTTGGTCAAAATTAATCAATACATTATTCGGGGATGGTAAAAAAAAAAAATGCTAGAAAACGGAGATGACAATCTTATAAATAAAGAACGTGAACGACCAAAAAAATTCAATTTCTACCAAATTACAGTTAAGAAACTTCTGGTACATTGACAGAATATGTTGCTTACAATGTTGATTGCTTATAAGTAGACATCGGATATTTATGCATTTATGGCTTATGGAAATGTTAAAAAAATGCTATAATATAAAATTCGAGAGAATTTAACACGATTTTTATTTGCTTTGGATCTACAAAGGCTGTCTGTCCCCATTAAAAATAAAATTTTATTTCATTCCACTTTCTTAAAATGTTTCTATAAAAATTGGAAATTGCATAAACATCCGATGTCTACTTATAAGTTTATTTAAAAAAAATTGTGTTCGTTGAACGTTACTGTTAAAAATCGGACACTTCATGTGCAACAACCTAAAACAGTACTGGATGAAACGATAGCACATGCATGCTAACTTTAGTTTTTCGAAAACACTAGCACAACTAATACTAGCAGTGCTTTATTTTGATCCCCTCAGGGTTATAATATTCAACTACCCTTATCCTTCCTTTCTCGCGCCGCTCTTACCCTAACCTTAATTATATCAATTAATACGTTCTTCTTTAAAAAGATCACCAGATGTACTAAAAATGTTACCGTAAGTAAATTGTTTATCTCAGGTTTGTGGAATTCAGTTTGCTTGTAGTAGATAAGACTATAAACAATATTTCTTGTCCAAACTTTTTGAACTGAGAGTAGTATGGTCTGTTTTCTGCAAGAAAATAACCGAAGTCACAATAGCTGTCCACCCTACTCCTATTACTTCTAACTTCCAACATAGGTGTGGAATGGACAGCTATTATGATTTTTGGTATCTTCTTTCGAAAAACAAAGTTTAGATTCCTGAATGTCTGACAGTTACTGGCATAGCGAATGAAAATCGCAAAAATATATAAATTCTTTGTTTTAGAAGAATTTTATACAGTTTTTTATTAGTCGCTGCAGACACGTAAATTTGAATAAATTAAAACTTTAATAATCCCTCTGTTGCGTGGTCTGATTTTTGAAGTGTGTATGTCGTGTCTCAAAAATTTTTAAATATTATATCCATCAAATACTTTGAATTTTTTAATTTTTTGTTTATTTTTTTCTATTTCGTACTTGTTTTAAGATATTCTAAAATTTTTCATGATTCAGCAAACATTTTAATTGAATATGATTAAGTTTGCCAGGAAAATTATAAATTTACATGTTGCAATTTCTTCAGTCTAGTGAGGTATATAATAAGAAGATAATGTTTCATGCAATGTTGGAGAATATGCTTTTTTATCACAAATAAAACCAAAATAATCATACCTCATTATTTTTATATCTCACTGTTTTATTTTATTTATACCATAAAAGCAACTGGAAACCGACGTTGCAAGCTACGAGACTTTAGTGAATGAAGTTAATTAGTGAATCTCTGTTTAAAACAATGCATGCTGTTGATAACTTTTAATGAACAATTGTTAGTATTGTTTGCAAATATTGTTTAGCGTGTACAAAAGGACGACACATTTTTATGAAATGTACAAAATATTTTATATTTCTCTCTCTTTGTGAACAATATTTAATTTCTATAAATTATGTATCTTTAAACAAAACGTATATCAGAAAATTAATTTTCATGTAATGACAACTACTGAAAATTAAGCTACCAATTTTAGCCAATTAAAAATGAATTGTGAGAGTAAATTTCAGTGTCCAGAGTAACCGCATAAAATTTGAAGTAGATCCAATGGAAATGCGTTTTTTAAAATAAAATAAAATTGTGCTTATTTCCGACTAGACGAAACTAAAGGACTAATTGATTGTTTAAATGACAATTTTAAGATTGGCAATCCCAATTAAACCCTTCTTCTCTAATGGTTTACACGTATTGAAAACAGAAAAATGAATACTTGTGAATATACTTGATATACTTGAAAACTGACGAATTTGCATTGTTTTCATGAAATTTTAGAAAGTAAAATTTACTAAATACTAATTTATAAAATTTATTTAATTTTAGGAAATGTTTTATTTAAAAAAGTTTAAAGATTTTTGTACGTTTTAAATGCATAACAATTCCTGGTATAATTAAAACGCAGGGGATGAAATAAAATATATATTTATATGATTTTGATGTTTCTGCATTTCTCATTGTTGTTTACTTTACTTGGTATGTGTCACTTTTTACAGTTAAGTTTGTAACGACTAACGATGACTGTGACTATGGATTAAACCCAGGAACTCCACTCTTTAAATAATTCATTAATTGATAGTGATTTTAATTCTTCTTAAATCCTATGACTCAATTATCGAACGTAATTAATTACCTAAGTACACCCTAGTAGCACAAAATATTGTATACACATTCATATAATATTAAAAAGAGATTCAATCTTTTTTTAATATTCAAATATACATACAGTATTTATTTTATATTAAGTAACAAATATTTCTTTTAAAATATTCAAGAAATATCTATTTCATGTTACGAGAAACATATTCTTTTCTAAATATTAAATGAATCTTTATTTCATATTAGAAGTAGAATATTTCTTCCAAATACAGATAATACAGATAATGTTCCTTCAACAAGCAGTGCGCAGAAAGTAGTACATATTCATAGTTTCTAATTTTTGTTATAATGTTTTCTTAAATTTGAAAATTTTATTGAATGTTTTTTAAATATTGAATTTATATTTTTCAAATATTGAATTTACATTGTTTAAATATTTACTTTATATTTTTTAAATGTCTAGTTTATATCCTCTGAATATTTAGCTTATATTTTTTAAACATTCAATTTATATTTCTTGTACATGTATACAATATTCAGATCCAATATTTTTCCGATATGAAAAAATTTGGCTTATAAAATATATTTCCAATATTTGAAAAAAATATCTATCTAATATTTTTGTGCTACTAGGGCATACTTCCTGAACACATCTTTTTAATACTTTTCCAGAGCGGACGGGCGTGTGATTTCAATAATGCAGCGATCCGAATACACAGGAGGGTTGCGAGAGCTCGGTGAAATGTGTACCTGATTATGACTTCTCCGTTGGTAAGTTAACACCCCTTTTAATGAAACTGCACCCTTAAAGATTCGAACGGACCAAATGAAATTAGATTCTACCGGCGCTATAACTTCAATCCCGCTTCTCGATAATAACACCAATTTCCAGTGAAATGATAACTGTGCTCGGTGCACAGTGAAATCAATTTCGGTGCCATTAAATCCTATGTTCGGGGTTGGGGGGGGGGGGGCGCTCACCTGATTCCTCCGCGAATAGTGTCGTAATTCAGCTTTCGAGATCCATGCCGCCACGTAACGTATCCGGTGGGCTGCGGTATATTGCTGACCACACACTTCAACTCTATCGTGCTGCCCGCTTTGTAAAATTTGTCACCGGCCGTGGCACCGTGCTCGTCCACGATCTCCACCTTCGGCACTGAAACAGACATCGATCCCCGATTCGTTAGATCGCTTTTGCGGTTTTCACTTTGGAAAAATCGTCGTCGAATCCCGCGCGTTATTGTTACCGTTTGAACCAGTTGCCCCCTAACGCCGGGGTACACCTAATGCTGAACGGTAGCTACATTAGGGTGGACCTTAGTTGCTCTTGTGCAAAATTTTTTTTAAAATTCATTTGATGCGACCCTTGCAATCTGTTCTACTCGGTAAAAAACTAATTCCCTCCAAATTTCAAGTCGATCGGACAAAGGGAAGACGTGTCGCAACGAGTTTGTTCATGCAAAAAATTTTAATTTTGCGAAAAATGAAAAAGTACACATTTTTTCAATCCCACTGATCATTAAACACTATTTTAATGTAATATTCTTATTATATCAAAGCAAAAATTAAATTGTTTAATGAATTTGTTTAAGCAAAATTTTTAATATTTAGTTTTTAAATATAAAATTTGATCTCACATTAATATAAGGAAAAGTAGAAAAAGACAGTTAAATACTTATAATTAAATATTTTATTTATAGGCCTAATTATAATAAGAGTATAAATAATTTTTAAAAATCTGTACTTAATGTTGTTTTATCAATTTTTGGGTATTTTTCCCTATAATCGGTTACAATTTGTAATATGAATTGTTTTTCTTCTTCGTTTTTGCATAACGTTAAATTATAATCTTTCATTAATTTTACTGCTCTTTCTGCAACGTCATTCACAACTTCTAATTTTGTTATAATACCTATCGCTTCGGTATAATTATTATTAGTTTCCCATAGTGCTGGATCAATTAAAAGAAAATCTGAATTTATATTGAACCGTTTGAAAAAATTATTTGATTCAGATGATACGAAATGTTGTATTTCCAAATTCGCAAGATTTTTAATTTCTATAGTCGTTGTCATGTATCTCTTATAATTATTATTATTGTTTACATTTTGTAGTGCTTGCACCATCGATCTTTTTGTTTCTACTGAAACTTTTTTATCAAAAAACGATAGCGCCGCATTCTCCGGTGACAAGTACCATAAATGGTTCACAATTTTTTTAATGCCACATCGCTTATTTCTTCGTTAACATTTTTGTAATGAATTATATTTTTGATGAATTCTAGATCTACACGTGGCGCCATAGCAGCCATTGGGGTCAAAATCCACGGCTCAATATAAATGTTAATTAGAAATACACATGTATCTCTAATGCTACTATACTCTTCCTGGTTGAGAGGAAATTCGTTTCGAAAAATAAATATTTTTAAAGTGTATATTATTTTAGCCATCCACCTCGCATGGTGAAATGCGCCAGGCATTTTGAATGAAATGCCACCCAAAGGAATCCGCCCAAGAAAAATTATTGCTAATTCTAAAAGTTCTTTGTAGTTATCTCTTGGGTGACTCATTTTTGTGTAATTTTTAAAAATTTCGATTTTTTTTGTATATTATTAATATGTTTCAGAACGTAATCGTCGTGCGTTCCCGAGCGTAGACAATACAATGACGCGACCGTTTGGCGCGCTCATAGCTCTACTCCGTAATGTAATAAACCAAAATATTGACAATATTGTTGAAACTTTCAAGTAAAATTTCTTATTATACAACCAAAAGATGATATTTTTATGTTATAACAGTAACTCTTATCATTAAAACATAAAATTTGAGTTGCATGTAAAATTAAAGGGAAATTACTGAAATTTTCAAACTTCAAACCGATTGCGACACCCTTTCCTGTTGTCCAATTGAGTTCTTCTTTTGCAGAACTTATTTTTTTTTGGATCTGGAACAGATCTAGGGGGTCGCATAAAAAAAATCAGATGGTCGAAAAATAAGGTCCACCCTAAGCTACATCATTGTCATTCAAAACTTTACCGAACTGTTGTACTGATGCTGTTGTAAAAAAGAAATAATATTCACTAGACAGCGGATCTCAGGATGGGTGAGGTGCTGGATGATAATGGGGGAGGGGAGGAATGGATGAGGAGGGTGGAAGAGTGGAGAAAAAGGATGGGAGAGGGAAGGGTGTGAATGGAAAGAAAAGTGGAAAAAGGAAAAGGAAGTCCTATGGGAGGTAGGGGAGGATGGAGGGGAGGTGTTTGAATGAAGGAAGGAGAATGTTTGAGAGTGAGAATGCGTGAATGTTTTTTCTTTTTTCTTTTTCTTTTTTCGTTTAACTGTAATTGGCTGGTTTTATTCGCTCTGTTTTTCTGTTTTAGTTCTTATTGTAATTACAAGAGCTTAGACTGATGTAGGTCATCTGATAATGTTATTTTTATATGTTGCTTCTTATTATATTTTATATTAAATTCTATTTTTATTTCTATTGTTTAAGTAATTGTATTGCGGATTATATCTTGTATATATTTATTTTTTTGTATTTTATATGCTATGCGACCGTTTTTTTTATGTCTTTTAAGTTATAATGTATGCGATTGTTCTATTTTACGTAGTGTAAGGATGACGTCGCGAATCATTCTCTCTTTCTCTCTTGCGTGCGGTAGATTTAGGCTAGTGGTAAGAAAGCTGTATAGATGGTATAGGATTGTAATCCCTAAGGGGAAGCAATAAAGATATTGATTGATTGATTAGACAGCGGATCTTTATGCAAAATAAAAAATATTTGCATTGATTGCAAGGCACAGGAGCGAAATAAAAATTTCTTCCTTCCTTTAATTATTTTATCAAGCTAAAACCGATACGCTGGCAACCTTATAATTTTTTAATATGTCTACTGTTTTAAATTGTGCTTACCCATTTTGTCATAAATGCATACAGATCCGCAGTCTAATAATCACATTTTATCCTATTTTATCTTTATCATTTTATTTTTTAAACAGAGATCTGTTTAAAAATGGACCAAAAAATGATCCTTTCTTTCAAGGTCAAATCTTTTTATAATAGCGAGGCACAAAAGTTTTAAAGCAACCATGGGTCTCAAGTAAACCGTTCTCTTAAAAAACGACTTGAAGTTCCGTAAGCCATTTTGTTCCGTATGTCTACAGGGTGGCCCAAAACGGTTTGGTGGTGGTGGGTGTAATTCTACATATAAGAAAATATAGAACAAATTTTTTTCATTTGACGCTTTCTTTCCGAGAGATTTGAGTTTGATAATTCGACGAACACGAGTGGTATTGAATAGGAATGGTCAGACGCGTCTGTGCATGACCTGCTAATTCTACTTGTTAACCCCTTGCCCTACAATAACGAGCCAGACTCGTCATAAAGTGACTCTTTTAATGAAGTTTCCTTTAAATCGAAATAAAAATCTATTTTTTTGTAGTTGATATATAACCTTTGAGGACAATGTAGACATACAATAAATATAACCTATCTTTTTTTTTTCTATGATATTCTGAACGATGAAGAATTTCTAATCGTTATAATCACGAAATAAATAGTAGTGCAAGGGGTTAAGAACGCTAGGCACGCGAACTTGACGGACTCCTGATGTCAATTTTCTCAACGCGTCAAATGGAAAAAATGTATTCTATATTTTCGACTTATTTTCAAATGTAGGATCACCCCTCCACGCTTATACCATTTTGGGAGAAACTGTAGACGCATGGAATTAAATCGTGTACCAAACTTGAAAGTCATTTTTGATGAGTACTATAGGATGCAATAAAAAGAATGTTTGACCTTGAAAAAAGGTCAAGGTTAATTTTACGGTCCATTCTTTGAACAGATCTCCACCTATCCAGAGCTGCAGGATTACGCTATAGTGATTACAACATATAATTTTGGAGCACACTGTACACAGCTAATGAGATCAGTTTATCGTTGAGGCTGACAAGAATCCGGTGCATGATATAAATTATAAATTGTTATATCTATTTATTTTTGCGGTCAGAAGATGTGACAGTTGTGTTATTATGTCTTTTTATAAGTGTTTTGTTAATTATTAGGTTCTTGTTATGTCCTCTTTTAGAACGCAAATTTTGTACAACTTTTCGAGTAAGCAATGCTGTTACTGACTACAGGTTTCGATCTATCTTCGATTTAATTGGATTTAGATAATTTAGATGTATAATTTTCCTTTTACATTTTTATTTCAACGTCAATCAATGAAAATGTTGAAAAACAACGTATTAACGATAGAATTATGTCATTTTTGGTCAAAATTTGGGGATTAATTAACGTAGTACTCGTTCATGGTAAAAAGGACTACAAAATGGAGACAACAATCTTGTAAATAAATAATGCGAATGACTAAAAAATTCAATTTTTACATGAATAGTAAAAACAAAGGTCAAAGGAAAATTTTTAAAATAAATAAAGAACCATTTGACACTCTACGTAAATATTTTGGTCATTATATTTGAGATCGTTGCAAATGAGTAATTTTTACTGTATCCCGTACTAAGGAACGATTTATGATTTTTTAAAATCATATAACCAAACTACAATGTTAATTTAAGTTAATTAATGGAAATGTCGATTATGTTACTCTTCATTTTGGTTGCTATTATTGTTAATTAATAAATAAAGCACAATAAAAATAATGAAGTATTCTGTTTTTGCATTTATTTAAGAAAAACCGTAAGTGTTCGGCACAAAGGAATTTGACATTTATTGTGGAGACTGAACAAATGCAATTAAAACTTTCCGATAGCATGCAGGAGAATCAAGGAGAAACAAGATAACAATTATCAATTTGGATAGTTTCATTGTAGTTTCATTTCACTAATAACATAAAGAATTTTTTTTTATTTGGCGTTAAATTATTTTCAAATAACATTTTATTCGAATGATTTTCTAGTTCAATTACTCTGTTTAACTAAAATAATAAATGATTTCACTTGAGGAAAAGAGGTTATTAATATAACCAAACTAATGATTGAATTTAAATTTTTAGATTTCTTAAATTTTAATTTTGAATTTTTGTGGTAAAATGATTAAAGTTTAGTTAGATTTGATTTTGAAATATTTCCTATCCCAAACAATTCATAGGAAAGACATTTGTATTGTGGTAAATGTACCGTTATTGCAAAAGAAAACGATCTCGTCACAGGAGTAGATGATGACAATATTGATATCAAATAAATAGAATTCTATACGGTACAGATTATTGGAATAATTGTTTCATCCAATGAAAGATAAAATGAAAAATTATTTCAATTTCAATCGTAATTCACATTTTTCACATTTTCATTACTTCAGATAAGAAAATTTTTAAAAAGCTATCTTTAGCATTTTCTCCACGATTCAGTCCAATTGCAATTGTCACAAACTTTCTGTTACACGTTATCTACTACATTTATCTTTCTAACTTCTCGAAAAAGCTAAAGTCGTTTGGCCCAACTTTAAAAAAGCCATTCTGTTTTAAAGAGCGTTCGAATGTTAATGGGAGTCATTGTAGCCAACACAATCTGTTTCCATTCTTAACGTACCGAAGTCCACGATCGTTGCTTGGGGAATGTCCTACTTTCAATAATTACTAATGTTGCAAGGAATATCGAATGATAGCGCCGAAACCTTTTAAATGTTGTTCAAGGGAATGTTCTTAACAATGTGTGTATACCAAAGTCCAGATCATGGGAACTGCCACCACATCCTGATTACTAATCTTGAGATGTTTGAATTGGATGGAAAACAGAAGATCGGATACCATCTTTAATTTTTGATACTGAATGGCGTTGGCATACAACAACTTCCGCCACAAGATTCTTGAAGTGATTAACAATTTCGAATGACATAATTATTACCACAGTCGAGGTATAAGGATAGACCTATCATGTTATGGGACTTCATGTCTCATGTTCTGAAATATCGACTGTTCAAAAAATGAGAGGTTTTTGGTATTATTCGTTTATGTTCTCCTATTCGTCAGACTTCAGTGACTATATATAGCTATTTTTAATTTTAATTCCTACCACTGAGGATGCTGTCAGCAAATTTTTGTTCCAATTGGTAATACAAGATGTGACGCGAAAATGGTAATGGGGTTACGTGACCCCAAAAAAGTGGGTCACATAAATACATCGGATGATAGGTCTATCCTATACCTTGCCTGTGTTATTACATCATTCTACATACTTTATTTCTTCGCAACTTTATTTCTTCGTTAACCCCTTGCACTACTATTTATTTTGTGATTATGACGATTAGAAATTCTTCACCGTTCGGGATTTTATAGAAAGGAAAAGTTTATATTTATTGTATGCCCATGTTTTCTCCAAAGGATATATATCAACTAGTACGAAATAGAATTTTATTTTGCTTCAAAGGGAATTAATGTACAAGAATGATTGCTTCACGGAATAAAATGACACAAGAATGAGTACCGGGACTCGCCCTGAACCATAACAAAATGATTAATGAAGTCTTGAAATTAGAAAAATAATTCTTGATCTATTGAATATCATCAAATATTAATAACTATTAAAAAATATACGGAGAAGGAATCACGACTCCCAGATAGCACTGGGCGGCTTAAAGACGTCTGTTTTACGTCCATTTTTGGTCTGAACGTCTTACGTCCTGAAAAGACGTCGTTTTTACGTCTCACTTCAGACGTCTTTAAGACGTCTTTTTCGAGTCGTCTTTAAGACGTTTCATTTCTTGACGTTTCAGTCATTCTAAACTGCTAGAGAAAAGCTTTACAAACTGTACACACATAACACAATATAACGCAGTTTTCCATCCTTCGAATAGACGTTTATTTATTTAGGAAAGTTAAATAACTAAATTGTTAATTTAGTACTATTATAATATATTACATATATATTCGCAATAGAATTTAGCAATAAATATTGTTTAATAATAAAACTATACATTATATATCACATATCCAAAATCCAAAATAATATGTCATAATAAATAGATAAATAAATAAATAAGTTAAATAAATAAATAAAGCATAAAATTTTAATGTTCGCGGATATGCTGAAAAACATTCTTTTAATTTATTTTTTTTATTTATAAATAAATAAATAAATAAATTAATTAATTAAATAAATAAATAAAGCATAAAATGTTAATGTTCGCGGATATGCTGAAAAACATTCTTTTAATTTATTTTTTTTATTTATAAATAAATAAATAAATAAATAAAGCATAAAATGTTAATGTGCGCGGATATGCTGAAAAACATTCTTTTAATTTATTTTTTTTTATTTATTTAATTTTTTTGTTATATCAAACATTCAATTTATATTTCTTGTACATGTATACAATATTCAAATTCAATATTTTTCTCACAAGAAAAAATGTGGCTTAAAAAATATTTTTCCAATATTTGACAAACATATCTATCTAATATTTTTGTGGTACTAGGGGTCTGTTTCGGGACGTCTTGAATACGTCTGTTTCGAGACGTCTTAAAGACGTCTTTAAGACGTACAGTTTTTTCACAAAGACGTTCCAGAGACGTTCAGAAGCCGTTCGTCTTTGACAGACGTCTTAAAGACGTCTTTAAGACGTCTCTGTGCTATCTGGGCTGTACTAAAGTGTAGTACATACTTTTCTCAAAATATAAGAAAAGTGAAAAATCAGACAAAGTTATTTCAAATGCTAGAAAATCTAGCAAATGATGCTAGCAAATGTAAGTAAATGATTCTTCAACGAATAGAAAGGAAATAAGCTGTTACCATAAAATCTTCTAACTTCTAACGAAGTACATTCTTTTGTGAGTGCATAAATGAAAAAAACAGTTATGGTACGATATTCTATACGTATTCCATTATCTTATACAACAACAAAAAAAATATGGTTTACACTAAGTTTTAAAAAATGACATTTTTCCGGTTTTTTGGTGCAAATACCCCACTGTGGCGACGCGACGTAATCGTCGAAATAGCGAGGGTGTAACTTCTGTATTCCGAAGCCTGGCTGAAACTCTGTGTACGCCTAACAGCAGTTGCATTTGAATGAAGTAACTCGGCCATAGATCATTTATACGGACGAAGTGGCAGACAACTTGCTCGGCAACCGAATACTTTTGCGTTGCCGCGGCAACTTCTCCTGGAAATAAGTTGTTTCCCCGGTTATCGGTTCGCTTCGGGTCCCGCATAAGAAACGTGCCCGGGAACTGCTAACCGCGAGAGGAATTGCTGAAATTTCTCAGCGTCGAGACGCGCGCTGTAAATGAACCGCGAAAAAATCTTGCACGGCGTTCGTCGCCGTCGCGAGAACCGCCGCGATGGAACAATGAGTTTCGGCTGTTTCACCAAGATGGATGCAAACGACGGAAAGAGCTGCGCATTTCTTCTCCGGTGAAATGTACGGGCATGCCGGGTCCCGTGGCTGCAGCACCCATCGCCAAACACGAATACCAAATCGGCGGTGTTCTAGCATCTGTTGCGGTTCCCTGGACCCCCGGCCGTCTTGCTTAATTACCCTCGTACAGCCACCGGGAAGTATTACCTCTCGTTTAGGCGCTGTCTGCCATCAGTTTTAAACTTCGTCGATTAAACGACACTTCCCCGGGAAGCTCGATCGAGTCTCGGTTTTTGCCGAGGCAAGTTCTTTCGTATCGTGCCGCGAATATGGATGAACGAATTAGGGTCGGATTTTACTAGACCGGGAAACCGGTCGTCTTTGACGTTCAAGGTCATCTGAAAGTCATTGTATAGGAGGTCGTTGAATTCGTTTCGACGTCGCCTACAATATTATGAAGTTAAAAATACCCAGTTCCATTAAAAGATATGACAGCAACCTTAATTTTTTGTTGAAAATCGATTATTTTTTAAATTTAAAGTATTGCAATTTCTTGTCGGTTAAATACTGATTAACTTTGGTAAGAAACATTTTTCTGTCCGACCATCCGAAGGGACAGAAATATCGTGGGGACTAATTTGCGCCGCACCCTGTATGTAGCATTAAATGCAAAATATGTAAAAAATACGCAATATTTGCGAAAAATATGCAATATGTAAAATATAAAAGTTAACCTAAACGGAGTTAAATAAAAACGGGACCGGCGATAGAAAAAGCGGATCGCTAACGACTCAGCGATCTTTGTTTGCATAGGACAAGGGATCTCGCAAAACCCTCATGTCCTGATTTCGCCGGAATTTTGCAAGCCTCTAAAATAGGAAATATTAAGGAGACCCATAAGTAATCAATTATTTTGCAATCTAAAACAAACTTTGTAGAAAATTCAAGTCTTTATTTCTTAATTTATTATACAGGGTGGGTCACCACATTTTGCCATATAGATAGATTTACGTCATTATTATTACGCATAGCAAATAATGTTTCAGATGAAGTTGAATGGTTTTGAGAGGGGCACATTCTGATGGTACATTTTTTTTTGTAGGTGGACGTGTAAAGGACACATGAAGGTCATTCATGTTTTTTTAAATGGAGTCATATATTTTTTATTGCATCAGCTGATGCTCCTTCATATTCTTTACAAAAAAGTATTAATCTATTTGTGTAAAAAGATTTATATATTTTAATTCTAATTTGTTAGGAAATCTCGACTTTCTGGTCAATATTATGAATCCAATGTGATAATGTAGAAGGACAGCAAGAACTACCAATGTAAATATTTACATTTTCTGTGTTGATAATTCTTGTTCTCCTATTTATTGTGAAATTTAGTCTCTTTTACGTCTCTGATACGGTGAATACGGCGATACGGTGAATCACTTCATAATGAAGTATTCTAAAGAAGAAAAGATAGACATGTTATGAATTTATTTTGAAGCTGGGAAATGTGCTACACATGCAGAATGATTATACGCCAATAGATTTCCTCAACGAATTAATCCATCACGCCGTACCTTTGATTATGTTTTTAAAACATTTCACCAGACGGGGCAATTATTACGCAAAAAAGCAAATCGTAATAAAACAATAACAAATGAAGCAAACGAAATTGTAGTGTTAGCCGCAATTACGTTAAATCCATCCGTTAGCTCTCGCTAAATCGAAAGACAAGCTGGAATTATATAGCCGCAAAAGCATTTTACGCATACTCAAAAGGCACAAATATCACCTATTTTTTAGCTAAATATCTCCTAAACTAATGATTTTTTTACACAAATAGATTAATACTTTTTTGTAAAGAATATGAAGGAGCATCAGCTGATGCAATAAAAAATATATGATTCCATTTAAAAAAACATGAATGACCTTCATATGTCCTTTACACGTCCACCTACAAAAAAAAATGTACCATCAGAATGTGCCCCTCTCAAAACCATTCAACTTCACCTAAAAAATTGTTTGCTATGCGTAATAATAATGACGTAAATCTAGATGGCAAAATGTGGTGCCCCACCCTGTATAAGGGTCGGATTTTACTAGACCGGTTCATCGTGGCCGGGACGGGCACGGGTTTTGGCTATGCCATACTGAGTTGACCGTGTTCTAGAGGCGCTCAAGATGCTCGCTACAAAGGCTAATGCCACGAACCACGGGGGGTTAGCTTCCAGAACCCCAAAACCATAAATTTTCCTCTTACCCCTCGGGGTCCTAGGTTAGAGTCCACCGGGCCGTGGCCAGAGTTTCTCGAAATGTTGTATTGTTTAAAAAAACAACTTTACCGATGATGATGACCTATCAATCGAATCTCAATGGCTTTTTCCAGGTTTTAAAAATTGTTGATTTTACAGACGCGTAACAATACGTGTCACCCTTTTTTCATTAAATTATATTGAAACTTCCATTTCCAAAACTACCATTCTCCATTGTGTATTACAGGTGGCAATAATGAGGGTACAACCTGCTATACCGTTCGTTCCTTAGCTTAAGCCCATAAATTTTATGACAGACAAGGTCAGATGCTGGTCGACATTAGTTTCTGCGACGTGTAAATTACTTTAAGACCACCATACATTTTTTCGCTATCGACCCTTACTTCAGAATATCCAAAGAATATCCAGCAATTTTATGGACCTAAAATAATGAATACTTCAAGAAATAGTTTTGCGGTTCCGCGAATTAAAAAACGAAATTTCAAAGAGAAAGATGAAGAAACATAAAATGCAGCCAATATATTTATTCAAATTTTTTCAGATTTAAACCGGTGGTAAAATTTGCAAAACAAAGATATTTTTAATATTTTTGAATTGAGAAATGACATTCGCGCAGGAAAGATGAATTATTTAAGAACAGCAGTCTTTTGTGATAATGATAAAAATAAGAAAATCTTTCCAACTTTAATAATAACTGCGTTATAAACGGTGTTGTGAAGGCAGTTTTCATAAAACTCGTCCAAAACGGCAAACTTTGAAGATCGATCTGTATCAACCCGGCTCAACCCTCGCCTCCCACTTTCTCTTGTACTACAATATATGTAGTCCCCAGAAAATGATCGAATTCACATCGAATGATTCTCTTCCTAATGTGGATATTTTCTTGAAAAAAAAAAAATAACTATTCCCGTTTTTTTACATACAATATCTCCTAAACTAATGATTTTTTTACACAAATAGATTAATACTATTTTGTAAAGAATATGAAGGAGCATCAGCTGATGCAATAAAAAATATATGATTCCATTTAAAAAAACATGAATGACCTTCATATGTCTTTTACACGTCCACCTACAAAAAAAAATGTACCATCAGAATGTGCCCCTCTCAAAACCATTCAACTTCACCTAAAAGATTGTTTGCTATGCGTAATAATAATGACGTAAATCTAGATGGCAAAATGTGGTGTCCCACCCTGTATAACACGTTCCTCAGATTCGAAGTACACAAAGTGACCCGATGTGGAGCAAACTGCAACCGGAAGTTCACAGGGAAATCGGCTTAGATGCGTCTGCGGGGTTCGCAGGCCCCTGTTCGACGACGAATTTCACCTCCTGTCATTCGCGAGCCACGATGGAAAACGTTATCGCCAGAAATCGGGAGTGAACGACTTCTCGGGACAATGAAGTGGTTTCTATTTCACCCGCGAACATATTTCCGGCGCGGGCCGGCGACAGATAAATACGGGCACTTTGCGGTATCGAATTTCTTCAATGGGATCGGAATGGCTACAGCGATCTTCGAAGTCGCCGCAAGACAGTTTGTCCGGCCGGTAATCGATTCCGATCAACCACTGGCGATTGCTCTAAATAGATCACTACGAACGTCTACAGGGTGTTCACGCTATTACTAGCCAGCGTTTTTCTTGTAAATGGTAAATATTAGAAAGAAATGGAAGAGGAAAACGTAGTACTGTTTTTTATACGTAACACAATGGCGTATATAATTTTTTTTGTGTTTATACTATTTCGTTCGATATGAAGGTGACCTTCAATTTTTTAAATGGAATGCTGTATATTTTTGTATATCACATGAAAGCGTATGTCTAGACGAATTCATCCGTATACTGCACGGTGACCTTCGAGGTGATGCAAGGTCAGAAATGGAAGAAACATTTAGAATATTTCATACCAATGTGTTTACAAGTGTCCCTCCCTAGTAGCACAAAATATTGTATACACATTCATATAATATTAAGAAGGGATTCAATCTTTTTTTAATATTCGAATACACATACAATATTTATTTTATATTAAGTAAAAAATATTTCTTTTTAAATATTCAGGAAATATGTATTTTATGTTACGAGAAAAATTTTTTTTTCTAAATATTAAATAAATCTTTATTTCATATTAGAAGTAGAATATTTTTTCGTAATATACAAATAATATTTATTTAATATCATGAAAAAAACATTTTTTTCTCATTATAAAACAAATGTTTATTTAATATTAGAAATAGAATATTTTATCCTAATATGCAGATAATATTTATTTAATATCATGAAAAAAATATTTTTTCTCATTATAAAGTGAATCTTTATGTAATATTAGAAATAGAATATTTTTTTTAAGTATGCAGGAAATATTTTATGTTTATCATGGAAAAATAATTGTTCCAGAATATAATGCGAAGTAAAATATTTTTTAAATATCTATTTTATATTCTCTGAATATTTAGCTTATATGTTCTAAACATTCAATTTATATTTCTTGAACATGTATACAATATTAGATCTAATATTTATCTAATATGAAAAAGTGTGGCTCAAAAAATATTTTTCCAATATTCGAAAAAATATCTATCTAATATTTTTCTGCTACTAGGGCTTATTTATACGAATCAGATGATGTTGTCATTCACATTCATAGTGTTTACTTCTAGTTTCTACTATGACGAGACAATTTCAGTATTACTTCCGAATGTATCGTTATTCGGTGGACGGGAAGATGGATATGGTACGCATTTATTAGCAGTGCAAAGGAAATAAAAGACGAAGTAAATTGAAATACCTAGAAGAATATCCGGACAGAGTGCAACCAAATGAAAATCAGTTTGTTTTGTGTGCAAAGCGTTTGAAGGAAACAGGGTCTTTCCAGAATAAGTGTCATAATCGGAAATGTTTTCTTTCTGAGGATAAAAAGTTAGAAGTTCTCGTACATTTTGAAGAAAATCCGACAACCGAAGAATACCGACAAAAAGTAGCCTTACATTGCTATGAAATATTCAAAATGTTCTTCTTGTTGCGGAGTGTAATGTCTACCAATTATTAACACATCCGTGGGCAAACGTGTCTTTCTATTGCATGATTAATTTATTTACTTTTCTCAAATTTCAAGAAATCCAAAAAAATTCTGGGGAACGTGTTGGTCTCCATTTTAGGGTGTCCCAAAAATGTACTGTCCCAAGTGCAACATTTTCGGGACAACCTGTCTAATCGTTGGGATGTCAAATGGTTAAAGCATTAATGGGAAAAAATAAATATTGGAAAAGAAAGTTATAGTTATAGTATTATATTGGGGCATTAAACAGCAAAATAGCATGTTTTCATATTTTTGAGAAACCTGCATTTTCCCGATTTTTTGGGGATTTCATTTTTTAGGACCACAGTTTGCATCCAAAAAATCTGAAAAAATTCTCAAAAATCCGCCTTTGGGTCCAAAATATGCCACATTTTTTCAGAATTTTGGGAAGCATCAGAGTGCGAAAAATTCGCGGAAAAGCTCAAAATCTAATTTACCCTGTAACTACCCTCACGAGTAAGATAGGGGGTTGAAATTTTGTTCAGAGGGGTTTTTCTTGGTCAGCTTTCGAATGGTTCATTAATCATTGAAAAACCTCAAAGGGCAGTTTTGACCATCTTAATCGGGTAGGCCCTTTCGCTCGTTAATTCCATTGTTTTGGTTTTGAAATAAAAAGTGCTGAAAAATCGATATATTGTTTTTTTATCGGAATGGAATTTTCCGCTTATGACGAAAGGCACTCTTTTCTAGAGTTTCCGCGTTTCCTTGCGTTGATGAAATACAGCAAATAATATTCGCGAGACAATTATTCACGAAATGCTGAACATTTAGTGAATTTCTTGTTGGCCTGCATCTCTTCAATGCCTCCGTAACGAAATTGAGAAGGAACGCGACGTTGCGTGCAAACAAACGGCTCGATTGTCCCGGACTTAATTTCGCGGAAGACAAAGGCGGAAAAGACAGTGATGTCGTTCATATCTGAAAAAAAGGAAGAATAGGAACGGGTACGTGACCGTGTTATCCGTTGGCGCGAAATCTACCTTTTACCAAAACGTGGCTCATTTAACTGTCGATGCACGGGAGTATAATGGAACGGCCCATTTGAGTACAAAGTTGTACCATGCCTCGATGGAGTCTACTGAGAGCAACAGTCTGGAATTAATTTCAGCGATAGTGGTAAACTAAGAATGGAGTACGTCTGGGAAATGGAGGAACTGACACAATGCGATCGACATTGAACTTAATTGTTTCTTAATAAAACGTTGCGTCGACTCACCCCTTAAATTACGTTAATGATTTTTTGCTAAATTCTACTTTGAAGAAGTAAATTAAGGTACAGTAACATCTCTCAGTAAACAACTGGTGAACATTGTTTACAAAATTCTATGGAACCACATCAAGTTCGCTTTCGTTCAGAAGTTTGCACGCAGGAAAACGAATTTTTAGAGATTTTTTTACGTTTTCTTGGAACCGACATGAAAAAATATATGAAAGGAGAAATTTAGTACATGAGTATAGAAGTTTTTGGAATACAACTTCAAGAGCCTCTTTTATTTATAACTTAACCATTACGCCAAATATAAAAGTCTGTTTTTTATTTTAATCATTTTAATAGATTAAGAGTAACATATACACATCATTAGATTCTTTTCATGTTCCTATTTTCAGTTTCACCTACTCAACATTATCATAAATGCATAAAATCCGCAGTCAATTTATAATTGCTTCTAGGAAAGATAGAAAGAACAGAATGGATAAAAGAATATTTAATATTTAATCGTTGAAGTATTTTTTATAATTAAAAATGCACTAAACGAATTCATCGAAGCAATTTATCAGAATTACTTTACACTTTTTTATGAGGACCACGTTTTGAAGCCTCTTATGCTCTTTTGACCTGTCCGGTAGTTATTCTAATCTTTCAACTGGGTATCACAACTGTTGACAATTTTTCAATTGCTTCTTAATTAATAAAAGAATTCTTTTACTTTATTGCATCGTAATGTCTACAGTAATATAAATTATACCGTATTTACGTTGATTGTAACAAAATTGGTCAATTTTATTTGTTTATATTATGTCTAACTGAACATCCATGATCGAAAAGTCACTTAAATAAAAGATTAATTAATGTTGAACCCTGTTAAGTTGTTTTATCTTTGTATGCGTAAATTTGTTACCCATTTTGGTCGAACGCAGTATCAGAAATACAGTGGCGTGCAAAAGTTCCCGGCCAGATAGTTTTTGCTATTTTTCTTCCAAAAAAAGAGCGTTAAGAAATTTTTATTAGAATCATAAATAAGGTCGTATTACATGAAAGAATATTACAAAAAATATCAACGCTAATTATTTTTCTTACTTGTTTATTTAAAGAATAAGTAAACTTGCGTGTTCAAAAGTTCCCGGCCAGTATGTTTAACGAAACATTATGCTTTTTTTTCATTGTGTAACAATTTTGCAGTATATTATTTAATATGTTATAATTAATATTTCGTAGCCATGCCTTTTGCAGCAATAACAGCAGCACAGCGACGAGGCATGGACTCAATTAACCGAGTAATGTAGTCGTGTGGTATTTTGTTCCACTCTTCTATTAAATTTTGAAAAAATTGTGTTTTATTGGAACTTCTATGATTTTTTATTCGACGTTTAATCTCTCCCCAAAGATGCTCTATTGGATTTAAGTCCGCAGATTGAGAAGGCCAGTCTAAAACTTGTACTTTATTTGTAGACAACCACCTTTTACGATTTTCGATGCATGTTTGGGGTCGTTGTCATGTTGGAAAAACCAATTTTCTGGCATTTCTTTTTCACCATATGGTAGCATAAGAGTTTCTAAAATATTTTTATACGTGACACCAGTCATGATACCCTCAATTTTTATAAGAGGACCAATTCCTTGAGCGGAGAAAGCTCCCCATACCATAATGCTCCCTCCACCATGTTTAACAGTTGGTGTTTGATATCTGGGATCATTTCTTGTGCCAACTGAACGTCGTACATACTGCCTTCCATCGCTGCCGAATAGATTAAATTTAGATTCATCCGAAAAAAGAACATTTTTCCAATTTTCCACTGTCCAGTCAGAATATTTTTGGGCAAACTTTAATCGGGCTACTTTATTTTTCTTACTGATTAGTGGTTTTTTAACACTAACTCTGCCAAACAGTCCTACATCATGTAATCTTCTTGTTACCGTACATCGACTAATATTAGCAACGTTTTCCTGTTGTAGTTCTGTTGCAATATTGCTAGCTGTCTTCTTTGGGTCCGCAATTGATTTACGTTTTATAATTCTATCAATTCTTTTAGTGGTCTTTCGGGGTCTTCCACTCCGCGGTCGATCTTTCACGCCATGTCCTGCACGATATCTGTTAATTGTGTCTTTCACTGTACTTTTCCCGGTAGACAATACTGAAGCAATTTCGCGAGATGACTTTCCCTTTAACGACAATTCCATCACAATTTTGCGTACTTCGACAGATATCTTTCGAACCATGTTTACATTTCAGCGACTGACTACCAACTGAAGACTACCAACTACGTAATATTATTTGAATGTAAACACTTACTGACTTTTTACAGACTTAAATACAATCCCAGCTTAAACTGGCCGGGAACTTTTGAACACGCAAGTTTACTTATTCTTTAAATAAACATGTATGAAGAATCAGCAGCATTGATTTTTTCTATAGTATTTTTTCACGTAACATGCCCTTATACATATATGATTCTAATCAAAATTTCTTAACGCCTTTTTTTTTGGAAGAAAAATAGCAAAAACCATCTGGCCGGGAACTTTTGCACGCCACTGTAGCATCGAGAATGGCGAATCGAGGCGCAGTCATTCTTCCGGCCATCGGTTATCTGTATTTTAAGTTCGAAACAGTTGGCCGGATTGGTTTAATATCAGTATAACCTTTCGTTGAATTTAATTTTGCGAACGAGGTACTCCTCGAGGAATTTACTACCACCGGTTCCTGTGTTTTCTCTTGCCTTGTTTCGGTTTATTTAGGGAAACAGGGCCGGAGAGATGCACTTCTAAGGCGCGAGTAAATGAAACAATCACAGAGCCGGAGGTTGGAAACGGAATAAAAAAAAATTGTGCGGGGTGGGGTGGAGAGGAAGAATTTCCCTGATCACGGATTCGCAATACCGAAGAAGGAGAAAATACATGGGAAAATAGTTCCTTTATTTTTTGGTTGGTTACATCGGCCAGGGAAATAGACGGTCCTAATGAAATTGGAAATATTGGCAAAGGAATAAGCAGGAAATATGGGATTTTTATTCAACGAAAGAAAGATTGGAAAGAACGCAAATAAATGCATAATCCCCGAAGCAGTTCTCTCGATAATTAGCCTTCCACTTCGGAAAATAAACTCGGGTCTATTTTGCTCGGCTGTTCGACGCGACGGAGAAAACTACCTGTTCAATTGTCTACTTTGTCAGTTTACGGCAGGTGATTAAAGTGTAAAGCTGCGTGCTGAAATTAACGAGTTTGTACTAATAAGGAACACTTTTCAATTGATAATGAAATCAGATGGTGTGTTTGCTGTAGATCGAAAGTTTACTGGCTGGTCCTCTGAACCAGTTAACTGTGGAATTTAATTTTAAAAATCCCGCGCGGCACGGAATTAAAATCAAACAATGATGAATGTACACGTCGAACGCAGGCCAAATGCCACTATTATAAATTTTACGAAAAAAGTGAAGCAAAGTTGGAAAGAATTATATTTTTATTCGATCAGAAATTAAGTTCTAACAAATAAGGGAGGCCACACAAAATATTAAACATAATGTTATATATTTTATGTACGTAAATCACGTATTTTTTTGTATATGTGCCATCATTTTGTCGTACCAATTTTTTGTTATTTTTTGTTTCCATAAACAAACGGACATTTTCTTTAATTTTATTGTTTGTAATGTAGTTTATTTTGCAATAAAAATGTATAAGTACCAAAAAAGACTAGATTTATTATGTCCAAATGATGAAAACATTGAATTTTCGTGGTGTGCCATCTTTCTGTCGCGGAGTGTAATACAGCAAATAATATTCGCGAGACAATTGTTCACGAAATGCTGAACATTTAGTGAATTTCTTGTTGGCCTGCATTTCTTCAATGCCTCCGTAACGGTGTGATATTTATAAAAGCTATGGGATCGTTTTTTTTTCTAATCACCTTGTATATGGAGGCATTCCTGTAATCGCATGCTGAAACCTATGTTGGTCTACGTTGCGCCCACTTATCAGGATGCATCGCCGCAGGAATATCCCGAAGAAGTATTTATAGGTCGGCTCTTAATAACCCATCTCATTCGATCACTCACACAACCTGGCAAGCATGAACGGCGTACGCTCTTCACGGGGCCATCACGCCTAGCACCGTTTACAGAATCCTGAGAACTAATCAATACCTTTCCAAGAACGTGGCAGCCCTAAATGGATTTCAGCTCACGGGCCAAAGGCGAGCGCAGCTTACAAATAGAGTGCATGCGTACGAAAAGTAGTTTCGCTTGCTTTCCACGGCAAACTTAATTGAAGTATCTGGTCAAGTTGGCGAGGCAAGTGGACGAAGACGGAAAGATTATGTGTGTGTGTGTTGGAAAAAGAGAGAGAGAGAGAGAGAGATGAAGATGAGGAGAAAGATGCGGTTGAATGGTTGTTGCATCGAAAAACGAGGAGACGGACAACAACGGAAACGACAACTGCTACGAGAAAGAACACCAGGAAGAAGAAAAGCGGAAGATCGAGGAGGAACAAAGAGGAACGAAGACAGCAAGAGTGGCAAACAATCGTGAGAGGACTTTGCCTCGTGGCGCCAGTTAATCAAAGCTTCGACCGACTCACCCCTTGGCTTTGCCAGTGTCGGCCAAACAATGCCTCCGAGCAGCAAACTTTCTAAAACGTCCATTCGGAAAAACCCCATTTGCCCCCAAATGAAGACTGCCTACCCGTTCATTTCAATTCTTTCACTCTGTCCTTTCTCCGTGTTACGGCGGCCGCCGCCGCCGGGTGTACCTGTGTTACCCCGAGTTAACTACCGATCCATTGTGTCGTCCGAAATTGTCTGCGATCTTTCTTTCACGGCAAAGCGTGACACAAATTGTATTGACAATGAAAGTCCACGGAACTCGCCGGAAAGGGACGGTGAGCATTTTGGTGAGCTGTAAAACTGTATTTCTGGAGCAGCCGGGGCACGAATGAACGTAACGTTCGATCTGATCGAACGTTCGATAATTGTTTCAAATATTTCGATCCAGTTGAACATTATTACTGGACAGCGGATGTTTATGCAAATGCATATTTCGATAGAAAGTAAGTAAACTTATTGGACCCGGACGGAAAACGTTGTTTATTGAGGATTTTAAAAATATTGTTTTTATTTTGCACATTCTGCATATTGCATATATTTTACACATTGCATATTTTTCGCATATATTGCATATTTTTGACATATTTCGTATTTAATGCTACATATGTATATGTGTGCGTTTATATACAGTGGCGTGCAAAAGTTCCCGGCCAGATGGTTTTTGCTATTTTTCTTCCAAAAAAAAGTTTTAAGAAATTTTAATTAGAATCAGATATAAGGGCGTATTACGTGAAAGGATATTACAAAAAAAATCAACGCTAATTATTTTTCTTACTTGTTTATTTGCAGAATAAGTAAGTTAACATGTTAAGCAATTTCCGGCCAGTGTGTTTAACGAAAAAATTGTGCTTGTTTTTCAGTGTGTAACAATTTTGCAGTACATTAGTTAACATGTTACTATTACTATTTCGTAGCCATGCCTTTTGTAGCAATAACTGTATATATAATATGTACATAATTTCATATTTCTACAAGGTGTTCAAAAATGGTATAAACATGGAGTGGACAATTCCACATGAAAGAATCCGTCGAAAATATAGAATAAATTTTTTTCATTTGACGTCTCGTTTTTGAGAAAATTGACTTTAGAAGTCCGTCAAGTTTGTATGCCTAGCGTTTGTAAGAAGTAGCATTGTGGGTAGATCATGGTCAGACGAAAAGTGTTCGTCGAATTTTTAAACTATTTTCTCGAAAAGAAGGCGTCGAATGAGAAAAATTTATTCTATATTTCCGATTTATTTTCTCATGTAGAATCACCCCATCCACGTTTATATCATTTTGGGACACCCTTTAGACATATGGCATCAAATTGTTCACGAAACTTTTAAGTTGTTCCTTAAGAGAACTGTTGACCTCAGACCCATAGTACCCTTGAGACTTTTGTCCCTCGTGATGAGTATACGATGCAATAAAAATAGTTTAATACCAAACGAAATTATCAGATTCCATTACTGACTTGTTGATTCACAATTGAAATTATTATCGCCGTTGAATAATCTATTAACCCTTAGCACTCGAATGGCGCCTGTAAGGCGCCACTAAAAATTACTGTATCATTATTCAAAATATTTTACCATTATTAAATTTGTCTGTATTTAATGAATCATTAAATACTTCAATATGTTATGAGTAAGTTGCACCATTTTCATATGTACACCATGAAAAAAAATTTTAGGGTGGAAATATTTTAGGTCGAAAGAAATGTTTCGTTTTGGAGTTTAACACTAAACCTACCCAAGCACAAAACATATGAAAGTGAAACGTCTTCTAGAAAGGAGAAGATTTACTTTAGTTAAATTTTGTACTATTTTTATTATAATATGTGCTTCAATAACGAAGTCAATTCGGTAATTTCCTATGAAAACGTTTTTATAATTTCAATAATTGTGAAATAGAAAAGCGGTCATTTGACCGTGGTAGGTTTAGTGTTAAATAGCTTCGAGTGCAAAGGGTTAAAACAATTTTATCCATGGGCTATGGACTTTCGAAAATTATGAAATAATCGCCGGTAATGTGCTAAGTTTCAATGTGTATAATTTATTTGTTTGAAGTTCCGGTGGCAAGCGATCGAATACTTTCGCGAGCCACTGTATTTCTACCAGTTTTAACACGTTGACCGTCATGTCACCCACATGTGGGTGACGGAATTATTTGCCCAGGTTATAAAACGAATTTTTACGTTAATACATTCGTCGTACCAAATTTTATTAGGGTCTGTAAAATTCAAGAAAGTTGGCGGACTATTCGGTATCGTACATTTAATTTTTTTCAATTTTTATTTCGCTAAATAACTTACTTTGATTTTATGAATTTTTTGAGGTTTCTGGTTTGGCAACTAAGTAATTGCCGATTTGTTCAATGAAATAAAAGAGTTTTTTTTTTACTTGGAATGAACCTTAATCTATGATGTATTTTCCATTTTGTTCGATGACCTTTTGCCATCTTTCTGACAACTTGAAAATTCCACGCTCGTCGATAGTCTGATCCTTTTCGGCCAAAAACTGAATCAAGTTATAGTTTCATCTACACTCAGTCAAAAAAGTCTCCGTACAGTACCATATTTGAACTTCAACTATGTATAACTAAAAAAGTATACTTGACATCAAAATTTTGTAATGTATTATTTAAAAGTGCGTTCTTCCATTAACTCATATACATGCACTAATGTAAATCCTATAATTAGTTTTGCTATACTCAAATGTTGAATACAAAGTGAACGGATATAGCGTCAAATAAGTTTCCGTACACTATCATAAAAGTTCGTGTTGTCAATAAACATATTGAGAAACTCGAGTCATATGATTCGTGGAGGTCATACCTTCCTTCAGTTTCCTATGATCAAGCAGAAAATACAGAACAAATTCATAATAACGTACAGAAATGGAGATACCGGTTCCAATTCGCGAACTAATTATAAAACTACGAAAAGATGGAAAATCCTTAAGAGTAATTGCAGGAATAGTGAATAAATCTCGTTCTACAGTGCAATACATTATTAATAAATATCAGCAAACAAATTCTCTTGAAAATCGCAAACGTACCGGTCGTCCAACAAAATTAGAACACCATCATGAGCGTGCAATTTTGAAAGTTATACGCAGTGAACCGAAAACAAATGCTCGCAAACTTGCGAATATGATTCACAATGATTATGGTGTTAAGGTTGTTCCTCAAACTGTACGCAATGCGTTAAAAAAGTCAGGGTATAATGGTCGTACAGCAAGAAGAAAGCCCTTTATCAGCAAAATAAATAAGCAGAAGCGTATGGATTTTGCTAAAGCCCACATGTATAGGCCAACGGAGTTTTGGAATTCAGTAATATTTAGTGATGAATGCAAATTTAACCTGTTTGGGTCTGATGGACGTGTAAAAATTTGGAGGATGAAAAATACAGAAATGGAATGCAAAAATCTGCGTGCAACCGTGAAACACGGCGGAGGGAGCATAATAGTATGGGGTTGTATGAACCAAGATGGACCTTAAGGACAGTAAGGACCAAGATGTGTATTTGAATATTTTAAAGGATAATTTGGACTATAGTGCAAGAAAATTGGGACTGGATCGGAGCTTTATCTTTCAGCAGGATAATGATCCAAAGCATACCGCACGACGAGTTAAGGAATGGCTTCTGTATAATACGCCAAAACAGTTGCACACACCACCTCGATCGCCGGATATTAATCCAATAGAACACCTATGGGACGAAATAAAAAGGCGTTTACAAAAACATAATATTAAAAACAAAACAGAACTGAAAAATGCGATATTACTAGAATGGAATAGTATTACGAGTGATGTGACAGAAAAATTAATTAATAGTATGCAAAAACGAATGTTTGCCATACATAAAGCTAAAGGCGGTCCAACTACTTATTAATGTTGCGAAAAAAAAAAAAGAAAAAATTCTATTATTCTATATTTCTGTTTTTTTATGTTCCTGTACGGAGACTTTTTTTGTTCTGAATTGGTTATGTTTGCATATATGTTTAATTTTCTTGTTAAATAATAATCGTATGACAATAGCTTTTGCCACATGAATAAAAAAGACAATTAAAAAAATAATTGCAGAAGAATTACTCATTTACTATCACGTAAAATAAAATTATTAACCATTTAAATAGTATGAGTTAGGTGTACGGAGACTTATTTTACTGAGTGTATAACTGAAATCGGCAATTACTTAGTTGCCAACTGTTTGAGATTCTAGTCGTAGGATGGAGGCGATAGCAGAGGATAAAAAAGGGAGTAGACTGTATGTGTCGGAGAGGCGAAAGCAAGGCGGTAGAAAAGACGTGTGGACTGTATTTAGGAATAAATAGTAGACTATATTTAACAGATGGATATGTACAGAGTGATGACAAGGCGATAATGAAATGAGACGGCGTGAATGTGACACACAAATCGTGAAGCGCACGATTTGTGCAACGGCGAAGTCAGTCGTGAAGCGCACGAAACTAACGAACGTCGGATGACGAGAGTTGATGTGAAAAGACGTGTGAGCGTGATCGCGAGATTGAAGATAGTCGTAAGACGAGAATCGTTAGACGAGGGCGCGATACGGCTATCGCGCGATATTTATACTAAGCGGGGCCACCGATTGCGGAAGGACTAAGGAGTGGGGTTTTTGAAAATGACAAAGGATTTGGCAGTGCTGAACGTTAGTCAGCGCACGAGGGCAATGCCCTGACGGCCGCTGCTGCACGGGAAACAAGGACGATAGGTAACGGATTTGGTGTTTTGGAATATAGGAAAGGTGGCCCACGCGACGGTTTCGGCGCGAGACGTAAACATAAGGTTTACGTCTGAGTACGTTCACCCGGTCCCGGCGCCGAGCACGATCAGCTGTGCTATTGTCAACGCCGGGACACGGTCGCACCGAGGTACACTCGCCGCGGAATGTATGTTGACACGTTTCAGAAGTATGTATTTCTGATGAAAGACCAAGTGTTTACATTTTTTTCCGGGCTCTGACCTAATGTGTCACTTATTGTTTACTTCTACTAGCTTACTGTTTAGTTCAGTTCAGGAAACTGTAAATAACAAACGTACAGTTTTAAGTTTGCATAAAAGGCTCACGCGGAAAGTAAGTTGACACGCAATTTTGAGGGTATTTTGTTATAATATGTTTATACAATAAGTGTTAATTAATTATTTATTTGTTGATTTCACAATGTTGAACAATATCCTACATATAATATCACGTTAAATTATAAACATTGCTTTATAGTGCCGAAAACTAGAGAACTCACACGTGCAGAAAGGTCACGAATATTTAACAGAAGAATAAGAGGAGATTCTTTAAGAAAAATTGCTCTTGATTTTAACATTTCTGCGGAAAGTGTAAGGAAAATAGTACACAGATTAGAACAGAATGGAACTGCAGAAAATCAACCGAAATCTGGACGTCCTCGGAAGACAACTCGTAAACAGGATCGGGTGATTGTACGAGAAGTGAAAAAAAAACCCCTTTGTTTCGGCCAAACAGTTGAAATCTGATTTAAATCTACCGATTCAAGAAACACAAATTCGTGCACGCATAAAAGAAGCAGGATTCTTAGGACGAATATCAAGAAAACGACCATTCGTATCGAAAATTAATGCTAAAAAACGTTTGGCGTTCGCGAAACAGTTTAAAAACAAATTACCAGATTTCTGGAAGAAGGTTATATTTAGCGACGAATCAAAGTTTGAACTTCGATGTTGTAATAGAAGAAAATATGTATGGAGAAAGCAAGGTGAATGCTTTAAATCAACGGTGATAACGCCTACAGTAAAGCACGGTGGAGGATCAGTATGCGTTTGGGGTTGTTTTTCTGCAAATGGTGTTGGCAATTTACATTTTATAGACGGGATATTAACAGGAGCAGGGTATGTAAATATTTTGCAACAGAATTTACAAGATTCAACAATAAAAATGAACATCCACGGTGATTATATCTTCCAGCAAGACAACGATCCCAAACATAAATGCAAACTAGCGACGAAATATTTCAATGAAAATGATATTCAATTGTTACCATGGCCTACTCAAAGTCCCGATTTGAATTTAATTGAACACCTGTGGGATCACTTAGATCGAAGTGTAAGTGAGAAATTTCGGAATAATAAATCAGTCTTTAAACAAGCATTACCGAGTGCTTGGAACAGTATTGACGAAAATATTATAAATAAATTGTTTGAAAGTATGCCTAGAAGACTTGAAACATAAGACTTTGTCATAAGAAACAAAGGGTATCAAACTTCCTATTAATTATGTCGTTTTATTGTTAAGACTACACTTAATTACGAACTTTCAATGCTGTCAACATACTTTCCGCAATCGATAAAAAGGTTATTTCATTTTTTCTGTCATTATTATAACCTTTATGTCATCTATGGTGCTACACATATTAGTTTGTACTATATTCAATAATATACATAATATATATTTTCGATTAATTCTTAAATTATTGATTTAAAATAGAAAATATGCATTTTTGAGACGTGTCAACATACTTTCCGCGGCGAGTGTAGTTCTTATATTGATAGGTAAGAACTTTATGGTCTTCAATAAACGGCCGTCGTGGCTAGAAATAATACAGGTAGTATTACTGGTGTCCGAATAGAGATTGCAACGGTTTGCAACACCAACCCAATAGTTTGGCAGTCAAGGTGTTAAGAGCGTAGGTTGGTTTATAATATGAACAATAAGGAAATGAGTCGACGTTCGTCGAAAGGCGTGGGTTAACGAAGCCTGCTTGTCAAAGTTTCGCTAACAACGTCGCCCCGGCTAGATTTATTCGACCAAAATATGATACCTACGTCGGAATAACTTTTTCACGTGGTATGCGTCTCGCAGCTCTTTCCGTGGCCGGTCTTTCTGCCTACAAAGAGGAATAGTTCTGGCGAGGCCCTCTCGTCCACCAACTTTTCTGGCTTCCTTTTGTCGGACAGGAACTTACCCCTTACCGACTTTGCGGGTAAATTCATCGAGCGGAGAGGTTCGCGTAACTGCCGCGGAGTTCTTCGGCTGGACGGTGTTTCCCAACAAAGTGTTTCTTTCGGCTATTACGCAGTCAACGACGGAGGGTGGGAGAGGGAGGGAGGGAGAGGGGCATCGACGCAACGAGCGAAGGCTGAATAAGGAGAAACGAGTGGGCGGAGTTTTAAACGAAACTGGAAAAACTACGGGTCCACCGTCGCGCGACTTTTACTACTTGCGGAATAACCGGTGAACGTGAAGGGAACAGGAAACAAGATAACGTGGCGGGGTCGAAAAGAATGTGTGGGCCGGCGAAGGAGTCCCGAAAAAAAAAGATAGAAAAGTCGTCGGGAACGAAGCGAATGCAAGAAAGTTCGAGATGGGAAAGGGCAGAAAGAACTCTTGGCGGGAACGGAAAGGGAAAAAATCGGGATCGGTTTTACCAAAAAGAAAAAGGGGGAGGGGAGAAAGAGAGAAGAACCGAAAAGGAAAGAAAAAATAGTCGAATCTGTTCGAAAGAGGACACCGGAAGAAAAATTGAGAGTTCAATGGCAGTGACCGAAATAATGATAGGTTCATATCATTTTTATGATATACAGTCCGCGACAATACTATAAGACATCACTTAAAACGAAATAATTACGTATTATATGAAAGAAATTCATCGTCTTTCATACAGAGTGTTATTAGTTACTTCTGGAGACGTCGTTTAACGCAGTGTTTTCGTTAGTATTTCTAAGAATTTGAAAGTAACACCAACTTACCTTTTATTAACTGCGACAAAACTATAAGACAGGTAATGTTTTCGTAAGAAATTAACACGTACAGCTTATTTTCATCGGTTATTAATATTTTGTGCTGCCACCTTTATTTTTTCTGACATGTAACATTCTCATTGGAATAGATTTATACAAGTTTTTAATCGTTTTTTGCTTATTTTTCTTCCATACCATTTCAACGCAATTTTTCAATTGTTCTACACTACTAAACTGGTTTCCTTCAGAATAAACCACCCTGGCTAGTGTTCCCCAAAGGTTTTCAATGATATTTAAGTCAGGAGATCTCGCTGGCCATGGTAAAACGTCTATTTCCTTATTTTTTAAGTAGGCCTATATTATCTTTGCCGAATGCACAGCTGCATTGTCTTGTTGGAAAATGTATTTTTGATTGGCTATGGACTGAGCATGTTTTGACAATTGCTTATCAGTAGACATCGGATCTTTATGCATTTATGGCTTATGGAAATGTTAAAAAAATGCTGTAATATAAAATTCGAGAGAATTTAACACGATTTTTATTTGCTTTGGATCTACAAAGGCTGTCCCCATTAAAAATAAAATTTTATTTCATTCCAATTTCTTAAAATGTTTCTATAAAAATTGGAAATTGCATAAACATCCGATGTCTACTTATCAGTAACATCTATGTATTTCCTGCTGTTTATTTTTGTGGAAATAAATTCAATTTCAGTTCTTCCATGATATCCTGTAGCCGCCCAAATCATTATTCCTCCTCCACCCATTTGTCGCCTTTGCAATATCAATTCCTCTTTTATTAAATCGTGAAAATAATAATTTAGATTATCAGGGCCATCTAAAGTAAACCGTTTCTCGTCCAAAAAAATTACTTTCCTCCATTTCTTACGCCAATGCATGCGTTGTTCTGCAAACTCTAATCTGGCTTCTTTATGACGTTTAGTTAGCGGCGGTCTTTTCAAAATTTTACGCCTTTTTAAATTATTTGAAGCCATTATTATTCGTTGTACTGTCCTGACACCTGTCTTTACGCCAGTTTCTGTCGCAATTTGTCGTGCCGTTAATGTAGAGTTCGATGCATGTCGTAAAATATTCCGTCTGTCCTGTGCAGTTGTCAATTTTAGACGGCCTCCTGGATTCTTTTTACCATAGTTTTCACTATTTTTTTTAATAATTATAAACTACAGAACGGCTCCTTCCAAGAATTTCAGAAATTTTTCCCACTGAATGATTTTTATTTCTCAAATTATTGATAATTTTAATCTCCGTTTCATTTAATTATTTTCCTCGTGGCATTTTGTATAAACACAAATATTGCAAGTTGATTAATATTTTTCAGGTTTTACTTAAATTATTTACTTCAATTACTGACACCTTAGAAGAATATTTCATTGACGATCTTCTCGTTTTCACTGTTTTTTAACAAGAGGTCAAGCTTGTATAGCTTTCAAGTTCATAGTCCCCAGAAGTAGATAATAACACTCTGCATGAAAGACGATCAAATTCTTTCATATAATACATAATTATTTCGTTTTTAGTGATGTCTTATAGTGTTGTGACTGTAACTGTTTTTCATGCAACATTTCTATCTTTTATTATTGGTATGTGATTTGTTGCAATGTAATTAGTAGGACACGTAATGTATTTGAATAATATCATTTTTATTAATGTGTTTATTAATCAATATTACAAAAATTTGGAATGTTTGTACGAAATAAATATAGGTTCACTTAATCGTTTTCTAGTTGGACTTAACAAAATGTTACAAATATAAGTACAAATTAATTATTTGACCAGAAGACCTCAAATATTCTTTGTGACATTGAGCCCATTAATTTTTCTAAAGTCTCTGATCCGATCTGAGACCACGCCTCTTTGATGCCATTTTTTAATGCATTAACCGTTGCGTATTGTTTGCCATTACTGTAAACTTTTCTTGATAAAATGCCCCATAGATTTTCAATGGGGTTAAGGTCTGGACTTCTTGATGGCCAAGGTAAAACCTCAACTTCTGCCATCTGAAAATATGCTTTAATTGCTTTTGCACGATGAATTGGTGCATTATCGTGTTGGAAAATAAAATTTGGACCACCAATTCTGTCACCATATTCGTCTAACGCATATTCTAACAGTTCTTGGTACTTATCCGCATTGGCCTTTGGCGGAAACCACATGATCGGGGTTTTACCGTTGTAGCCGAAAGCTGCCCAAATCATCACGCTACCTCCTCCATAATTTCTGCTCATTCTAATCTCTCTCTGATCACGCAGATCATGCCAATAATATTGGAAACCGTCCGGACCGTCTAAATTAAATTTCTCTTCATCTGAGAAAATCAAAGTTCTCCATTTTTCCGTCCATGACATACGATCTTGTTTTTTTTTTTAAATGCTCAAGGTTTATCAGTGCATGATAGACTTACAGAATAAATAGAACGTAATAATTTTAAGGTTAGCTTAGTTCTTCGCGGAAAAAACGTCGAAAAAATCAGTTTTTATTTTTTTTAACAACGGCGCAACAATCCAAAAAATCTGAAAAAATTCATGAACAATACTTATGAAAATATACTGCTACTGTAAAAATGTAAATGTTGTCACTCTAGAACTTCCATGTGAAATCTGCATTTTTTCGATTTTTTTGAGGTTTTTGATTTTTTACAAGCAGGATATTCACTTTAAAAATCTGAAACCAATTGCAAAGTATGTATTAGGTTTCTTGACATGTGTCAGATTTTTCTCAGAATTTCTAAACGTCATTAACTAGGGAAAATAGGCCAAAAACTGATTTTTCGATTTTACCCCATAACTACCCTCCCGATCGAGATACAGGGTTGAAACTTTGCACAGAATGTTTTTTTTTGGTGCTCTATCGAATGGCACTTCGTCGATAAAATTCGGTTCAAGGGCATTTTTGACTATCTTATCCGGCTAGGCCCTTTCAATCTTTCATGTTTGTGAAGCTTGCTGAGAGGGGGATTTTTCGCACTTTTTCGGCATCGAAGCGTCTTACTCGTTTTCAAAACTTGTTGCACACGTCGTACAACAACTGGTAAATTTAATTTTGCCCTGATTTAAGAAGCGTACAATTTATTTTTTCGAGCTTCATACAAAATTTTTCCTCTATCCCTTTGACTCAATTTCTTTGGACGACATGTAGATTTTTTTGCCCCATATTTATCACCCAATTGCAAAAAATGATTAACAACATTTAACGATCTATGAATTCTTTCTGCGATGTTCCTATTTGACAGATTCACGTCCTTGAACCCAATGATTAATCCCTTTTCGTGAACATTTAATGACTTTCCACGACCCATTACGCTTTAAATAATTGCAACTTGTTTAGAGCATTAAATACTTAGAATTAATATTAAAACATACAAACATGAAAGTATTTTCTTCTACGTAACATCTAAATTTCTTCTACGTAGTAACAAAAGTATATCTTAGATAAATTATTGTGAACCTAAGATTATTTCGCTCTGTTACCAGAATAATTTTCAGCAAATTTCACAATCTATTACGTTCAAACACTTGCGCTGTCGAAGCTAAACTAAATGCATCTCCAGTAGTAAGAACACGACTTTTAAAAATATAAACAAACACCACAAATGTTGTTCCACGACGCAGATAAGAATGACAACAGTAAACACGCTAGTTAAGGCTATGAACCTATCATTATTTCGGCCACTGTAGAGAGAACGCAACGACAAGTACAGTGACTCGCAATAATTTCGGACGCTTTTAAAAATCGTATAACTTTGTTAATATTGAACCATACGACTTGGATTTTTTTTTTAAGTGAGCACAATTGATTTGGCATATAAAATGAAAAGAATTTTTTACAAAAATTGCAATTGGTCGAAATTGCAGAGAAAATACTAAAAATTGTATCTTGCAACCTTTTAATGTGTACTTACATTGAAAATTTAAAAAGTACGTTTTGTACATCTGTATCAATTATACATATTCTGAATATTTCATCTAAATCGGTCAACGTTGCACTGACCTACAAACGTTTAACGATGAAAACTTAAGGGCGAAAGAGTCGCAGAATTTTGGCCTTGTCAGGGAATTTTGCCCTTATGTGATCATTTTGGAACATCTGCAGCTCATTGCAACGTTGACCGATTTTGATGAAATTCTCAGAATACGTATAATTAATACAGATGTACAAAACGTACTTTTTACATTTTTAATATAAGCACGCATAAAAAAGTTGAAAAATACAACTTTTAGTATTTTCTCTGCTTTTCATTTTATATGCCAAATCAATTGTGCTCACTTAAAAAAAAAAATCCAAGTCGTATGGTTCAATATTAACAAAGTTATACGATTTTTAAAAGCGTCCGAATATTATTGCGAGTCACTGTAGATCGTTCGCCGTGTGATGGAAGCCGTTGAAAGATGGGCTGAAACATATGGGCTTTATGAATTCATTACGTTTTACGGGGACATCGTAATTTCATGAGCCTCGCTTTCGTGTAAAGTCGTTCGTCGAGTTATCGTTGCAATTATTGAGAATGAATTATGCCCCGAGAGGTTCTGTTCAATTTTCCGCTAGACGAGTGCTGAAAAATTACTGGGGTACAGCGTTCGCGAAACTCCCTCGGAAACACAGTGCACTTTGCTCGGACAGGTGACAAGGGAAACGTCTACGGCGTACAATCTGCCCTGATTATTAACAAGTCCTCTGGCAACATTCGTCTCGGTAATAGTCTTCGGGGTTATTATGTTTTATCGAATCTTATCTTCTTTATGAAATGTTCGGATAATCTTCAACGATTCCATAATTTACCTTTGACTACCACTTTGCGATATTTTATGACCGGACTTATAGATTATAGAAGTCTTCAACATTCAGGAGATTAATCTTTGGCTCAACTTCACCTTGGCGACCCAGAAATTTTTAACTTTTTATTATACAATCTTGTACATCTTGACGAGAAAAATGCAAAAATCGAAGTTTTAGAATGAGGAATTCACTGATTCAAAAGTTATGCGTGTTTAAAGTTGAGCGATTATACTTTGTTCTGGGATAAACTGTCATCGAACAGTAGGTCATATATAGAGATAAATAAGATAAAACACGTAACACTTTAATTTTCCGTTTAGGCGACTCAGAGAGGTGACTCCTGTTTAGACACAAACTTGCAGTTTTTCGCAGCATGAACGGAAAGTCCATAGAAAAAAGTAGTAGAAGGTTAATAATTTCTGGTTGTCAAGCTGAAGTTTAATTTAATCTTTTTCTCAATCTACTGATATTGTTAGCCGAAAAACTGAAGTTTTATTTATGCAGTTGGAACTGGACTTTTATTTCAAATGAAAATAAGATATAACCCTGAATTAATTTATTTCGCACGTTTATTTTCAATACTGTTATTTGAAAATAAAAATGGTATTGATTCTTTTGAAATATTAGCAATTTCAAATAATATATTATACCAATATTTCCATTTACGTACTGTTATTTGAAAATAAAAATGGTATTGATTCTTTTGAAATATTAGCAATTTCAAATAATATATTATATCAATATTTCCACTTTGCCAAAAAAAAAAATAGTCCTCAAAATAATGTACAACTTAGGGTGTCGGTATAAATTGGACTAAAACCTGATAATCAGGACAGCTGATATAATTTTGAAGAATAATTTGAAAATTATTTGAAACAATTATTTCAAATAACTATAAAATAAAATAACACGTTATTTGAATTAATATTTCAAGTAATGTTATTTCAAAAGTGACCACAGGCGTGGAAGTAATACTAAAATAAAATAACATGATACTTGTAAAAATAAAATAATTTCATAGTTAACGTTGTTTTCAAATAATTTTATTTCAGATGTGTCCAGGTCTGTAAGCACTATGAATGATTAATTTACACTGCAATCTACATTAGGTGAATTCATCACTTAAAATTTGAAAACAGTGTTATAATAAAGATTAGGTAACAGCTTCTATAATTTCAGAGCTTGTGAGCAATAAATCCCATTCATGGTCAAACATTAAGCTATAAAGGCTTTTTAGAACAATAATAAATACTTTTCTATCATGCGCACTGTATTGTGTCATTATTGTGGATTTTCATGCAAAAGAAAAATTGTTTGTATTAATTGTAAAAGACAAGAGTCAAAGGATGCATAAAATCTGCAGTCGAGTTATTATACAAGATTTAAAAATAATTTTAAGCTAATCTGCTTAAGTTATTACATCTCTTATTGAAAAAATTAATCATTGAAACCCACATAAGGATTGAAACGTTGAACTCGTTAATCATTGTATAATTAATTTACATTTCCTTTAACAATTTTTCCGTATTTTCTTATATAAAGTCGTACAAGGTATACTTTACACACTGTTAGAACAATTCACAATTTTAAAATAAAAATTATAGTAGAAAGTATTGGAGTTTCAAATAACTTTTCTAATTTACATTACATATTAAAACCAAAAACCGCATTTCCAATAAAAACGTCACCACAACTTCGATAATAGTAAGTTAAAAAAGGTAAAACTAGTTTTCCACTTTAACTGGTTCGGTAAGTCTAGTCTTATTTCTGGGTTTATTCAACTTGGCTGTAAAAATCTAAATTTAAATAAACATTCGTTATCTAGTTAGGACTTCACATCTGTATTTTTGTCCAAAATTTTGCCATTAGTTCGCCTCAGTCACAGCGTGGAATTTATTGTTCAAGATTTACTTTGCGAAATTCAATGTTCGTGTATATCACGATATGAAATATATTTCTTTTGCAATAAATGGATATTAGAATGAAAATTGGTAATTTTTCGTTAAATTTGGCAGTGGGCCGGATAAAAAAATTTGGTTATAACTTTTGAACCATTAGATATGTTGCAACGAAATTCTCACTAAAAATAATTTTTAAAATAGTAGTTAACCATACACAAACGAATTCTTTTTTTCATTTGTTAAACAGACAAGGCTAAAATTCTGCGACTTTCGCCCTTAAGTTTTCATCGTTAAACGTTTGTAGCTCAGTGCAACGTTGACCGATTTAGATGAAATATTCAGAATATGTATAATTGATACAGAGATGTACAAAACGTACTTTTTAAATTTTTAATATAAGCACGCATAAAAAAGTTGAAAAATACAACTTTTAGTATTTTCTCTGCAATTTCGACCAATTGCAATTTTTGTAAAAAATTCTTTTCATTTTATATGCCAAATCAATTGTGCTCACTTATAAAAAAAATCCAAGTCGTATGGTTCAATATTAACACATCTTGCGCGGGAAGCGACTAAAGTCGTTTTTCACGAATTATTGATGGATTATTGTTATCGATGGGTTTTTGTGATGTTTTTACAATAAAGATCAGATAGACATGAGTTGCAGAAATACAAAAGGTGCGTTGCAAGAATGAATTCCTATACACGGTAAGGGTTTGGCGGCAAAGTGCCCGCGCAATATGTGTTAACAAAGTTATACGATTTTTAAAAGCGTCCGAATATTATTGCGAGTCACTGTAGATACGAATGCGCGGCCGATTGGTTCAGAGTGGAAGAGGCAGGCCTCGTTTCACACGCATTTTCGGCTGAATTCGAAATATTGGCTGCAGCGGTTACACATACTGTGTAGCGTGACGGCCTTCGGTGTCAAGACATTGGGTCAACAGCCGCGGCAGAGATGGGGATAGGCATACCTACGATAGACTCTCTTTGTTTAGGTACCGTCCCCCGGCGCTGCTCTGTATGGAGCGGTTTATGACAGATTATTACTATTGAGCTGGAAGTCGGCACAGTCGGACAACATCTGTTTACTGTAAAGTAATTTGTAGATCCCGACTTCTTCGGCGAATGTAAAAATCGTCCCTATCATAAACCTCCAAAAACTCCTGCTTATAATGACTGTAACAGCATTCTTTAAACGTGAAAATGGCCAATGTCGCATCCCAGTAACGAAGTTTCTGAAGGACATAAAAGGAAGGAAATAAATTGACAATTGTGTGTTAGCATCTTTATATCGTCCTATTTTTAGTAAGTTGCGGCAACCTTAGCAGAAAAAGAGTGTATTTGTGTCGAGGAGACGAATGTTATAACAGTTTCAAACGAAGTTTCAGTTTCGGAAGAACTGACTTCAGAATTCATCTACTGAAAACCAGGATAATTATTTACTTTAGGGGCTTCCTCTCCGTTCTTGATGACCTTGAAATATGTTGTCAAGGTCATGATTCTGAACAACTTTTTCCTATACATGTTACCGCCGCTCGCCTTTAGTTTACAAGATATTTGCAAAAATGTTTCAAAAAGTGATCGTAGTAAGTGTGGGTTAGATCGATTGTGATGACCTTGAAATATGTTATCAAGGCCATCATTTTGAACAACTTTTTCCTATACGTGTTACTTCCGCTCAGCTTTAGTTTCCGAAATAATCGCAAAAAAGTGTCAACATCTCGAAAAGTGATCGGAGTAGGTGTGGGTTAGATTTTAAATTAAGGCCACAACTTAACCCTTTGCACTCCGGTGTCCCCTCTCAATGGGACATTGAAGTTTATTAGCGATTACGGGGAATTAATTCATTCCGGCGCAACTTTAAATAAAATATTGATTTTTTTGCAAATATATATTCCTCGATGTCAACCAATTCATATAAGTCCAATATCATTATAATACGTTACTTGGTTCCAAAATTATACTAAATAATACGAGGATTTGTAAATTTCTGCCAGAATGGTTCGGGGTGCAAAGGGATAAAATGACTTCAATTAGTTGAGACCCACTGTCTTGTTTGTTCTGAGTATTAAGCATGAAACTATACGAATTCTTGGATATCTGCAACAATCAAGAAAAGTTGATACATTTTTTAGTTAACAGTAAAGTGATCCATGGCACGATGAATTGTATCAAGTGCAACGAAAATATACTACTTGATCGCGAAAATTTAATTTTTCGATGCCATAATACTAGTTACATTAGAAATCGAAACAAAAGACGTATAAAAACACAATGTAATTTCACAATTAGTAAAAAAACAATGGTGTTATAAAATATACACCACTTCAAATAGAAATCTGTTATGATTTCTATTAACCCACACCTACTTCGATCACTTTTCGAGATGTTGAAACATTTTTGCAAATATCTCGTAAACTAAATGCGAGCGGCGGTAACATGTGTAGGAAAAAGTTGTTCAAAATGATGGCCTTGATAACATATTTCAAGGTCATCACAATCGATCTAACCCACACCTACTCCGATCACTTTTTGAAACGTTGAAACATTTTTGCAAATATCTTGTAAACTAAAGGCGAGCGGCGGTAACATGTATAGGAAAAAGTTGTTCAAAATGATGGCCTTGATAACATATTTCAAGGTCATCACAATCGATCTAACCCACACCTACTCCGATCACTTTTGGAAATGTTGAAACATTTTTGCAAATATCTTGTAAACTAAAGGCGAACGGCGGTAACATGTTCAGAATCATGACCTTGACAACATATTTCAAGGTCATCAAAATCGGTCAGGAAGCCCCTAAAGTAAATAATTACCAAAACCAGCAATAAAATAAAATTTTGTTTATAAATATCGTTTTTCAACGTTGAAATAAATGACTATACTTATAATAATATCATATTGAGATTGCTTTCAATATAAATAAAAAAACCACTTTGTTTCATATCTCTACCATAAACAGAACAAAAGTTATTGAATTTTGTTAAAAAAAACAGGCATTTCGGTACACTGCGAGGCAGCCAGAAACTCCAGGGTAGTCCGAATATAAAAATGTTTATTATCTCATAATACGCTTGTAAACGGAGAGAAAAGTGCGACGAAAAAATTCATTTTCTTGCTATACAAATGTCATAGCCCAGAGGTACGTGTGGGAGTGATCAACGCGCCACCAAAAGAACAATCAAGCACGCGCAACCGCGACGGTAGATATCATTGTTTATAATTAGTATTCTATGATGACATTGTAAAGTGTAAATTGTTGGGTAGGAACGAAAGGTCGTAGGGTTTTCAAGTTTTCTCTCACCCCCAACTTTATTACCACAGATATTAGGGGAGAGTTGCCGAATGCGTACCACTTAATTTCGAAGGCAGTTTATATATTCTTTAGTAGGAATTTGAGCAAAAATTATGTTTTGTATCTATGTATTAACTATCGAAGTTGCAGTTCAATATGATTTTTTAAATATTTATTGATAGATCATTGGGACATGAACACTTTTATAAGATCATGCAAACAGTACGATTTAGGCAACCGGTATCCTAAATGGTACCAGCCGGTATCCAAAATTGTACCTCATGTGTTGGATTGAAAAGATACAAAAAAATCATAAGAGAAACTGTATTTTGCGTTTAATTTCAGTTTAATATACAATACAACATAAAAATAAAATGAAATATTACATTACTTAACTTAAATACAACTAGGACAATAATAAATATTGTCTTTTTTCAAAACTCCTCCACAAGCTTCATGTACCCACTTTTGGCACTTTAAGCATTGGATCATGTCTTCTAAATAAGAATTATTGCAAAGAAAACAGAACCAATCGTTTTCATTCTCCACTTCTACGAGAACTGGAGCAGCGGTGCTGGTTGAAGGCGTGAAATCAATTTTTCTTTGTTTCATTTGTTTTGTTTTCATTGCAACTAATTCCTTTTTATAGGGGCTACTGTAAGCTACTTTCCCATGCTAAAAAAATTTGAAATATTGTAAATCGTTTATTTTCGCGGTAAAATTTGAATAACAGTATCTTAAATCGTACTGGTACGATTTAGGAAACCACAGCGTGGTACGATTTAGGAAAAACACGTCCCACTAAATAATTGAAGCTAACCGTTAAAACATTATCAGCATGTTTTATAAACTAAATAGAAATAAATAATATTACATAGCTAGTTTTCAAAAATATATAAGACTACCTCAGAAACTGTAGATTTATATTTAATTCAGCCGATTAAAATCGTTTAAAATTGACATCAGACTTGCCTGATTTTTTTGTGCTTCTGTCATTCACAAAACAACACTTTATGCGAATGACTTTTTGGTCCTACTTTATCGACATAAATAAAAGTTCATATCTTGACCACCAAGAGGCATCAAAATGCATTAATTTTTAAATAAAAGAGGTGGTACGATTTAGGTGACCAGTACGCATTCGGCAACTGTCCCCTACTACAGATTTTACATCCCATTGTAGCCGGTACGCGCTTCGCATCGCAAAATTTGTAGTTGACCGCCTGCAGATGTTGGGGTCTATGCTAATAAAACCTACCCCGACGTTTGCAGGATGGCAAAATTATTTTGTTCGCGAAACGACTTGATGGGTGTAAAAAACCTAACTACCCCATCATAAACGTTGCCAGCCGGGTACCGTTGGGGCCTGCCCGACCGCACGGCACATTTGGCGATCACCTTTGCCGGTGACAATGAAACCATAGACGCTGGATTTTTCCTACACCCGCAAAGTATAGCTCCGCCTTCTTATCTACGGAAGGGCGTTACCTTTCCGAAAATCAGTATATAAAGCTGGGAGTTTTTGATGGACAACCAGACCATCTTTGCATTTCACCCGAAGAGCACACAGAGTAACTACCAGACGTAAGTAATTGCGCAGGAATTACGGATGTGAGAAAGATCGAATTTACTGATCTTTTCTCATCTTTTTTTTAATTTTGCAACCAAACTGATTTTTTATATTATATTATATGTTTTTTTTTCTTGTTATGTAGATGAACAGCGAACACGAAAACCAGATGGAGGTGTCACAATCCGCACCTGCGGACGCGGCGCCGACGACGGCACAACAAACAACACCGGCGGTTGTTGCGACGAGCGTCGTGCAATTGTCAATTTCCCGGCAGGTCGAGAAGATTGTGAGTAAACGCCCTTTAAATCAGTATAACTTTTTTTTTAAGTGAATCAAACGACCTGACTTTTTTGAGGAGTTAGAAGAATTGGTTTTTCAAATGATGTGTAAAAAAGATTTTGAAAAAATTGCAATTGGTAAGAATTACATGAGAAAATAAAAATGGCACTTTTCACTACTTTTTTATTTGAGCCTGTAATGAAAATTTAAAATATGCGTTTTGTAGATCTCTGTTAGATATACACGTACCGAAAATTTCATCGAAATCGGCTGACGCAGATAAAAATGGCACGTATAAAAATATGTTAGAATCTGAGGATTTTAAGCAGAAACTGGCCAAAAGTCGTGAAAATCTACGCTTTCCACCACTTTTAACTAGTTGTAGCTCGTGTGTATATTAATCGATTTCAATGAAATTTATTAAAGTGTTACATAAAATAAAATAAAATATAGTACATTGAAAACTGTATTATCAATGTAAAATCTTCGCTTTTCACCACTTTTAACTAGTTTTAGCTCGTGTGTATATTAATCGATTTCAATGAAATTTATTAAAGTGTTACATATAAAATAAAATATAGTACATTGAAAACTGTATTATCAATGTAAAATCTTCGCTTTTCACCACTTTTAACTAGTTGTAGCTCGTGTGTATATTAATCGATTTCAATGAAATTTATTAAAGTGTTACATAAAATAAAATAAAATATAGTACATTGAAAACTGTATTATCAATGTAAAATCTACGCTTTTCACCACTTTTAACTAGTTTTAGCTCGTGTGTATATTAATCGATTTCAATGAAATTTGCAGCATGTATATAACTAACATATATCTACAAAACACATATTTTAAATTTTCACTACAGGTTCAACTAAAAAAGTTGTGAAAAGTGCCATTTTTATTTTCTCATGTAATTCTTACCAATTGCAATTTTTTCAAAATCTTTTTTACACATCATTTGGAAAACCAATTCTTCTAAGTCCTCAAAAAAGTCAGGTCGTTTGATTTACTTAAAAAAAAAAAGTTATACTGATTTAAAGGGCGTGTTCGAATACTTTCGTTACTCACTCTGTATATCTTGAGTGATGACCTTCGTCATGAGTGAAAATTTATTATTTGTTTCTTAAACTTTTCATTTCATTTCCAGCAGACAACTGAAAACAACTGCAGCGCGTCGTCATCTACGATCGAGACGGCGACATCGAAGGCGATATTACCGGTGCCCCCCGCCAACCGTGCCATCACGATGACGCAGGAGATGTTTGTAAGTTTGAAAATCATTAACAAATATTTCACATTATAACATATTATTGTCAAATTGTAATATTTTGTATTTTTTCATGTTCCAGGCGAAATTTTTGAAGCAGCTAAACCGGAACGCATACCGAAGAGGCCCGGCGCCAAAAAGACGCGGTCGCGGAGGGCGCGGAGGGCGCGGAGGGCGCGGAGGGCACGGAGGGCACGGATGGCACGGAGGGCACGGAGGGCACGGAGGGCACGGAGGGCACGGAGGGCACGGAGGGCACGGAGGGCACGGAGGGCGCGGAGGGCGCGGTGGCCGTGGCTATCGCGGAGGGCGCAGCAACCGGCCGACCTTGACTGTGAATATTTATGACTAATAACACTCTTCAGCGTGTCAATGAGGACAGGCCGTGGCAGAAACGAGTCACATGAATTTTGCTTCAAGCATCTAGTAACAGTTGCAATTTCATTGTGATCAAATATGTGTTGAAATCTTAGTTTTATTTATTTTTAATATATATTCGTTATTCTATTCTTTTCTACAGACCGGCTTACACACGCGTACATACAAAGCGATACTTACTCTGTATATCTATCTCACTCACTCAGATCACTCATACCACACATTCTTCCTTTCATACGTTAGTTAATATTCGTACCAACTTACACAAAAATTATGTCCAACAAATTTATTATATATTTATGAATTATTAAAATAAAATATAAAATATTAAATAAACAATCAGTATACTTTATACTTATTTTCCCTCTAGATTTATCCTTCATCTAGAGCTTTCGATCATTGAAAAAAGCCCCATCTTTGCATTATCGAGAAATGGTTTGCGGAATCCCGGTCCCTTGCGACTCTCGTAGCAGCTACACGTACAGTCCGACCTAACGGTGTGTGTGTGTCGAGGCACGGCTCACAGTGGGGTATTTGCACCAAAAAACCGGAAAAAAGTAAATTTTTTAAAACTTAGTGTGAACCATATTATTTTTGTTGTATAAGATAATGGAATACGTATAGAATACCGTACCATAACTGTTTTTTTCATTTATGCACTCACAAAAGAGTGTACTTCCGTTAGAAGTTAGAAGATTTCATGGTAACAGCTTATTTCCTTTCTATTCGTTGAAGTATCATTTACTTACTAAAGATTTTCTAGCATTTGAAATAACTTTGTCTGATTTTTCACTTTTCTTATATTTTGAGAAAAGTATGTACTACACTTTAGTACAGTTGTGATTCCTTCTCCGTATATTTTTTAATAGTTATTAATATTTGATGATATTCAATAGACCAAGAATTATTTTTCTAATTTCAAGACTTCATTAATCATTTTGTTATGGTTCAGGGTGAGTCCCGGTACGAAAATTTTTTTTTAACATGCTATATATAGTTTCCCATAGATTCTTTCACTCTGATTTCAAATCTGTTTTCAAAATTTGTCTACGACCTCTGGATTTTGAAAAAAATAGATTTTTGTGACACAAATTAATGAAATTTTTTCGTTAAAATGACTTGATAACACACTAGTTTGAAAGTATATCGTATTCTCATATTTAAAACACAATAAAAAGTTTAAACATAGTTTAAATATGTTTTTACAATAGCGTAACAACAATTATAGGGTTAGAAGTCGAAAAAAATCTGATTAACGAAAAAAAAAAAAATTGGCCCGCGGCGGGATTCGAACCTGCTCAAAAAAGTCTTCAGCGGTTCCGAAGTCGGAGACCATAGTTTTTATTTTTTTTTTTTTTAATAAACATGTTTATTGCAAAACTTAGTACAATTAGTTGGTTTGGTAACAACAAACATAGAAAAAATACCAGACGGCTATTGCGGATTTTGAAAGTACCTTCGAAATATTCGAATATATCGTGCATAGTATAATTGTTGTTTTTGTACTACGCAATTTTTAAAGTATAGAAGATGTTTCTCTGAACTTAGGAATGTTTAATATCGCATAATATATTTTTACGATAATTATAACTTATTTTTTCACGGAAAAAACGCCGAAAAAAGCGGTTTTTCTTTTTTCCTACTATGACGCACCAATCGCAGGGGTTTGAAAAAAATTGAGCATAATACTTAGGACAATACCTAACTGCTAAATTAATTCTGTTCTAGTGTCTCTTAGCTTTCCATATGAAATCTTTTTTTTCCCGAGTTTTTTCGTGTTTTTCGATTTTTACAACCAGAGTTTGCAACGGAAAAATCTGAAAACGGCTCAAAGTATGTGGTTGGGTATCCGAAATGTGTCAGATTTTTTTCAGAATTTTAAATTGTCATTAAATGGGAAAAATGGGCGAAAAACTGAATTTTCGTTTTTCCTCAATATAACTACCCTTACAGATGAGCTATCGGGCTAAAACTTGACTGAAAAATATCTTTTTTTTTGTCTATCGAATGGCGCAAATTAGAATAAAATATCTTCCAGGGCAGATTTGACCCCCAAAACCAGCTATAGCCTTTAAGATTGAGGTCGAAATTTATATGCGACGCTGGTGGTAAATGTGTTAAGCTTCTCATCCAAAACTTATGGATACTATATTCTGTGATGTAATTTCTTGTTTCGCGTCGCAGAGTTGTAACCCTTGGTCGTATAATACTGGCATTTCGGCTGTCTATCCATTCGAAATTTTTGTGACTATAACCCTCCCAAAACTACCAAGATGTATAAAATGGTAACAGGTTTGACTATCCCATTATTAACGCTTACGTTTTTACGTGACGACTGAATTTTTCGGTGTCCTGGTAATAGTTTTCATTTAATCATTTGTGTCCCATATTATCATATTTATGTTTTATTAAATTTTTAAAAGTTATTGAAACAAGACATATTTATATTATATGTAATGATAATACATCGAAATTGTTTAAGTAATACATATGTGAAATATAAATATGTTTGTTTTTTAAGGTAGCAAAACTATAGTAGTCAAAATATCAGTCATGAATTTAAAAATTCTTTGTAGAATCAGGGTGTTTTGAAATTATAATATCTTGTTATTGCAGTTATTTGTTAAACATTTTTCAGCGTATTTTATTTATTTAATTTAAGACGGATCAATTATATAAAACTGATCGATCGACTGTGGAATTTATAAATTTATTGTTCATTCGAATTCATAGATTATGTAAAACAAATAAAATTATCATAGCTTTAGTAACACTTTTATCTTACTTCCAGAAAGTATTCTTACTTCGACAATAGGAAAATAGTACATGTGTAGGAGCTTTTACAGCTAAACATAATAATTTCAAACACAGCGCCTGTATTTATCATTAGCGAATATAAACAAATATTTTGTGTATAAAAATTATAATTTTATACAAGGATATGATTTCATGCACATATTTAAGAAAAAACGTAGCCGACATAAGCAACCTTGAATCAAAGTAATTTCTAGTCTATTGAGAATAGCCATTGTTTGCACTGAAAATTTCATTTTTTTTTTTAATTGTCTATTCCGTTTGAATTTGAGATACCATGTTACCCAATTTGAAATATATAAACCTGTTAAAAATTGCCAATACTGTTATGAAGTTTCTCGATTTCAAAACGTACAGTGTTGCCAATTTCACGAATTTAGTTAGAATAGCTTTTAAAAATATTTGTGAAATAAAAATTGCAAGAAACGACAAACAAAAATGATACGGTTTTTTGAAACCGTAAAAATAGAAAGATTTCATACTTGGATAGAATTTTCTGCAAACAAGCTTTCGTTTATTTTCCGATTTTACACGGTGGGCTACAATATCATTCGAACTTTCATAGCAGAGTTTATTGTTTTCGGTAAACTGAGAAGATAACAAACTGGTAGTTTGTGTTTTTACGTTGTCAATCCGTCCCGCGCGATCCATTGGTATATTTTCGTGTAAAGGGTGCCTGGTCAAATTATTTCATGTTCGGATTAACACGTTTCCGCACACTGTTTCACGTGGCACGTCACTCTCGTAACAAATCCACGACTGTGTAGACTAATTCACACGTCCCCTGGTCTAGAGTTGCAAACCTCCACGCGTAATTACAAGTACGCATTTCAGCCGTGAAATCCGGCTGTGCGGAGACAGTACGTGTCTCAATCTGTGTCACACAACTGTCCACGCTTTGTAAGAGCGATGTACATTAGCGATCAAATTTTCAGAACAACTAGAACTCGTGTGTATTTTGTTACAATATCAACCGTACAATTTCATTATCGTATACAATGCGAAATATCAGCGAAAGCTTCAGTTAAATCTGTTATATGTCTTTTTATTTAACGAATTTGGTCATTACACAATATACAGGATGTTTCATTTGAAGCGAACCGCTCGAATATCCCTGAAATTATTAACACTAAACCTACCAAGCATAAAACATATACAAGTGAAATGTTTTATTATAATTATTTATTATAATATATTTTTATTATAATGTGTGCTTAAATAAAGAAGTCAATTCGGTAATTTCCTATGTAAACGTTTTTATAATTTCAATAATTGTGAAATAGAAAAGTGGTCATTTGACCACTAGGTTAAGTGTTAATGATATCGAAATGTGTTTCAAACGAAAGTTTCGAGGGGAGCATAATTCGTGGAGGGCATATGAAGGTCACTTTTAACTTTTTTAATGGAATCACGTTTTCTTTTTAATACACCAATCTATGTAGTTCAATATTCTCCATAAAAAATGATTAATCTTCTTATATCGAAAAATGATTTGTTTCGAGGGGAACATAATTCGTGGAGGGCATATGAAGGTCACTTTTAACTTTTTTAATGGAATCACGTTTTCTTTTTAATACACCAATCTATAGTTCAATATTCTCCATAAAAAATGATTAATCTTCTTACATCGAAAAATGATTTGTTTCGAGGATAGTTTAATTTCCATAAAGTTAAAAAAAGAAGTAAATTATAAACTTGAGTAATCAAGAAGTTCAATTTCTAATACACTAAAACAAACTTGTATGCCAATCACGATGGTCCTTACTTTGGTCACAATAAACAAAAATTAGGAAAAACTTATGTTTGTTTAACGTTGCTAATCAAAATGTGACATTTTATATGCAACAACATGATACTAGCCTAAATACTTTCAAAGTGATATCGATCATGCTAAAAGAAAATGTGAACGTAATTAAACGGAAAGTAAAAGTAACCAAAATGAAAATTTATTCGTTTTCACTGAGAAGCATATAAACAACATGAACAACATGAATAAACCAGCAAAATAGACAAGGGGTAATAATATTAATGAATTGAGAATGTTATATGTCATATAATATGGAATTTACGGAGTAACACTGACAAATAATTAACATACATAAAAGAATGGCGATGATAAAACTGCATATACTTTTATTTGCACAGTAAAATAATGCAAGATAAAATGTTGTCACAGAATACTTCAAAAGAATGTGAACATTTTAATTTTAATATCACTTTTGTACTGTCACTCTGGAACCTTCTACAATGTTAATTAAGTCTCGTATAATTCAACCGTATTCAGAATTTAGAGAAAATGTGATAAATGAATCTGCTGTACTTACAAAAATTAATAGAAATAATAAAATATTTTATTATTTCAAAAAGTTATAGAATAATTTAAAAATCAAAGACGATTAGAATAACCTCGCTATATCAAAACTAAAATTATGTATCATTATGAAAGCACGTAATTTTCACTTAACCTGCTACCATGTGGTAGTTCTAGTGTTAATTAAATGAGCTAAGAAAGATTTCTTCTATCAACGAAATATTACAAGCAATGGTGAGCAGTATTTGGCGAAATATATATTTCAAATATTCTTTTTCTAGTTAGTTTATAGTCGCATTAACATCATAAGTTATTAGCGATTAATCTACCAATGGTGTCTACGTTACGTACGCTGAAAAAGAACGCTTAAAAATAATAGTATTTTAAATACGATATATGATTGCAAAAATACAATTTTGTTACTTTGACAATCTAAACCACCAAATTAAATATTTTTATTTCAGGAATCTGAATCATACAATAAAATATTTTGACTTTAAACATTTTAAACGCACAATACAATAAAATATTTGATTTTAATAATCTGGCATAATATAAAATATTTTAACCTTACTTAATGTATGGATCATCCAATGAATAATGTGGTTTTTTCCGATTCATTCTTTGATCTACAATTTAATAATTTCTATCGTCGAATTATTGAAAGACATTAATGTGTTTTTGCATCGTTTTAATATTCTGAAACCCCACGCTACTGTATGACTGATCTGTGTACAACCACGCAGCAGGTTTGTTGATAAACAATGTAAACATACAATACCATCAGGAAATACTTTATAAATGTATAGAACACGAACCATTATTTTCAACAAAAATATTAAAAATAAAGAAAATAAATTAAATATCTCAAGATGAGTTCCAAATGTTTTAAATATTTTTCAAATAAAATACTACTTTCAAATACCATTTTAAAACCTAATTGCATCAAATAATATATTTTATTTCCAAAGTAGGACGTAATCTTTAAAATAAATATGATGATTTAATATTTACTATTTCAAGTACTAATTTATCTGAATTTCAAATATTTTCAATATTCTTCAAATAAAATACTGTTTTAGAAACTCGCTGCTTCAAATAACATATTTTATTTCTAAAGTAGTGCGCATACTTTAAAATAAATATGATGATTTAATATTTACTATTTCAAGTACCAATTTATCTGAATTTCAAATATTTTCAATATTCTTCAAATAAAATAATGTTTTAGAAACTCACTGCTTCAAATAACATATTTTATTTCCAAAGTAGGGCGTATACGTTAAAATAAATATGATGATTTAATGTTTACTATTTCAAGTACTAATTTATCTGAATTTCAAATATTCTCAATATTCTTCAAATAAAATACTGTTTTAGAAACTCATTGCATCAAATAATATATTTTTTCAAATTTATATTTATAATATATATTATATTTCAAATATTTTCAATATTCTTCAAATAAAACACTATTTTAGAAACTCACTGCTTCAAATAACATATTTTATTTCTAAAGTAGTGCGCATACTTTAAAATAAATATGATGATTTAATATTTACTATTTCAAATACCAATTTATCTGAATTTCAAATATTTTCAATATTCTTCAAATAAAATACTGTTTTTAGAAACTCATTGCATCAAATAAAATATTTTATTTCCAAGTAGTACGCATACTTTAAAATAAATATGATGATTTAATATTTACTATTTCAAATACTACTTTATCCGAATTCCAAATATTTTCAATATTCTTCAAATAAAATACTGTTTTAGAAACTCATTGCATCAAATAAAATATTTTATTTCCAAGTAGTACGTAATCTTTAAAATAAATAGGATGATTTAATATTGACTATTTACAGTACTATTTTATCCGAATTCCAAATATTTTCAATATTCTTCAAATAAAACACTATTTTAGGAACTCGCTGCTTCAAATAAAATATTTTATTTCCAAAGTAGTACGTAATCTTTAACACGTTGAGCGCCATTCTGATTTTTAAGGAAGTCCCCGTCAGAGTCCACAAATTTTATAGTTCTATATCATGTTACACGCTGTCAGCCACCGGTGACTGACGCGGCCTAAACGGAAAGTCTAGTGTCAACCACCGATGGCTGACGTGGCGCTCAACGTGTTAAAATAAATAGGATGATTTAATATTTACTATTTCAAGTACTAATTTATCCGAATTCCAAATATTTTCAATATTCTTCAAATAAAATACTGTTTTAGTAACTCATTGCATCAAATAAAATATTTTATTTCCAAGTAGTACGCATACTTTAAAATAAATATGATGATTTAATATTTACTATTTAACACTAGAACTACCGAGTCATAAACACGTCGGATGTCTATTGCTTTGTAATAATTACAGGACTATATTTATTCGAACCTCATACCATTTTTATTCCAACAGGTGCTTCAAAAGAAGAAGAAGAAGAAGTTGATGCAAACATTTCTGATGGGAACATTTTTATAATTTCTGTAATTGTGAAGGAAAAAATTACGACCCAGTCATTTCGACTGTTTCGGTAGTTTTAGTGTTAACTCCTTGTAGTGATTAGAACTTTTTTGTAATTTAATAATTTCCTAAAAAAAGAAGAAAAGTTATATCTATTGTATACCTATATGTTCTCCGATAGCTGTATATTAACAACGCCAAAATAGAATTTTATTTCGGTTCAAGGGAAATTAATAAGAAACATATTTATTAGACCCAGTTCAGAATCTTCATCACGAGTCTGACTCGATATTGTAGGGCAAGGGGTTAAAATGCTATTAATACTATTAAGGGGTTAAAATACTATTTTGCCAAGCTCTGTTCTAGCGTTAATTAAAAGGAGAAGAAAGGATTTCTTTCGACAACGAAGAGAAAGAAAGGAACAACCGGAAAGAAGTCTAGCAAAGGAGACAAGGAAATGGGGAATCGCTTAGGTAGGAAGAGCAAATCGTGGAAGCAGGGAGCACACGGAGAAAAGACAGGACACACGACGAGTCTGGAAGTTCGACAGGAAATAAGTACATATCAGGAATTCCTATCGAGCATCCGTAGACCGCAGCCAGCAACCAATTTGAAGTTTACGCGGTGAACTTTCCGTATCTCTTTCACGTATCAGCTTCCCGTAGTTCTACCTGTCTCGAGCTTTCTTACGCGCTTAGGTCGTTTGCGCAAGCGCGAGCGCATTTTGCTTTCTTGTTGTCCGTGCTTTGATACCGTTAGAAGATACTTCCCTCCTACTTGACTTTAATCCAATGTGATCCTTAATTCCCAAAGTGAACACTCGATAAATTTTCATTCGGAACTTTGCACTTTCATGGGTGCTCCTAAAACGATCCGTTTGTGGATGTAAGGAAACTGTTTTAGAATTCCGTAAGGCATAAGTTGTGTAAATGGAACTTCAAAGTGCCGGAGATTACAGTGAAAGAGTAATAGAGTTTTCGACGCGCAACACTCCGATGGAAACTAATTCTAAGCGATGAACAGAGACTGGGGATTTTACGCGTTTACAATATGCAACAGGAACCAAAGCATGATCCAAACTCACTTTGTACCTGTGGACAGACCTGGGTAAATTTCATTTAGAATAACAATGATGAATTATTTATTCATAGATTTATTCGATAACATATTTTCCATTCTGTTCTATCACTTTTTGCCATTTTCGAGGTAGATTATCATATTATTAAAATTCTAAACTATCAACTTCTCGACTCATAACTCGACTTATAACTCATGTGGAGCTGCATCCAATGATATATTAAATAATACATCGTTCTATTTAACGAAATGAAATTGACCTTCACACCTCGTTCGACGTTATTTAAATTTACTCTGAAACGTTTTTCGCTACGAGTAATAATAGCGAGAAAATAAGACGACAAAATCGGGTGAGACACGCTATATACAGGGTGGTCCACGCAACCTAATAATTAACGAGTAATTTCACTTTATTTCCAGAAAATTTTCTTCGCGTAATATCAAGTTAGAAATTCAATGAGAAATTCAATTCAGCGGAATTTATAAACACGGCAACGTCTTGTTTATAAACATCCTGCTGTCCTTCGGACATCTGTGATAAGGTTGAATTTCTAACTTGATATTAGGCGAAGAAAATTTTCTGGAAATAAAGTGAAATTACTCGTTAATTATTAGGTTTAGGGCTAATGAAGGTCAACACTTTTTTACTCAAAATTCGACATTATTCTATATTTTGGTATAAAAAATATAGTATTTCATTTAAAAAAACAAAGTCGACCTTCAAATCTCCGAAACACTTCCACCTGTGAAAAAAATAAATACACTAAATTGTGTACCCCTTCGGACCATGCAACTTTTGTATACAAAACTATTTCCTGCAACGCATACTTTGAAAGTTATATAGGTGTGGAAGTTTCGTGGACCACCCTGTATAATTGATTTCTACCATAGTACATTTGCATACTGGGTGAAAGTTCACAATATAGCTGATTAATACAACTTATACCAGAAGCAGAGGAATTTCCTTTATTTTGTAACTCAAGCTACGTTCGTGCTCAAAGGAACCGATACATAATTGTACTTATCTAATTAAAAGCTAAATCAACAATCCTAAAATTTCCAATTGTTTATATACAGGTCACTTGTAGTGAAAAATTAAATAATTTCTTTTAAATAATAATTTTATAGTCAGTTTTCAAATATATCCATTTTTCAAGAAGGCATTGGAATGAATCCATTTGAACATGTTTGCTACCAGCGTCACATATTCATGACGACAGCGTTTTCGTATTTTGCCATGGGAAAGTCAATGACGACATTTCTCTGGTATATTTTTCAAATATTTTATAAACGATGTACAAATATTTCAGCTATAAAAAGTCGTTGTGATTAGTATTCCAAGTCTTGATATAAACAGAAGACAATGAAAGTTATATCTTGATTTTCCAATATTAATTATAGTACACATGCTGGTCAACGAAGACGTTAAAAAATAGGCTTCCTCTGATATACTTATAAAAGTATTACAAATAAGATCATTGGATCTGAATTGACTATAGTTTCTAGAATTATGTGTATGATTTTACGCTGCAAGTACAACGATTTGTGTGCAGTTGCATAATCTCAGATTAAAATATATATTTTTTAAATAGTAAAACCCTCTAGTCATTCTACGTGAAACACTACAGAGGTAGAAAGGACAATTGACACTTCTCTGTGTAACAATAATTGATTTAAATTCAAGACTTTAATTTAATTGTTAATGAAAAAAAATTATTGAAAGATATTCTATGAAATGTATCAAATGCAATGAAGAAAACTCTCCGAATCTATTGTAATAAAAATATTTAAATCACCTTTACCCACACCAACGCTACATAGTTTTATATAGAATTTATTGTTAATTTAATTGTTAATGAAAAAAAATTATTGAAAGATATTCTATGAAATGTATCAAATGCAGTGAAGAAATCTACGAATGTATTGTAATAAAAATATTTAAATCACCTTTACCCACACCAACGCTACATAGTTTTATATAGAATTTATTGTTAATTTAATTGTTAATGAAAAAAAATTATTGAAAGATATTCTATGAAATGTATCAAATGCAATGAAGAAAACTCTCCGAATATATTGTAATAAAAATATGTAAATCACCTTTACCCACACCAACACTACATAGTTTTATATAGAATTTATTTTGAAAAAATGACCCATATTTTAATTCTTAAGAAAACTATGCATTCGATAATTACACTCATATTATTGTAAGAATTCGGTGTGGTTCTCCGAGAGTACATTTTGAATCAATTATCTTTTTCTAAGTACACTGGGAAAGAATGTCACGAAACAGTTACGCGAATCACCGTGCGCGCTGTAATTCGGTAAACTTCATGATACTTCAGCAGGAGCCTCTTAATTCAACGAATCGCGGGAAAATTGTCTCTTTCCACGCGATGCTGTTCATAAACTCCGAAAACTGTGCAATGGGGGCTGTTCGCTGGCCCGCGAATGATTCTTTACTTAATTATGTTTATCCAGCCTGACGAGCACGAAAGAGAAGCAGAAACTCATTCTGGAAAGAACGGGGTGAAACGCATGGTGGCGAGGAGACAGCAATTAAAGCCACGTCTAAGTGAGCGAACGGCGTATATCCGAGTGAGCAAGGAGTGTGTATCATGTGACCCTTGCAAAACCACTCTACCGTCATCAGGCACTCGTCTCGAGGCACAGATACTTTCGTCGATGCCGCGATGCATAATGCTCGCGAATGTGCCAACGCATGATGCATTCAATAAAAGCCTGAACCCGTTCCTATCCTGGAACGGTCTCAAGGATGTATTCTTTTTCATTTTCAAAAAAACATCGGATATTTTGCATCTTAGTGAAGTATAAGTGCTGTGTAGAATATACAGTGGCGGCCATATACTTACGTACAGTTAATAAAATTAAATATTATTTCCTGTACACTTATACGTTAAACAAGTATACGAAAATCAATTATATTTTTTATAAGTTTAAAATATATATAATAAGATATCAAAATAGCTTTCCTTGACTTACTATAATTAAAAAGTTTTTTATATTTTTATACTGAAGTGTCAAATTTTCTGCGGACACATAGTTAAGTACACATCGAAACACCTATATTTTCACATGTTTCTTTAACTCATAATTATAATACATTAATATTTCGTATGTAAGCCTTTATTTTTGATAACTGCAGCACACTTTCGCGGCATGGATTTGATAAGTCTAGCACATCTGCTAGCAGGTATCGAATTCCATGCTTCCTGTACAATTATGTACAATTCATCAATATTTTTCGGTTTTTGTTTTTTTTATGTTTGTCGACATCAATTCACAGCATCTCGATTGGATTCAGATCCGGAAATTGTGCCGGCCACTTCATTACAGGAATATTATTGTCACTCAAGAATGTCTTGACGACTTTTGCGGGATGTTTCGGATCATTATCCGCTTGATAGATCCATTCTTTTGCCATGTATTCTTCGGCAAATGGTAGCAATACATTTTGTACAATATCCAAATACACGTATCTGTCCATGGTTCCAGTTATCCGATGAATAGGTCCTGTACCTTTCACTGTCATAGCCCCCCAAACGAGTACCGAGCCACCACCACCTTTTACAGTCGGTTTAATACAATTTTTATGAAATTCTTCTCCTTTGCGACGTCTCACGTATACTTTTCCATCAGATCCAAATCGATTAAATTTCGATTCATCTGTAAAAATTACTCTGGACCATTGCTGGGGCGTCCAGTTTAAATGTTCTTTCGCGAAAGTAATCCTAGCCCGACGATTTTTTTCTGAAATGAGCTGTTTCTTTCTGGCAACGCGTCCGTATAATTGAAACTCATTAAGTCTTCGCTGGACAGTTCTAACACTTATTTTTTCATGGAGATCTATTGATATTTCATTGTGGATGGCAACTGCAGTTTTGAATCTGTCCGCTTCAGACAATCGATGAATCTTGCGATCAGTTCTTTGATCAGTTTTTCGAGGTCTCGCTTTATGAGGAACGTTGTCTGGTGTTCCATGAAGTTTAATATGTTTTATAGCTTGATGGCAAGCCATAACTGATATTTCGAATTTTGCAGAAATCTTTCGGTAGGACATTCCATCCTTCCGAAGCTGTTGCACTAATCGCCGCTGTTCTGGCGTGATATTTCTTCCTTTACTCATCACAGCACTATTGTAACACGTCTAACTGTAAACACTGCTCGGCAGAGACTAGTAAATATTGTTTACATTTGGCTTAGTTGTGCGATACAGCAGCGTACGTAAGTAGTTGTCCGCTACAAAACCGACAGATCGGAACAAAATATTTACAAAATACTTATTTTCTCGAAATAAGTCAAAGTTTTACTGCAGATATGTACATCAGGGTCTAACACTCTTAGAAATAAATTGTTGATACTACTATCTGAGTTCCGTAGAAATAAGTCAGGTTTTAAAGTTAAAATATGAAGTGTACGTAAGTATATGGCCGCCACTGTACGTGTCAACGGATTTGTTTGAATTCGTACAGTTGACGTACACTCTGCGACAAAAAGATAGCGCATAATCTAATTTTGTTAATTCTCGCAAATATAATCGAATAACAACAGTTCCCGCATTATACAGGGTGTCCCACATAAATGATAACACCTAAATATCTTTCGTATTTACAGTCGTATCAGAAAACTTCAGAGGACAAAGTGACACTATTGCAGGAGGCCATTTTAGTGGTGAAGAAAAAAATTTTTTATGTCGTGTTTTTTAATGAAATTTCAAGGTCACCGATGTTTTTTTAAATGGGATAGTATATTTTTTTTACGATAGCATGATAGACAATAAAAAACTGAATTTAGTGGATACCACCTTTTTGACCTTGAAATGACCTTGAGCAAGACTAATCATGTTGAAGCGGATGAAATGTGGAAGTTGTTTTTATAGTAAATTGAATTTTTATGTTTATGAGGATGGATTTAAATAGAATTTTTATAGTAAATTGAATTGTAAAATTTATTAAAATGAGTTGAAATAGAATTTTTATAGTAAATTGAATTTTTAAATTTATTGAAATGAATTTAAATAGAAATTTTTATAATAAATTTAATTTTAAAATTTATTAAAATGAGTTTAAATAGAAATTTTTATAATAAATTGAATTTTAAAATTTATTAAAATGAGTTTAAATAGAATTTTTATAGTAAATTGAATTTTTAAGTTTATGAGGATATGTAAAGGTCAACCCGACATAAACAACGCGCAATCTTTGCTGAAACACGTAAGTTTTAAACTTCCACATTTCATCCGCTTCAACATGATTATTCTTGCTCAAGGTCATTTCAAGGTCAAAAAGTTGGTATCCACTAAATTCAGTTTTTTATTGTACTATTCCATTTAAAAAACATCGGTGACCTTGAAATTTCATTAAAAAACACGACATAAAAAATTTTTTTCTTCATCATTATATTGCCCCCCTGCAATAGCGTCACTTTGTCCTCTGAAGTTTTCTGATAGAACTGTAAATACGAAAGATATTTGGGTGTTATCATTTATGTGGGACACCCTGTATATCATTGTTCAGTTAGCAATAACATTTTAGACGAAGAAAGTGTCTTCAGTTTCCTAGTCGCTGTAGCATGTAAAAATATAAGCTGACATATAATTGAAAACTATAAGTAGAGGCTTCAAGCTTCAAAATAAGTTCAGGTATGTTGTAATACTTTTCTTTTTTTAACGAAATTATCACAGTCCAAATACTGATAATTTCTAGAGAATGAGAAATTTAGTGATCAAATACTTTTTGGATTCACTGTACCAGTCAGAAGGAAAGAGGACTTTTCCTCTCCCCGAAATCGTAATTAAGATTCACAGACACTGTACCAGTGTTGACTAACCCGGTAAGTGGCTTTACGGAAATGGAAACAGTTATTCATCCCTGAAGACTCTTTCTACTAGTTAACCATACTCGTGTACACGAAGGATAGCATCTTGCGTTGCTGCTAAGGAACCAGCTTTATAACGTGGCTCATAATGCCAACGATAATTAAAGCAACATACTGGCAACGTACTGGAACTGTTGCACAATGTACTTTACGTACCTGAAGGGAAATACGCGAAGAGAAAGAGAGAGAGAGAGAGAGAGAGAGAGAGAGATGCTACCACATTCCTAAAACACATAATTGCTAATTACAACGGACTAGTTATTTCAATCCCTCATGTCTTGGAATGGAAACAATCAGAAGATTTTAACGGATTGATGGTTCATTTCAAAGTAATGTCAATCTTGTCGCATAATCTAAGCCATAGGATGTGTATACGTGCAACAACAATGGATGCTGCTTCTTTAATTTTTCACATGACACAAATATTTATCCTGTATAATTTTATACAATTAGTAGACAGCGGATCTTTATGCATTTATGGCTTCTGGAAATGTTCAAAAAATGCTATAATATAAAATTCGAGAGAATTTAACACGATTTTTATTTGCTTTGGATCTACAAAGGCTGTCCCCATTAAAAATAGGATTTTATTTCATTCCACTGTCTTAAAATGTTTCTATAAAAATTAGAAATTGCATAAACATCCGATGTCTAACAATTAGTTACACATTACTAGTGGATCTTTATACAAAGTAAACATTTTTCACTTCTGCTATAAAAAAATAAATAGGAGTCAGAAATTTTTTGTTTTCTTTCTTTAATAATTATAGTTCGTCCAAAGTGACTCATCGATATTTTTCAATTCTTTTTTCAACTACATCAACGTTGAAACATATGGGAAAAATAAACTGAAGTTTGTGTATCTCTTTTGCTTGTCCTTGGTTCGGCGTCGAACTCTTTTTCTTGCCTTCGCATATAGACAGAAATGTAAATGTTTTTATCCGTCTTATTTTTATGTAAATGTTCTTTGTCCTTTGTGTTTCGTATTTCTTTATTAAAAGCGTGCTCTGACCTGGGAATAATTAGCATCGGAGGTTTTCAATACTTAACAGTCGCCTGTCGCATCGCAGGAAAGAGGCCATGTAATTTAAACGAATCATAAGAATTAATGAAGAGAACGTGGCAGTTATTTTCAATCGAACAATGTAAGAAATGTATGTTTCCTTTACTCGAGCAGAGAACATGGCTTACCGGAATGATCTTCATTACGGATATTAACTTGTTAATACAGTTCTTGGTCGCTTACTTTCATAACACACGCTCGGGATAACATTTACTTACTCTTCTAAAAGTCAACGGAAAATTGTGATAAAGTGAGCAGACCTCGATTCCTAGATACGAATAATCGTTCGCGCCAGTCACAAGGAAGAAACGAAACGTCCGTGTGCAAATCAACGTGTGTGTGTGTGTGTGTGTGTCCGATCATGATCGGACGTTGACCCTGATCCTTCGTTTCTCAGGCGACCATGGAGCCTGAAGTTAACTCTTCTCGTATTCTCGAGGCCGCACGCGAACCTCAATTTCATTTCAAGGAAACTCCTCGCGAGAGCTTCAGCTCGGCGCTGCGCATCCATCTCAAGATAGAAAAACTAATTTCCTAATTGCCATTGGCTCTCAACTTCATACATATCCCGTGGGACATTTATCCCACTGATTTGCAGTTATCGGTTATACGTTGGGGCGGCGGTTATTTTCCATTTTAGGGCGTTCGGCGAGCTGCATTCGAAAAGAATTTCCTAATGGATCGTTGAGGCCGATTGCGATGGATATAAACCGTCGGGCGAGATGGGGACACGAGAGAAAAAAGATCAGAAGGAGGTCCAGTCGCAAGGGAGAAAAGACAAAAGGCAAGGCAAGGCGGATAAAAAGGTGAAGATATAAGAACGATGGGAGTGGGAGGCAGTTTGGTGGAGCAAAGACTAAGATCTTTTTCGTTTATGCCGGTTGTAAAATGTAGCGGGTTTGTTCTCTGTATGCAAAAATACTGGTTCCTTCGCCCCTGCACGGTTGCATATGAGCCGCTCAATGCACACATCGATTAACTCCACTTTTTGAAAAATCTTAAATTTAAGTGTCAAAGCCCTTGGTATAGTCATAACTTTTTATATTTATAATAACTTTCCTGAATAATAAAGATTAGCACTGTTAAATGGCAAATTTTTTAGGCCATTGAATAATAAGTAATTTATTTCAGAAGCCATTTCGATTAACTCCATACTCTAATGCAGGGCTGCTGAACTGGTGGCTCATGAGATGATTGGTACCATATAATCAAAACATGTAAAAAGAAAGCGCCATTTCATCTAATCCAAATGCAAAACAAAACCTTTAGAACAGTCTATCATTAAACGTACCGTCACAGGGCTTCCAGTAAATTGGCTTAAAATACGCTGGATAAAGTTAGAAAGGTCCAAACCCTATCTCATACAATTCAAATGTGACTATAATGAAGATACAGGATTTCAAGCCATTAATATAAGAAAATCTTTAGTGGGTAGACCGCAAAGTTTGAAAAATATAGATCAGCCTTTATTATATCCTAAAGGTAGAACTGTGACAAAGGAAAAATGGAGAGACATGATGGACCTGCTAAAATTCATTCCTCCTGTTAAACACGATTACTATAAGAACTTGTCAACAAATCGAAATGACGAATCCTCGCATACAGCTGATGAAGAAGACATTATTTATAATATTGCTAAATCATCCCAAAGAATAATGCCGCTAACATAAAGCTGCTATGAATTAATTACAAAAATTATATTATAACCGAACTGCCAACATTCATTTTTATGGAAAAGCTGTGATAAAAATGCATAATAACTAACTTTTTCTGTAATAAAAAACTTAAAAATGTAAAGACTAAATTTAACTTTATTACTTTTTTCAGTTGCCAAATCGATTAACTCCACCAGTCACATAAAAACTGTAACATTACTGACGATTGTTTGTTGGCTATTCTTTCTTATTAATTTTATATACCGTTAGATGAAAGCTATATCTGCAATTATGCATTCTACATTATATATTTGAATTCATATTATCAGAGGAATTTTTAAAAACAATATACATTACATCATCGCGTTTCTCAACTTTTCGTTTTATGGAGTTAATCGATGTGTGCACTGAGCGGCTCATATATGAAAGAGTATAGCCGGATAACATGGTCAGGAGTCCTCAAACCAAATTGGTTTTTGGTCACACCATTCGATAGGACTCCTAGAGAAAACCATCTGTGACAAGTTTCAAGTCGGTACCTCTAACATGAGGGTAGTCACAGATAGCACGCGACGTCTTAAAGACGTCTGTTTTACGTCCATTTTTGGTCTGAACGTCTTACGTCCTAAAAAGACGTCTTTAAGACGTCTTACAGACGTCTTTCTTGAGACGTCGTTTTTACGTCCGAAATAAGACGTCTTTAACACGTTAACTGCCGTGGGGGTCACCGGTGACCGGCACTCGACTTTGCTACAGCGCCGTGGGGGCCACCGGTGACCGGCGGCGTGGTCAATACTAAAAGTACATAATTATAGTAAATATGGATACTGATCAATTTTTCAATAATACCATTGTTACTATAATGGTTTGAAGAAATTAATGCAATATAGAACATACATAATAATTTTTTTTTTTTTTTTCGAAACACTGAGAGTAATCACTTAGCAACCGAAGCACGATTGTTTAAAAAAAAAAAAAAGTAATACTTGCCTATAGCGCCGTGGAGGGCACCGGTGACACCCACCAAAAAAAATGCTTCAAACATGATTTTATAACTCATATTATTTGCTGGGAACTATATTTCATCATAATATGCATCGCATAATGAAAAGTTCATGTTGGCGCCTGGGACAAATCATGTCCTTGACGAGACATCTTTAAGACGTCTTTTACGAGACGTTTCGAAACGTCTTACAGACGTCTAACGGACCTCTTAAGGACGTTTTTAAGGCGTACAGTTTTTTCACAAAGACGTTCCAGAGACGTTCAGAAGCCGTTCGGAAGACGTTCGTAGAACATTCAAGACGTCTATAAGACGTCTGAATGTCCATCGACAGACGTCTTTAAGACGTCTCTGTGCTATCTGGGGTTATACAGTCGGTGTGGAAAGTATTCGTACAGTGACAAATTGAAAGTAAAATTGTGTATATTCATGCCCATAATAAATTTTATGAGGAAGAAATGATTAATAAATATTCTTAGATGTTTGTAGAATAAATTTTGCGTAAACAAAATTTTATTTCCCCTCAACATTACAAAAGAATCAACAAAAACAGGTAAATGTGCAGAAACAGACGCGTAGAAAGTATTCATACAGTCAAATAACAAACGAAAAACTATGAAAATATACTAAATATTTAAGGGTTTAATATTTTGTGGGATTGCCTTTTGATTTTGCAATAGCTTCGAGCCTTCTTGGCATGGAATGTACTAAGTTGGATGTTGTAGCAGGCTCTATTTTATTCCACTCTTCTAGTAAAGCAGCATTTAAACTTTCTTTAGATGTAATATTGTGATTTCCAATCTTTTTCGCTAAGTAATCCCATAGATGTTCGATGGGATTAATGTCTGGTGATTGTGGTGGCGTCTTCAAGTATTTCGGTGTGTTATATAAAATCCATTGCCTAGTATTATATGCAGAATGCTTTGGATCATTGTCATGGGTGAATATAAAATCGTTGGTAAGTCCCATCTTATTTGCACTAGAATGTTTATGCAAATGCATATTTCGATAGAAAGTAAGTAAACTTATTGGCCCCGGACAGACATTTACGTTGTTTATAGAGGATTTTAAAAATATAGTTTTTATTTTGCACATTCTGCATATTGCATATATTTTACATATTGCATATTTTTCGCATATATTGCATACTTTTTGACATATTTTGCATTTAATACTACATATGTATTTGTGTGCGTGTATATATATAATGGTAAAGAACTTTCACTTTCACTTTGTCACTGTACGAATACTTTCCACACCGACTGTAGGGTGGACTTGGTTTTAGTGAATTATGCTCGATTTCTTCTGTTCTGCTCAGCAAAAAATTACGAAAAAAATCATGAATATTCTATCTAATAGCACAAATGACTGCGATTTTTTTCAGAATTTTTGGTTGCAAAATCGATTTTTTATTGACGTTTTCAGTTGATCACGTTTATGTTGTTACATTGGTTGTGTCCCATCGTGATTATTAATGTGTGGAGCGAATCCGATGATATTTGTAAAAATTATTACACATTCATTGGAATGATGTACTGAAGCAGAATCATAAAAGTACAGGAACGATCGCTATTAGAACTTCGAACAAGTGAAATTTGCACGGGCAGTATTCGTCTTCTACTTTCGTCCTTTAACACGTTGACTGTTACGTCGATCATATGTGACCGCAGGCCGCCGTATGAGGGGAGGGAGCACGAACTGAGGGGAAAAAGTTACCCTCTCGACAGAAGCGTGGGGAATAGCGCTGTAGAAAGGGAAATTATAGTGGGGAAACAAGTCTTGATCTGGCGACATTGTGTGAGTGACACAATTCCTCGTCTACCTTTAAAAATGAATTTTTCTCGTAATATAGTTTAAATGAAAGTTCAGCACAACTTGCACGATTCAAAAGAGTTCGACAGGCAATCACTGCGATAAGCTTTGACTCTGCAGTTTTCATTAGAATGACCAACTTACTTCGTTGTTGCGGGATTTTTGAGGGTTGATTGCCCGGCAGTCAACGTAGCATCGACAGCTTGGCCATTAGAGACGTCTACATATGTACAGGGTGTTCGCTATAAATTGGACCGTGAACACTAAGTGAGTATTTTTTGCCCGTGAACTGCCAGTAATTTAAAAAAATGGAAGAGGAAGAAGTCACAGCATATCTTACTGACAACACGATTACTTATGTTGATTTTTTATATTTACATTATTTTTCGGGGAACGCAGGTGACCTTCAGTCTCAATATTACGAAATGTTCGATCTAAATATGTCTCATATTCTGACCATGTTTGACCTTGGAAGTGATTGTGTTACATGTCAGTAAATTTGTCTTGACTCACGCATTCATATGAAATTAAAAGACATATATAATTCCATTTCAAAAACTGAAGATCAGCTTCGTTTCTCAAAAAATAATGTAAATATTAATAATTGACTTATTGTGTTACGAGTAAGATACACTGTAAATGCTTCCATGTCAATTTTTTTAAATACTGTTTAAGGAAAGATCATTGGTCCAATTTACTGCGAACACCCTGTAACTTAGTATTTAAACTTCATCCCATATGGATGTAGATTTTGTAGATTTCGTCATGTACTTTATAAACTGTTCATCCGTTGTGTGGCTTAATTAATTTTGTGCATTTTAGAATCATGTCATGTCAGTGGTAGGTTGCAAATTTCACCCAGCAGAGGAGTTTCATTTCGTAGGAAAAACAGGAAACTAAATGTTAATTGCTTAACAACACACAAACTAGTGAACCATGTTACCTCGAAACTCGAGTGTGGTACCATTGTGCCTGGAAAATTTCTGTTTTTCTTTCGCTTGCTCAGAAAGCATGGGAAACCTAGCATGGTGAACTTCATTCGGGGATTCGAACCCTAATCCTAACCGTGTTCAGTAGTCGGAACCGTAGAACAACCCGTCTATCAGGATTAAACAAAAAATCTATAAGCCAAATAACTCGGTTAATCTGTCACCATGTTTCCAAATAATCTATGAACTTAAATAAATCAATAAATGAATAAATAAGGAATTAATATGGATATAGTGTAACAACGCTATTTTTACTATCCATCATACCAATCGTTGGCCTGATCTTTCTTTCGTCATCATTTGCAGTGTCACTTTCTCAGCGACGAAATAATTATTGTGAGGATGCGATTCTGACATAGTTCTGCGTGCTCACCAAATTTTCAAATATTCTCATTAACGAAGCGTCGAATGAAACAAATTTATTGTATATTTTTTACTTATTTTCTCTTATAGACATTTCAGAAACGATAAGACATGCACGTGATTGCAACTTTGCATTGATGCAAACGGTCACCAAGTCGAGCATCTTCTGTAATCTAATAAAGTTTATTTTACTACCACATTTGACCTTGCATGACCTTCAATGATAACCCGCTGAATTCGTCTCAACACTGGCTATCACATCGTAATAAAAAAAACATAGCATTCCATTTAAAAAAATAGACATGACCTTGAAATCTCCTGAATGCCTCCACCCACGCAGAAAATGTTTGTGTTACAATATGTCCCCCTCTATACCGTGCAAGTTTTCTATATAACATTTTTTCATATTATTACAAATAACGGCAATATTCAAACTGGACATAGTTATTGTCCCACCCTGTATAAATCAATACCAAATCGTACAATAGAAGCAGTAGAAAATAAAGGGGGATGTATCCATTAGTAAATAAGTATATACGTGTTTGACAAGTAATTATTGTTAGTTAAAATTTATGTTCATTCTTATTTTCTTATTGTACATGTGCTATCATTTCTCCCTTAAAATAAGACAATTTTTTTTATTACACACTAAACCTTATAATATTTTTAATTATTTTCAACGAACCGCATATTCTGAGCTCATAACGTTTTGATATTACACGTCACAAAACGTAAAACTTTACATGCGTCATTGAGAAATTAACCCCTTGCACTACTGTTTAATTTGTGACTATAATGAATAGAAATTCTTCGTCGTTCAGAATTTCATACAAAAGAAAAGATGGAATTCTTCTTTTCTGTTATTTCTATTTAAAAATCAAGTTAATCTAGGCATATAATAAATATATATTCTCTTTTTTCTTAATTACGTTTTCATCAATTTCTGTTCACGTACAATATAAATATTGACTTTTCGCTGCAAAATAGACTTTCAATGTTTACGTTTCATGCATTTTTTCTCAGGCGACAACAATTTGAAATTAACGAATTTCAATTTTTCGCTGTATGCGTTTTGTACCTTTTTTACAAGTTTTCCATCATTTAACCCCTTGCACTACTATTTATTTTGTAATTATAATGATGAGGAATTCTTCGTCGTTCAGAATTTCATGCGAAAGAAAAGATAGTTTATATTTATTGTATGCCTATGTTTTCTCCAAAGGATATACAGTAAGGAGCGAAACTGAACCAATAACCACAAGTTTTGTATAAATCATTATTTATTTCAAGGAATATAGAAGAATAACAAAAAATCAACATTATAATTGTTTTTGTCATAGTTAGAAGTAACTTAAGAAATTTTTTTCAATAATTAATGTCTCCTCTATTAGCAATGACGACAAAAATAGATTGACTCGGTTTTGCACCGGTCCCTACAAGAAATGTTTACGTGACATGTTCCAGTAGTATGTTTACATCTAGCACTTTGGTATATTTACAAACTATTAGTCTACGTCTTAACACTCGGTTCTTCGCAATCTGTCGACCGGAAAAGCACACAAGTGAAGTAAGAATAAATATGAGGTCAATTGCTCCAAATTGTGTAAAAAATGTCATTTCTCTTTTGAATGACGGCTTGTCAACGCGTAACACGGCGAAAACCTGCAGTGTTAGTCAATCGACAGTGCAGAGAATAAGAAAAAAATACTGTAAAAGTATATTATTAAATGTTGGAGGAAGACCAAAAATATTATCACCGCAGGATGAACGAAAGATTATACGGTTTGTCACATCTGGTGAAGCTTCAAATTCCATTATGGCTTCAAAATTATTAAAAGATGATACGAATATACAAATAAGTCAGTGAACAGCACGAAGAACCCTCAAAGGAGCTGAGTTTAGAAGCATTAAGAAAAGACAGAAGCCAATGTTATCGAAAGAAACTATTAAACGTCGTTTGGAATTTGCTAGAAAATATCAAAACTGGACAACTACTGACTGGGAACGGGTTATTTGGTCAGACGAGACCAAAATTAACAGAATTTGTTCAGATGGCATGTCTTGGTGCTGGATTCGTAAAAATGAAAGGCTTAAACCACGACATGTGAAACAAACGTTAAAGTATGGAGGCGGATCCCTAATGTTCTGGGGGTGCCTAACAGCATTTGGTGTTGGATCACTGCACCGAGTTAATGGCTTCATGAATCAGTAGATGTACAAGGATATTTTACAAGATCATCTGATAGATGCTGTTGAAAATATGCCCTTTGAAGAAAAGAATGTAATTTTCTTGCATGACCGAGACCCTAAGCACACTGCTAAAAGTGTAAAAAATTGGCTCTGTACTAAAAAATTTTCTGTTCTGGATTGGCCTGCACAGAGCCCCGACCTCAACCCCATAGAGAATCTATGGGGTTTACTAAAAAGACGACTTCGGGATTCGTATGACTCTCAACCAACATCAATCACAGATTTGTATGATAGAATTCAAGAACAGTGGGAACAAATATCTCCGGATTATTGCAATTGTGGACAAAATATTAAAAATAAATGATATATTAAATATTGCCAAGTATTGGACATGGTGCAAAACCGAGTCAGTCTATTTTTGTTGCCATTGCTAAACGAGGAGACATTAATTATTGAAAAAAATTCTTAAGTTACTTTTAACTATGATAAAAATAATTATAATGTTGATTTTTTGTTATTCTTCTATATTTCTAGTAATAAATAATGATTTATACAAAACTTGTGATTATTGGTTCAGTTTCGCTCCTTACTGTATATATATATCAACTACAACAAAATAGAATTTTATTTCGGTTTAAAGGAAATTAATAACATACATAGTTATTAAACTCTGTTCAGAATTTTCATCACGAGTCTGACTCGATATTGTAGGGTAAGAGGATAAAGACAGCATACTTGGGCTATCTTTTTGACGAGGAGTGTAACAATTACGATACCTTGTGTTTCATTCGGAAATATGATATAGCCTCGAAGAAATGTAAGATGGCACGCAAGTGCTATCATTTTGTCCAGGATCGTATGTGGAAAGGCTATGGAGGGTGTGGCTTGACGCCGCGTGGGTAGAACACGGCGGCATATGCCTTCTACGGCGGCAACGTGATTCCCATGCATACTGCCCTGAGCTGATCTGTGCATGTGCTTGCATACACACGCGTGTCTGGGGAGCCGGTGTCAGCGCTACAACGCTACACCGTTGCATCGTTGCATCGTTGCACCGCTGCCGCACGTGTACCTACCTCCTTCACCTTCCGTGGCACACGTGGACTCCGGGGCATGCACGCGTGCGTCATTCAGCGTGTAGCTGACGGAAGCGAAATTCACGCTCCATGTCCCAGAACGTCGTCTGTGTCGCGGAAAGTGCTTCATACGTAGGACAAGAGTTTATCGAGGTAACGTTTGCGCGGTTGTCTTAAGCGCCACCGGGCGCGCTGAACCCCTTGCTCACTGGGTTACATTAGTTTAATTGTTGGCCGCGTACTGTGGATGCGGGGTCACACTGAAATGGCTAGACATTCGGAAAGAAACTGGCTGCAGGGAATTCTCCTCGTACCACACGCACAAGGTTTCCATAACACTTAAACAACCTAGCACTAATGGTAACTAATTAGTAGACATCGGATGTTTATGCATTTATGGCTTATGGAAATGTTAAAAAAATGCTATAATATAAAATTCGAGAGAATTTAACACGATTTTTATTTGCTTTGGATCTACAAAGGCTGTCCCCATTAAAAATAAAATTTTATTTCATTCCACTTTCTTAAAATGTTTCTATAAAAATTGGAAATTGCATAAACATCAGATGTCTACTAATTAGTATTGACTTTTAAAAATAATGGGATATTGCACGAGTACGTTTCCAAAATACGTCTCGGTAACAGGGGACCCTAACTGTAATAACTAGACAGCGGATGTTTATGCAAATGCATATTTCGATAGAAAGTAAGTAAACTTATCGGACCCGGACAGAAATTTACGTTGTTTATAGAGGATTTTAAAAATATAGTTTTTATTTTACACATTCTGCATATTGCATATTTTTCGCATATATTGCATATTTTTGACATGTTTTGCATTTAATGCTACATATGTATTGGGTTGGCAACTAAGTAATTGCCGATTTGTTCAATGAAATAAAAGAGTTTTTTTTTTACTTGGAATGAACTTTAATCTATGATGTATTTTTCATTTTGTTCGATGACCTTTTGCCATCTTTCTGACAACTTGAAAATTCCACGCTCGTAGAAAGTCTGATCCTTTTCGGCCAAAAACTGAGTCAAGTTATAGTTTCATCTATAACTGAAATCGGCAATTACTTAGTTGCCAACCCAATATATGTGTGCGTGTATATATAATGGTAAAGAACCGTTACGTGATACGAATTACATGTAACATGTTTAGCACATGGCTTGCACATGGTAGCAGAGGAAATACGATTGCACTTTCCAGTAGTTAACAAATTAATAGTTTCCATAAAACAAGCATTGTTGAAGGCACCGCATTGTATGCTATAAAGAAAAACTACCAAACGTTCCATTGCCACCGGAACCTATTCTAACAAGATGGGGGACATGGCTAGAAGCGGCAATAAATCAGTATCGTTTTGTAATAATAAAACAAAATAAGACATTCAGGTTGTCATTTATTTCCAGGTTATTGAGTCATTCGATGACAGAAATGTAAGTTGCGTTAGATTAGCCCAGGGGGTGATGAAAAACGCAACATTATTTGATGACTTAAAGTATATTGCAACTAATTTTTGGAGATTGCCAGTTACCATAACAAAATTAGAAACAAAAGGACTCCTATTGCACGAATCAGTAAAATTAATTACTGATATTACTGAAGAGCTGGAACGAGTATCCTAAGAAGATGTTAAAAAAATCTAGGATTTGATCCTTTATTAAAACTTCATAATACTCTATGTGTATCGACTACTGAAGGACCAGACGAAATTGATGCAAGATATTGGAAAAAGTACAAATATGCACCAATTACGTCCTGTGATGTTGAAAGGACATTTTCAGCATACAAGTTAATCTTTAGCGAGAAAAGACATCAACTTACCGTTAACAATATGGAAAAAATCATAGTTACATATTGTAATGCAAATTACAACAAACAATAAATGAAAATATGTATACAATTTACAATTGGTTTCATTATTTTGCATATATTTTGCATATGTTTTTGCATATGCCGTGCATATATTTCGTATACACTTTTCATATATCTTGCATATATTTTTGTATATTTTGCATATTAATTTTGCATAAAGATCCGCTGTCTAGTAATAACCAAAAAGACAAAAAGTCAAGGAATAACAAGTATTTTATCGACTAAAATCGTATTGGTTTGAAATGAGGATTATAAGTAACCGAAAGTTTTGTCTCTTGTTGGTAAATGTTATCGTTGAGAGAAATTTATTTCAATCGTGCATTAACAGTTATCGATAAGAGACATTTATTTCAATCGCTAATAACAGTTATCAATATGAAAAGTTCATTTCCACCGCTCATAACAGTTATCGATGAAGGAAATTTGTAATGGTTATTATTAAATAGTACAACTTAGAAATGGTAGTTATTATTTAATAAATTTTTTATTTATAAAATTAATTGCTACAATCAAAACTTAATGTGACAAACATGAGTTTTTTCAAATTTTCTCCTAACAAATTACAGCGCAAATCATCTAACGTTAATTTTATTGCAGAAGTGGTTCGTTCAACGCTAACCTGAATTGATAAATACAGGTGTCTATATTTTTGAACTTCTCAGTTGACAAAATTTTGAAGAATTTTTTTCAGATTTTGTGTTGTTCTTATGATTTGTTGATTCATCTTATTGTACAAAACCTTCTCAATGAATTTCACAGGCTTGCTCCATCCGAAAAAGAGTAGATAAATAAGATCAGTAGATCAGTAATTAAATAAGCAACTCAAATGAATTTTCTCATCAATAATTATTATGAACAAGTGAAAAGAAATTTGGTCGTCGATGACTATTATGAGTGATCGAAATAAATTTCTCTCATCGAAAACTTCATTAAGCAATCGAAACAGTTTTTCTTCATCCATAACAGTTTTAATCATTTCGTTCTTCGAATTTCTTTTTTTATATTTTGTATAGATTATCTTAAATTTCAATAATAATCGACTTTTTATTAATGATTTTTATCGTAGAAAATTTTAAAATAACTGTTATTTTTGGTCCCTGCTCAGTAAATAAATGTGTCTGTAATCTCGACAGGTTCGGTGGTGTCAATGTCACTATAGAATTATACATGTTTTTTTAAGGTTTAGTTTTTACATTGGTTTGCATCAACAATTGTAAGTATCATATTGCATCCTCGCTGCAAGGTTTACATTTTTACAAAATGTAAAATGTGTGAAAATAATAGATTTTTCTGGAGAAGCGGGGAATTTATTCTTTGGAAAGAAAGAAATTATTATGTGGACTCTTTCGAACAAGATTGTAAGAAATCTTATGTTATAAACATGTGAATGTGTTTCAACAATAATTGAAGTGAAAGGGACACACAGAATATGATCGTCTTATAAGATATTTTGAATTCTTTAGAATTATAAAAATGTCGGAGAACACACGACAAAAAGCTTAGTCAAAATTTTATAACTAAATTTTGATAATTTTTGTACATCTATATTAAAGACATAATAAATTGTAGTGAACGAAAAATTGTAACTAATCTGAATATATATTTAATATTTTAGTTTACCTAACGAAAGTGTTTATTTAGTAACATGCTTCTCCTTAATTCCTCCATTAAAATTTTCAGTTTGCATAAAGATTTGTATTATCACTTTCGACATATAGAAAATCTTGAAATTCTGTGATGAAAATCTTGATTTTCATAAATAGTTTCTTGATTTTGTATAATAGAATCCATTTACAGAAATTACATTAATTTGGACATTATATGATAAAGGAACAGTAACGTTTAATGAACTCTATCTACGAATGAAATTTAATTTTGGAAAATCAATTTGGCACAAATCTGACCTGGTTTCTTGCGAAAGCAGGAGAGCTAACATAGTCTTTGTCGGGGACGTTAAGTTTTAATGTGTCTGGTCACTGTGTATTATTTCTGTAGTCCACTGCAGAAGTCGTGCAACGATCCAGTTGAAAGGACTTAGCAGTTAGTTTTGCTTTTATGTTCAGAGAGAGAATAAATAGTGTTAACTAAAATATTATTATTTGTTACAGGAGTACTACTTAATGCTAGGAGTACTAACAAGTACAACAAAGTTAGGAGTACTAACTTAATATGCACATATATTTTATGAAATATGTTGTACATAAAGTTATGATTATTACAGCTATAGCAATCAATTAAAATATTTATAATATTGCGTGCACTAATCTTTGAGATATTTATTCGATTATTTACCATTTTGTCGATTATAATTTCCTATTTCTCGTTTCAGAAGAAAGGTTAATATAAATCTCATTTATTTTCGGAAATGAATTGTTCAGTCAGTTCAAATTGTATACTATTTAGTTGATCACGAACGCACGAACACATTTACAGGCAATTTATTCATGCCTACGTATGTTACAATTTGCAATAAATCCTGACAACGCATGTCGAAGTCAGATAACCCGGTTTGTCCTTTTGTGTTCGTTGCACGATCCAATATGACATAATGTTTTGAGGGTAGCAACTAGATTTCATAAAGAATTGACAATAACTTCATTGCTGACTAGTGAGTGTAAATTGATGAGTACATTAAAATTGCTTAAATCTGATTAACAACATTAAAATCTATAAGAATTACAGTAGAAATTCTGAGTAGAGAAGATTTCACATTAGCAGCTGTTGAAGGAGCTTCCAAATTTTCATTTTAAAATTTTGGACATCGGAATACTGACTTAAATAATGAATTTCATGTTGCTATTAAACAAAAAATATTGGAAAAGAGAGGTGACTATTGTATTTCTTATAAAATGTTTGCATAATCTAGAATCCAAGTCAGATAAAATGGCAGACCAATTTTTAAGTAGACTTTTCGAAAATATAACACATTTTTCTGAAAGTACTGAAAAATTTAAAGATCCTCAAACCAAAGAATTATCATTTACTTTTTAGCTGACAATGAGTAGAACGAGTTAATTCGTCATTCGAGTTCACAATCACTTTCCACAAATTTTTCAGTTTCTCTTGAACTTTCTTCCACTATATTGAGTCACGGTATCCATATTGAAATAAACTATATCACATTCACCTTGATTATGGAAACATTTTTGTTGACTCAATTTTACTTGTATTTCGTTTCGTCTTTCTAAAAAAAGTAGTATTTTTTTAGAAAGTATTTTTATTTTAGTAGTATTTTTAAAAGTATAGATCCTTAAAAACAATTTACCCAAAATTTGATGGTTAAATTCATTGAAATAACTTATGACGATTCGACGCAAAAGATGCATCGGAGTAGCGATCTCAATACAAAACCCTAAACACGGTTTAGCATACTTTTTCGCCTGACGTAGATAAAGTCTCAGAAACTACATGGCTGATTGCTCTCAAATTTTGACAAGCTATTGCACACACTACTAGCTCTCAATAGTACCAAAGTTATATTTTTACATTGATCATAGTCTCTTTATAAAAAATTATCGAAAAGAATAAAATTTCGGAATATGCAATCTAAGTATTCGCCATTCTGCTAGTGTTGAAGATAAATTGTTTATTCTGCTAGGAGTGATAACCATGAACATACTGTTCAAGAATCATCTTGATTTCTTTTGTTTTAATTCTCCCTGAAGAAATTGTTATTCATTTACGCCAGCGAGATACGATTTTTAACCCCTTGCACTACTATTTAATTTGTCATTATAATGATTAGAAATGCTCTATCGTTCAGAATTTCATAGAAAAAGAAGATAGTTTATATTTGTTGTATGCCTATGTTTTCTCCAAATGATATATAATCAACTACAACAAAATAGAATTTTAGTTCGGTTAAAAGGAAATTAATGATATACATATTTATTAGACTCTGGTCAGAATCTTCATCACGAGTCTGACTCGATATTGTAGGACAAGGGGTTAATATCATTTAATACCATTTAACACTAGAACTACCAAATAATAAATACAACTGATCAATATAACTTTGTAGTAATGACAAGACTACATCTATTCAAACCTAATACCATCTTTATTCTAACACGTGCTTCAATAAAGAAGTTGATTCAAACATTTGTGATGGGAACATTTTCATAATTTCAGTAATTGTGAAAGAAAAAATTGGGAACAAGTCATTTTGACTGGTTTGGTAGTTCTAGTGTTAATATCAATGGTGCAATGAAGGCTTGAAAAAAATCAAGTGCATATTCTGAGCTCATAACGTTTTGATATTACACGTCACAAAACGTAAAACTTTACATGCTTCATTGAGAAATTAACCCCTTGCACTACTATTTAATTTGTGATTATAATGAATAGAAATTCTTCGTCGTTCAGAATTTCATACAAAAGAAAAGATAGTTTATATTTGGTGTATGCCTATGTTTTCTCCAAATGATATATAATCAACTACAATAAAATAGAATTTTATTTCGGTTTAAAGGAAATTAATAACGTTCACATTTATGAGACTCTATTCAGAATCTTCATCACGAGTCCGGCTCGTTATTGTAGGGCAAGGGGTTAAATATACACTACCGGCCATAAGTGTTTACCCACCCTCAGAATAACACAAAAACAAGAGAAATATTAACCAAACAACAATTCGTTTTAATTTATTTTTTAATAGTGCAACATGTACAGTCGAGTCGGAAAGTAAGTTAACGACTGGTGTATGCAGGCAAATGAATATGACATGTCTTTAATCTTTAATAATGATAATATATGTTTTACTAACATATTTGTTTATTTCCTTACACCTCCTAAATAAAAACAATACAATAACTTGATTTTATTCATCATATTCATTGCCTACATATCACCAAATGTTAACTTACTTTCCGACTCGACTGTATATCTAAAAACAATGTTTTCTCCAATTTTTTTACAAAAATTATTACAATTATATCTAAATTTTAGTTTCGTCGATATTTCCACCGTGAGCTTTTATTACTGCTTTGCATAATTTCGGCATTCTGTTTAATAATTTTGTGAGTGTGAGTGGTTCTATTCTGGACCATGCATCTTGTAATTGTTGCCAGAGGGTTTGTGTAGATGTTGGGCCCGCTTTTCGTACCTGTCGATCTAATTCTTTCCAGCTCAATAGGATTCAGCTCAATAAAATACCTATTATTTGAATAGTAACGAAATTTGAAGATGGGTAAACACTTATGGCCGGTAGTGTACATTTATCGCGGACGAAATAGAAGCAAGAAACAGGTAATTAGAACTCTGCATAAAAAATTATTCTTTCTGTATGAAGAAAGAGTAGCTAAATCAATTACCAGAGAAAAGATTATTACGTCAGACGTGAATCACTACTTTGAAAAAATTCATCGATAAATTTTGCAACGTTTACACGAGGACCGCTCCCTCAAGTATTCGCAGAGCGCGAACACATTGAATCAGCGGCAATTAACTAAGTGGTCGATGCAACGCGAATCAGGCATTATTATTATGTCCGTGGAACAAGCATAGAAACGGTAGAAGTAATCTGCAATGAGCGTGGATACGGTTTCGGGGGGGGGGGGGGGGCGTCAGTTGCGGAAGTACATGGAAAGGTTCGAGATGTCATTGTTCGCAGGGCGAGCCACGGATTTGAATTCATTGTTTGAAAGAGCCAGTTACAGCGGCTTCCCATGGACGATATATTATCTGTTATTATTGCAGCTCGACTCGCGACCACAATGGTTGGCTTTGCCGCGGGGCCGATCTCCATATTTTAATTAAAAAGCGCTTGCCGCACATGGCACGTCTCGCGCCGGTGACGCGTGTGTGCGTCCTCTAGAATATTAGGGATGAAAATGCCCGGTCAAGACCCTCCGGTCCACACGGAATACATTTTACTTCTTCGCTTGCCGCGTTACCTACGGTGTTTTTAACCAGCCGAGGTCGCCGCCGATCTCAAAAACACACGAAAAATCCGCTGTCTTTCATTCTTCGATAGTTTTCCTTTCTCGAGAAATGAGAAACCGCAGGAGGATGTTAAAACGCTGCCAAATTTGAGGTAGCTCAAACACCAAAAATACTGATAAGGTTTCAAAGGGTGAACCTTGTGTAAAATAAAATTTTTCAACATTTTTGTTTTTTTTTTTTTGTTTAAATCGATAGGAAATTTCCTCACAAATACGATAAAAACAGTTAGAAAGTAAACAGAGACCTTCAAACTTTAACCAGTTAACTGTGGCGATCTCTTTACAAAGCGCCCACCAGTGTGTCTCGCGATAATCTTAGATACTGCTTACGAGTTAGCTTTCAGGAAGTTATAAATCCAACTCAAATTACTTATAATTTTCATTTCTTTGTTTCATTTCGTCTTGACCTCTAAACATTTTAAACATATTAAAATTTACGAATATAATTTAGTTTTCGCCAGAATTACAATTTGAATATCAAATTGTAACAAAATTTTACGCATAACGGATATAGTCGTCATGACATAAAATTCTGCCATATCTCCATGACGGATATAGTCGTCAAACACACTTAACTCGTTAAACGCATTTTTCTCGAAACGCTAAATTTCGCACGCCGTGCAACGTAGCTCAAAAACCGATTACTCGATCTTTATGAAACTTGGTATATGTATTCTATAAATAATTGGCCACAAAATGACGAGATCCGATTTTTTAATTTTTCATTTAAAACATTGTTATTAACAGACAATTATAACAGAAAATCCGTTTTTTTTAAGACCGCCATTTTTGCAATTTTGTAAATTTTAATAAAAAAAGACTGTCACGTTGTGCTCATTTGCATAAACTAACAATTCCATTTTGATTTTTTTCAAGCCTCCATTGCACCATTGATATTAACACTGGAACTACCAAACGAGTCAAAATGACTTGGTCCCAATTTTTTCTTTCACAATTACTGAAATTATAAAAATGTTCCCATCAGAAATGTTTGAATCAACTTCTTTATTGAAGCACGTGGTAGAATAAAGATGGTATTAGGTTTGAATAGATGTAGTCTTGTCATTACTACAAAGTTATATTGATCAGTTGTATTTATTATTTGGTAGTTCTAGTGTTAAATGGTATTAAATGATATTAACCCCTTGTCCTACAATATCGAGTCAGACTCGTGATGAAGATTCTGACCAGAGTCTAATAAATATGTATATCATTAATTTCCTTTTAACCGAACTAAAATTCTATTTTGTTGTAGTTAATATATATCTTTTGGAGAAAACATAGGCATACAATAACTATAAACTAGCTTTTTCTTCTATGAAATTCTGAACGATGAAGAATTCCTCATCATTATAATCACAAAATAAATAGTAGTGCAAGGGGTTAAATGATGGAAAACTTGTAAAAAAGGTACAAAACGCATACAGCGAAAAATTGAAATTCGTTAATTTCAAGTTGTTGTCGCCTCAGGAAAAATGCATGAAACGTAAACATTGAAACTCTATTTTGCAGCGAAAAGTCAATATTTATATTGTACGTGAACAGAAATTGATGAAAACGTAATTAAGAAAAAAGAGAATATATATTTATTATATGCCTAGATTAACTTGATTTTGAAATAGAAATAACAGAAAAGAAGAGTTCCATTTCGACTTAAAAAAGAGTGAATAACATTCATATTTAGTACATTTTATTTGAAATCTTCATCATGAGTCAGTTAAATACTATTTGGGTGGCAATACTATCACAAACAAATGTGTTACGTTGCAAGGCAAAAATGTTGAAGCATATAGTGTTAATGTGTATTGCGGCGGTCATTTTAAAGCGATATGTGTGTGTAATGTCAAGGAAATGGAGCTTTCATAATACCTGGAAGCTGTTATGAGTCAATTCTCGAAGGGTGTAAAGGCTCAAACAGAAGTCGTGAAGGGTGATGAAGCTCGTAAACCCAAAATCGTTATCAGATATGTAGCGTTCGAATGGCACTCAGGGTTCAATCGTGAAAATTTAACCGTCGATAGCCATCAACAGAATGGCAAGCCAGGGATCGTTGATCGGAATACTGTCGTCTACATGATCCAGAATGATTCGCACATGACTACATGCTTTGGCACAGCAACTTGCATACAGCGGTGCTGAAATTGGTAAAATCTCGTTGCTTGATGATATCTTGTACACACTAGTTGACTCTGATGACTTTTTCATGAACCTGGGTATTCTTTAAGGGGTTATATACAGAGTTAGGAGGCCCAAAAAAAGCGATTTTTTAAGAATTTTTCCTGAGATCTTTACATCTATTAATGTAAAAATTTGTACACATATTATGGTAACTTTTAACTGTATTTGAACATTTTTTATTTGTAAAAATAATAATTTTGAAACCTGCTATAGCTGATCTCCTGGAGCTCCTCTAAAAAAAGGTGCTTTGCGGTGACCACTATATCTCTGGACTGGATCATCAAAAATGAAAAAACCAAACTGATTTCGTTAAAGAAATGTACCCTAGTAGCACAAAATATTGTATACACATTCATATAATATTAAAAAGAGATACAATCCTTTTTTAATATTCAAATATACATAGAATATTTATTTTATATTAAGTAACAAATATTTCTTTTTAAATATTCAGGAAATATCTATTTCATGTTACGAGAAAAATATTTTTTTCTAAATATTAAATAAATCTTTATTTCATATTAGAAGTAGAATATTTTTTCCTAATATACAAATAATATTTATTTAATATCATGAAAAAAATATTTTTTTCTCATTATAAAACAAATCTTTATTTAATATTAGAAATAGAATATTTTTTCCAAATACAGATAATACAGAAAATATTCCCTCAACAAACAGTGCGCAGAAAGTAATACATATTTATAGTTTTTAATTTTTGTTATAATATTTTCTTAAATTTGAAAATTTTATTGAATTTATATTTTTCAAATATTGAATTCACATTTTTTAAATATTTACTTTATATTTTTTAAATATCTAGTTTATATCCTCTGAATATTTAGCTTATATTTTTTAAACATTCAATTTATATTTCTTGTACATGTATACAATATTTAGATCCAATATTTTACTCATATGAAAAAATGTGGCTTAAAAAATATTTTTACAATATTTGAAAAAAATATCTATCTAATATTTTTGTGCTACTAGGGTATAATCTAGTAATTAATCGAAGGAATAAGCAAAATAAAATTTTGTGACAAAATGGCAGCTTTTCAAAGAAAAAAATCGATTTTTCACAAAAATTTTGGCTTGAAATTGTTTATAAAAAAAAAAATATTCATCGGAGAGAAAAAAGCTTCGATTAATTACTAAAAAATATACTTAAGAAGCTTGTGTTAAAATTTGAGAGTGATCGGTTCAGCCGTTTCCGAGAAATCTTGGTCACCGACTTTGAAAGCACAGTTTCGAGAAAAACGCATTGAAAGATCGCGTTGAAATGCTTTGACACGTCTTTACAAATATGCGTGTAACTTTGAAAACAATTGCCGGATTGACTTGAAAATTTTTTGTGTGTATACTTAAATATATGTACATTACGAAAATGAAATTTAAAAAAATCGATTTTTTGAAAATTCTAACTGTATATAACCCCTCAAAGTAGAGGATAAGTGAATAGACGTTAAGTGGCGTATGAGATGATAATCGTCAAAACTCAAATTGGCCTCGAAATGCTAGATAATCTCCACGCATTATAAATATTTTTTGGATCAATTTTGTAAATTCAGGAAAAAATTTGAAAACCAATGAAATTTAACGTTGCCTGAAGAATTATTTCAATTTTAAAACTGCGTTTGGTATAGCTGTTGCATGTACTTCTTCGAAGAAAATTGAAAAAAGGTATTGATTCTGCTGCAGGATACATTCAGTAGATACTTTTAAGTGTATTTATATTTGTTCTTGACTTTATTAATAATAAATCGAATATTTAAATCAATACTAGAATTTATTCTACAACCTGATACATGTACACTACCGGCCATAAGTGTTTACCCACCTTCAAATTTCGTTACTATTCAAATAATAGGTATTTTATTGTTATGAAAATGTCCGTAGCATTAAATCCTAATTATAAGGCTAATAAAAAACATCCAAAATATTCTGTACATACACAATCAGGTACTGTAAATGAGCTTACAGCTTTTTATAAAAAACGACAATTTTGGAGTTCAGGTAAAGAAACCCATTTTTCTGAAATTTTTTATAACGGTCAGTAGGGAATATGAACGCAGGTAATACAGGTATCTTAGTCTTCTCAAATTTCATACTGCATTTCATACTGCATTAAGCTTTCATACAGTAAACAGTTGATTTTCACGTGCCTAAAGAATTTTGCGAAAATTTCAAATAATGTCAGGGAGAAAAGAATTATCGATTGAAACGCGCGCTCTAATAGTGTCCCATCATAGCATCGGAAAAAGTAACAGAGAAATAGCAAAGTTATTGAAGATGAACCGTAGAACCGTGGACTACAATGTTAAAAAATATGTGGGTGGGTAAACACTTATGGCCGGTAGTGTACATAGTTATGAAATAAAATTCTGATGTACGTTGTTAATTTGAGTTTAAATATGCAACTGTTTCTAAGAAAAGGGTGCATCTACTATGTTTGGGTATGACCTCCAATTATTTTACATATTTTTGCGCAATAACATTATAATTACACCGCCGATGAACTTATAACAAATTGATGTGTAGTTGTAGTTTGAAATAGTAGGAATATTTCTACTATCTTTCTTTCTTTCTGAATTATTTTAATCTTAAAAGAATTCAAAAGTGTCCACAAATACATGAATATTGTTTACCGTGTGTATAATGAAATTCATAGAAAGACTGTGGATTTTTATGCAAAACACTTTTCCTTCCGAATCACACAAGCTGCAATAAAATAGAAATTGATATACTTTTTTAATAGGTTTAACAGGTTGAAGATTATATAATAACGTGTACTTTAAAGCTTCGAGAAAGACATGTCAAAGGACGTGGACCAGTTTCAATTACAGACTGAAACGCATTTGTGAGGAACACAAAACAGTAAAAACGTTAAAGGAATTTTAATTTCATCTGTGTTGTTAGAAATTTTAATTCAAATTCTACATTTTTACGCTTATATTTTACGTTATTATTAGACATCGGATGTTTATGCAATTTCCAATTTTTATAGAAACATTTTAAGAAAGTGGAATGAAATAAAATTTTATTTTTAATGGGGACAGCCTTTGTAGATCCAAAGCAAATAAAAATCGTGTTAAATTCTCTCGAATTTTATATTATAGAATTTTTTTAACATTTCCATAAGCCATAAATGCATAAAGATCCGATGTCTAGTTATTATGAAACGAATTGAAGAAAATCAAACTTATTTTACAGGTAGAAATGAATCGAATCCAGGGTGTTTTAAGTTGTACAACGCCTGTTGATCCTGTGCAATTTCTCGCAGCTTTTCCAAGGATATTGGCTCATAATTCAATGTCGGTTTTACGCTGCGTAGGGGGTCTGGGATTGGTCAACTGCTATTACGACAGGTACAATTGGTTCTTTTTTCTTTCCCAAAAGAGAACTGTTATTCTCCCGTCTTATTCGAGGTCTTAAAGAACGTTTCGAAGGCAATAAATATCATATAATTGGTAGTATACCACTCGAGCGTAGAGCACGCTCCTGAGCAAAATGATAATGCATGTGTGGTATTTTTAATTTCTGAAAAATTATGTCGAATTTTTTAGTGCAACGCAGATCGTAATTGTTAAAGAGCAGAAGAAAAATTAATTGTTAAAGAGCAGAAGAAAAACAGAAATCTTGAAGACGAAATGATAGCACGCTCGAATTCCCTGGTGATATCGTACAATAGTTTGTGAATTCTCATACAATTGATGGGTGAACTTCACCTTCTGGGACCAAAAAATTTGTACTGTTTTTATGCAATCGTGTAGATTTTGATGAGAAAACTCCAAAAATGTAAGTTTTAAAGCGCGGAATTTACTCGTTGAAAAGTTATACGCGTGTAAAGTTGAAATGCCGTTCAGTAAAATAAAGATATACAGGGTGTCCCACCCGATTTTGACATCTTGATTTTCTCGCTATTGTTACTCGTAGCAAAAAATGTTTCAGCGGAGACTTGAATGGTATCGAGTGGAGCATATTTTGATGTTATTAGCTTTTTCGTGAGTGGACACGTAAAGGTCATATGAAGGTCATATGCAGCTGGACATTCGTTATAAAAAAGTACTAACCTAAGTATGTCGAAAAGTTAGTAGTTCAGGAGATATTTCAGTTTAAATTATTTAAATTCTTAAGGCATCATTCCTGCCGCACTAAGGCATTAGCTTTGTTTACCACCGTTAGACTAGCAAAAACGATTGACTGAGGTCGGTAACGTTGAAATGTAAACATTTGACAACTATTCGATTATGTGTGACAATCATTCGTCAGTTTGAGTTTAGCTTCTCTTAGTTGGACATCTATCTGTTTGTTCTAAAATGAAGTACTCAAGTGCGGAAAAAGTAGACATGGTTGCAGCGTATATGGAAGCTGGAAAGAGTGCAGTTCGTGCAAAACAGTTGTATGGAGAGAGATTTCCTGATAGGTGTCAACCAGCCCGTAATACTTTCAGTAATGTCTTCAAACAGTTTAGTCAAACTGGAAATTTGTCGCGTAAGACACCTAATCGAGAAAACACAGCGACGAATACTGCAAATGAAATTAATATTTTGGCTGCAGTGACAATAAACCCATCTGTAAGCTGTCGCCAGCTTGAAAGAGAATCTAATATTAGTCGGTCTAGTGTCGTACGTGTACTGCATAGATACAAATTTCATCCATATCACATATCAAAAGTTCAAGACCTCACTGATAATGACTTTTATCGTCGTTTAGAATTCTGTGAATGGGCTTTATGTCAAAGTGCTGATTTTTTTAAAAAAGTTATGTTTACAGACGAAGCGACGTTCACAAAAAATGGATATTTTAATTTAAAAAATACACATTTCTGGTCGACACAGAATCCACATTGTTTCAGACAAATTGACCATCAACATCGATGGAGTTTGAACGTATGGATTGGCATAATCGACACTCATATTATTGGTCCATATTTTATCGATGGATCACTGAATGGAACGAAGCACAGACACTTCATAATGGAAATTTTACCCACATTATTGGAAGATGTGCCGTTACGTGTTCGTTTAGGAATGTGGATGCAGCAAGACGGATGCTCTGCACATTATTCCTTAACAGCAAGAGATGCTTTAAATAGACAATTTCCGAATCGTTGGATGGGAAGAGGTGGTCCCATTAATTTTCCAGCACGATCACCTGATTTAACGCCCCTCGACTTTTTTTTATGGGGACATTTAAAGACTACAGTTTATGCTAAAGCTCCAACTACAGTGGCCGATATGAAGCAGCGTATTATCGCTGAATGTCGTAAAATATCAGCCGATACATTAAACGACGTAAACCAGTCATTACTTGATAGATTTAAAAAATGTCGTGATGTAAATGGTCGTTACGTTGAACCATTCCTGTAAATAAACGCTAACGTCTTAGTACGATAGTAATGGTGTTTTAGAATTATTTAAACTGAAATATCTCCTGAACTACTAACTTTTCGACATACTTAGGTTAGTACTTTTTTATAACGAATGTCCAGCTGCATCGATTGATGTATTAAAAAATACCTCATTTCATTTAAAAAAACAAAGTTGACCTTCATATGACCTTTACGTGTCCACTCACGAAAAAGCTAATAACATCAAAATATGCTCCACTCGATACCATTCAAGTCTCCGCTGAAACATTTTTCGCTACGAGTAACAATAGCGAGAAAATCAAGATGTCAAAATCGGGTTGGACACCCTGTATAGAACGGTTATCCACGCTCTTTTCTCATCAAAACTTTATTTACTTGCAAGGTCTTTCTTTCTGCATCGTAATTCATTCAGAAATGCTACGTAGTTATCGAAAAATTGATGAAGACACACGTGTGCTATCACTTTGTCCAGAAATGTAAAACTAGACAACTGTTCAGACAAGTTCAGACAATCGCGCAGGCAACTTTGGGCTCTCAGAATTACGGATGTGTATTTTCCAACCGAAATGAACAGGTTTGCAGAACGCGAATGCAGGACGATCCAGCCGGAAAAAATTTTTACTGAACAAACTCGCTCGACAGGCTGTTCGAACAACTGTTATTAGCTTTGGCTATACATTTCTGTGTATGAAACTCAATGAAAGCGCCTCCATAGCTTCGGCGTTTAATTGTTTAACAGCATATGCTTGGACCGAATTGAATCAGGAAATTGGAGGATCAAATTGAAACAAGGATACACTCACACAATTCGTCTAAAAAATAATTACCATTGATACAACATCTTATCAAATCTTTAATTTCTTCTGAGATCAACTTTATAGCGAATAAGGTACTTTTCATTCTGTAATACTTATTGTGTTTAAACTACACGTATAAAATATGACCTCATATTAACCTTTGCTCGTGAAGTTTTGTTTAAGTATGAAGGGCTTTAAAAATAAATTGAGCTTGTGTGAATAGGTTCTTTGAAAGGAGTAATAGTTTTACCCAGAATTCTTAAGGCTGCGTGTTTTATATTTCCGACAAAATATTTGCCAATTTTAATATTAAATACGTCCATTTTAGTTGTTCAATACAGTTTGTAATTTTGTTGGATGAGTATCAACTATATTTTGTACTATATTTATCACTAGACATCGGATTTTATGCATTTATTACAAAAATGAGTAGGTGTAATTTAAAACAGTAAGAACATTAGAAAAATTTAGAAATACTGTTATATTATTTTCAACCTATTAAACATATTAAGGAAGAAAATAAATTTCTATTTCGTTCCAGTTTGTTGCAATTTAGGTAGAAAATTTTTATTTTGCATAAAGATCCGCTGTCTATTTATCACTATAGTTATGGCGCCCGTCAGAATGACGGTTCCAAATTCCATACTTAAAAAATTTTTCAATTGTAAAGACTTGAGTTATTTTTATAGGAATTATACATGAGAAAGTATACTAATTTTGTTGCGACTGTGAGTCTGAAATATTTAAAATTATCAGAGGCAAAAATCTTGAAAAGTGAAAAATGAAATCTAAACAAATTTTTAACAGTTGGCACTATTTACTTTCACTATATTACAGAAAAAAAACTATCAATATAGCAATAATTGTCTGATGTAAACGTTGCATTTATGTCTCCGTCACTCTACCCAATATAAACAGTGTACCACGTTGCTTGAAAATATATCTAGATTATTGCTAGCCATATTGCGAATCTTTATGCAACTTTAGATTTTAATAAATAACTTGAAATAAAATTTAGTCCTCTCGGTGAACTTTATAAACGAATCGTGCAACGTATCACTAGATTGTGAATGTTTATGCAAAATAAAAATGTTGTGCATCGACTGCAAGAAACGAGAGCTGCATTAATATATTTATTTTTTTACTTAATAATTTTAATGAGTCTGATATTTTTGCTGGTTTGTATTGCGTCTATACATTTTTGTAACAGATGCACAAAATCGGCAGTCTACTTATTGCCAAGAATAGAAAGTGGTGAAAAGAGATTATTAATATTTCCGTTTTTATAAAATTATGCGAACTTTCTTAACTCAATGGGTACATATGCAGGTACGTTCGATAACTTTCACGATCCATGTACAGTTTGTACTTTGTACATAGACGGGCGAAATGGATGGGAATTCGGGAATTTTGCGGGTCATAATTGAATTCCAACCGCAGAGTACACACCAGCATTTCGTGGCAAAACTACTAAGCCTATTCATTGTCACTAATACCTAACAGCATCGATCTGCGATGCACCCATTGCTATTAACGTTGAACGTCGGAACGCCAGACACTGGATTTCGCCAAGCGTGAAATGGAGATAATGACTGGCGAGCCAATCAGTTAACCAGACCAGGTTAGAGTAGACTAATAATGAGGATGCACCCTATGGTGTGCGCGGTTATTCGTGCATGGGACAAGTCAGACAAGCAAAAAGTGTGCAACGTATCAGGTGCACGCTCTGTCTCGATCGTGTTTGCTTTAGCTCGCGTTAATAGTAGGTAATATTAACTTGAATCACAGGGGATTAGAGTAAACAATTATGTTTCGTTCTTGTCCAGAAATTCTGTTCACACTTATTTCTGGTGGTTCCAAAATATATTTGGACACTAAATTTTCGATTCTCGAAGAATTGTCGATATTTATAGTAGCGTCAAAGAAGATACAGTGGCGTGCAAAAGTTCCCGGCCAGATGGTTTTTGCTATTTTTCTTAAAAAAAAAGGCGTTAAGAAATTTTGATTAGAATCATATATAAGGGCATGTTACGTGAAAAAATACTATAGAAAAAATCAATACTGCTGATTCTTCATACATGTTTATTTAAAGAATAAGTAAACTTGCGTGTTCAAAAGTTCCCGACCAGTTTAAGCTGGGATTGTATTTAAGTCTGTAAAAGGTCAGTAAGTGTTTACATTCAAATAATATTACGTAGTTGGTAGTCTTCAGTTGGTAGTCAGTCGCTGAAATGTAAACATGGTTCGAAAGATATCTGTCGAAGTACGCAAAATTGTGATGGAATTGTCGTTAAAGGGAAAGTCATCTCGCGAAATTGCTTCGGTATTGTCTATCGGGAAAAGTACAGTGAAAAACACAATTAACAGATATCGTGCAGGACATGGCGTGAAAGATCGACCGCGGAGTGGAAGACCCCGAAAGACCACTAAAAGAATTGATAGAATTATAAAACGTAAATTAATTGCGGACCCAAAGAAGACAGCTAGCAATATTGCAACAGAACTACAACAGGAAAACGTTGCTAATATTAGTCGATGTACGGTAACAAGAAGATTACATGATGTAGGACTGTTTGGCAGAGTTAGTGTTAAAAAACCACTAATCAGTAAGAAAAATAAAGTAGCCCGATTAAAGTTTGCCCAAAAATATTGTGACTGGACAGTGGAAAATTGGAAAAATGTTCTTTTTCGGATGAATCTAAATTTAATCTATTCGGCAGCGATGGAAGACAGTATGTACGACGTTCAGTTGGCACAAGAAATGATCCCAGATATCAAACACCAACTGTTAAACATGGTGGAGGGAGCATTATGGTATGGGGAGCTTTCTCCGCTCAAGGAATTGGTCCTCTTATAAAAATTGAGGGTATCATGACTGGTGTCACGTATAAAAATATTTTAGAAACTCATATGCTACCATATGGTGAAAAAGAAATGCCAGAAAATTCGTTTTTCCAACATGACAACGACCCCAAACAAGCATCGAAAATCGTAAAAGGGTGGTTGTCTACAAATAAAGTACAAGTTTTAGACTGGCCTTCTCAATCTGCGGACTTAAATCCAATAGAGCATCTTTGGGGAGAGATGAAACGTCGAATAAAAAATCATAGAAGTTCCAATAAAGCACAATTTTTTCAAAATTTAATAAAAGAGTGGAACAAAATCCACACGACTACATTACTCGGTTAATTGAGTCCATGCCTCGTCGCTGTGCTGCTGTTATTACTGCAAAAGGCATGGCTACGAAATATTAATTATAACATATTAAATAATGTACTGCAAAATTGTTACACAATGAAAAAAAAGCATAACGTTTCGTTAAACATACTGGCCGGGAACTTTTGAACACGCAAGTTTACTTATTCTTTAAATAAACAAGTAAGAAAAATAATTAGCGTTGATATTTTTTGTAATATTCTTTCATGTAATACGACCTTATTTATGATTCTAATAAAAATTTCTTAACGCTCTTTTTTCGAAGAAAAATAGCAAAAACTATCTGGCCGGGAACTTTTGCACGCCACTGTAGTACAACAACCCTGGAGTCATTTTAAAGCTTAAAACTTCTACTTTTGTAGTCCTTCACGAATTTGTTTATAGAATATTTTTGTACAGTGCGACAAGTTGAACGTTTCCGAAAACATTAAAAAAGTTTCTTGTGAATGAGCATGTACAAAAATAAATCTCCAATATAACAGATTTAAACTTAACCTTGGATAATTAATCTTGCATAAAAGTGTGATGTTACAATATCTCATGACATCAGATGATGCAACAAATGTTTCAAGTAGTACATTAAACCAAACGAAACAGTTTCATTTCGTGTATTCCGAAATACTCGTGTATTGCTTTGTGAGGCAAAAAGTTTTTGTTCGATAAAAATAGTTCAATTGTATATGTAATTTTGTTCGGTATCGGAATTTCAACGCATGATACTCTAGTTATCTAAAATGAAGATATAGTTACAATTAATTGACTATGAGGGCAAGGAATTAATTTTTACACGTTATTTAATGATTGTGCTTACAAGCAGGTTGTGTAAGACTTCGAATTAAGCTCTCTAAAATAATATAACAATCGCACATCTTACGTCGAACAAAGGACAATATCGTGTTGTCGTCATCAGATTTCTTTGAACGGGAAAATATAATCCTCCTTGTTCTGCAGTACTTGTCCCGGTGGAGCAGACAATAAGCAACGGTTATGCGGCAATGCCGCTCGGAAATTAGTGAAACAATTAGAATCTCGAGATTATTACAGGCCTGACGGGTGCGCCAGGCAAAGAATTGCCGTCTTGAACTTCGTATCAATTTCTCTGAGGAAGCTTCTGAAGGAGGCTTTGCGACGTATAACGCTCAAAGTACCGGATCGTTTCCTTTAGTTTGCATTCCATATTTTATTGTCGAGATGCTCGGCCAAAGACTTTTCTCAGGCACGACCTGAGAATTTTATCCTTCGAGCAACAGTCTTGGGAAGAAAAACTCTGTCTTAGACACAAAAGGAGTCGTTTCGTTTGGATAATTGGTCCTACATCGAAAGAAACCGTTTCATTTGAAATTCTCGGTCGGCTCGACTCGATTCCGCTTCATCTTTCTGAACGTGATTACACCGGGTATCTCAAAATGTAATAATACTGTATTTGCTATATAAACCACTTGGTTTAAAGCAATAAATAAATAAGTATGGGACCATTCGAAACATTGTTCGTAATCACAGAGGTTCGCGACGTTATTTTAGCAGCCCAAGAGTTTGAAAAAAATAAATGAAAATTCAATGGAATTTATGTAACACCAAATGGCTTTGAATATGTAGATAAAACAGAATAAAGTCAGTATTTATCCTAACATAACACATTCTAAGATATGCAAAATAATATTTATATTATTTATAAGTCCATTTATAAATTGTTTTTCCCCATTAATCATTTTAGTGTGTCGAAATTCATACATCGACATGTTTCAATTCTTTTAATTTCATTTCTTTTCATAATATTTTCTATTACTCGTAAATTAAATAAATAATAAGTTAAAACTTTTGTAATAATAAATCGACTATGGACTAATAACAGAGTGTGGAAAAAATTTAAGGATGTCAATATATTATTTTCAATCTGTTGGTTATTAAGAAAAGAAAGAACTTTCGGTAATTATTTACATTAGGGGCTTACTCACCGATTTTGATGACCTTGAAATATGTCGTCAAGGTCATCATTCTGAACAACTTTTTCCACATCTCAAAAAGTGATCGGAGTAGGTGGGGGTTAGATTTGAAGGTAAATATTTACATTAGGCCTTCCTCATCGATTTTGATGACCTTGGAATATGACCCGAAATATGTCCGTACATGACCTGTCAAAATAAACAGACAAGACGGTGTGTCTCAACTGATTGAAGTCGTTTCAAGTTGTGACAATTGTAGTTCTAACCCACACCTACTGTGATCACTTTTTGAGATGTTGAAACTTTTTTGCGATTATCTCGGAAACTAAAGCTGAGCGGCGGTAACATGTATAGGAAAAAGTTGTTCAAAATGATGACCTTGACAACATAATTCAAGGTCATCAAAATCGGTGAGGAAGCCCCTAATGTAAATAATTACCGAACTTTCTATTGTGGTTCTGTTTCAGTAAAAGTTTATCGATAATTTCTTACAATTAACTATGAAAATTCTTCTTCTTATCGATACACACGTGTGGGTCATCGATCACCAATTTTTGGTTTAAAGCAGCACGTATCAGAAATAAAAAGCATCATCATTCAGATGTTAATATATGGAATATTCTAAATAATTTCAAGAATACGGTCAAATCGAATAAATTATTTAGCATTTGCATTTGTACACGTTCGAAGTAACAGCACAGGACATTTTATAAACACTGTGACATTTGTTACGTAGGTTGTCCTACAAAAAGCTGTTCAATCAAACGCATTGACTCCGTCCGTTCCAGTCTTCTGAAAAGACAAATGAAATCCCGTTTTATTCGCTCGAATGTAACTATTGTTCGACTTTCAAGTTAAAAGCACTGTTTTCCACGTCGCGAGAAGGGAAACTTTTTCAGTGGAATTCAGTATTTCTCCGTTAAATATTCGTCATCTTGTCAACGTTTGTTTCGGATTATTTATTGTAGAAAGCCACATTCATGACAAGCAAAACCAGATGTCATTTGTATCTTTCAGGGCGTCTAGAACGAAAGCATTTAATGCGTTCGATTTAACAGCTTTTGCCCAATATTACTTGCGCACTGATAAATAACTTCTACAATATTTAATAAAATGTAATATTAAAATTTGTGTTATTAAGATATAGCTCGTCTTTTCTGAAAAATTCTTTATGAAATAAAATGTTTAAATAACGTGCTACCTCTTAAATAAACAACACAGCAATTTCTGCACATTTTCAAATGTCAAATGTCTTAAGAACAATGGTGCTCTCACGATGCCATAAAAACATTTGTTTTTATGTTATTCTTTTTTTAGAGATCTCAAGGTCACCTTCATTGTTTTAAACGAGACCACTATTTCTAAACGCATACGATGATAGTCCTTTTCATTAGGAAAATGACTAATAACTACTGAAGGTCATTCAAGGTCACAGAGAGAAAGGAAACTTACTTATTTGTGCCAGGAAAGAGGAATTTGCTTGGAGGAAATTTTTTTCAAGTGAAACTATAGCACATGGTACACAAGAAAAAAATTCCTTTTTACCACATACACATATGTATAGCTTTAAGTAGTGTCGTATTATAGGGGAGTGTAATTCTCAAGCATTACAATGAAAACACACGACCAAACGAACAAACTGCCAAAGGTCTTTTCGACGTATGTTTGCGTCACGATCACGTAATGTTTTGGGTATCGTATTTCTGGTACACTATGCACCCTCCCCCCTCTTCGTGCGTGAATGGAATGAAAGAAATCGTTACGCGCTATATGAAACAACATGTGCCACCTTATCGATCGCGGTACAACGACAAAACGAACACGAGGAAATTTGTGATCTTTTGTCACCGTGCGTCCTTTTGTCCGCGAAAAGATTTAATTCTCGTATACAGGTTCTCGCTTGAATACAACCAGGGTTTTCAAGTTGCTGGAATTGTCGGAAATGAAAAATTGTTTGCCGCGATGACTCTTGCACGCGTTAGCAGCGTTTCAGTTTATCTAGCGGACGCCGTGCGTGCTCTACAGAGGGCAAAAATGTTTAAACAAATATGTAGAACGCACGCGTCCGCTGAAAATCTCTGTCTACGCTATCAATCAAAGTTAATGGAGGAGGAAAACATTGTTTCAAACCGGGAGAAACAAATATGCCAAGACCGAGCGCAAATAGTTTATATGTCCCTTGATGCTATAAATCACATTAAATTATGCAGTAATACTTTTACCAGATGCTGTACATTATGTTATCGTTATGACTCTAAAAGCAAGTAATACAAAGTATAAATTGTCTGTGTTCAAGCGCGGAACGTATCTGCCACATACATTAACAACGGACAATTAAAGTAGACAATTTTCTGTTTAAGGACTTCGAATGTGTAGTCAATAATCATAAAATTATTGATACTATGAAGAATTGACAAAACGAAATGTCAAAAAGGTAGAAAAATTAAAAGTATTTAAGAGTATTGATGTATTATTTTTATTGTGATGAAATCATTAAAAAAAAAAGGATAAAATTCCTACTTGGTTTTTTGTGTAATTGATGCAGAAAATTTCTTGAGGCAGGAGATGGTTATACTGATTAAAATCCTTAAAATATTGAATGCCCAATTTTAAATGGCTGAAAATTTATCTAAAAAATTTTGATTTTGCATAAAGATCCGGGTAAGTCTAGTAATGATATATCTTGAATAAATAACTGCAAACAATGACAGCCACGATGACAGTAAAATAATCTAATGCGACGAAATAAAATATGAAACAGTATGAAGGCTAAAATAAGATTTGAAAACACAAAGTAAGACGATTTTCTGCTGTTCCGCTCAGAACCGGATGCATCAAAAACATAATAACACCGAAAATTCCCGGAAGCTGCCTCGTTAGAAGACGCGACGCGATTTCAACGTGCGTCTACTATCGGGACAGTACTGTACATAGTTTGCACAACAGGAGAGAACAATTTGGCCGGGGGAACGGTAATTTGCTTGAGCATGAGACGTCTAGGATGTTCGAGCGCGATCAGCTTTAACAAGCCGGCGAACAAAAGAGGGTCGCGTTGAAAATCGAATTTCCGTAAATGATATTCACGTGCCGAGGCCGAGGGGCGGCCAGCGTGTTTGTCGACGAGCCAGATAGTCTCCGGAGAAGAGGAGCGGGGGCACGAATGGGAAAGGAAGATGCGAAAGCCTCTTCCTGGCCACGGTGAATGGAGATTTCCAGCATGTTGGGGATAAATCTTGCGAAAGATTAGCTAACTGGTGTACAGGCGGCGGCGGCAGAGAGGCCGGGCTTCAGAAGGGAAAGAAAAAATACAAGGGAGCGGTGGCGCCAAGTAAATGAAGCCGATGGAAGAAGGCGCTTTATGGTGGCCCGTATAAATTTCTTCTTCGCGAGACGGCCGAAATTTATCGGGCTCCCTTTGCGAGAACAACGCTGAACCGTCTGTAGTTACAACGCTCTAAGGAGTACGTCCGAAAAAGCTGCGCTTTAAGTTGTCGCTACCGGGAATTGGCCATTACGAGCTGGTAAATTGGCTCGCCCGATCTGATAACAGGCTTAAGTGCTTCGCCCGAAATGAAAGAGTGCACGTCGTGTTTGCGATTAAATAGACTGCGCGACACGATTAACGCTAGTTTCGAATTGTACATTGATATTTTCCAAGTAACGGATTCTCGTTTTAGGCGTTACGTTCCCTTGGTAGAGGGAAAAATCAATTCTTTTAACGTACACTCCCGCTCATAAGTCTTAGGACACCACTGGTTTTTAGTAAAACTCTGGTATTTCGTATACAGTGAGTAACGAAAGTATTCGAACGCCCTTTAATTCAGTATAACTTTTTTTTTTAAGTGAATCAAACGACCTGACTTTTTTGAGGAGTTAGAAGAATTGGTTTTCCAAATTATGTGTAAAAAAGATTTTGAAAAAATTGCAATTGGTAAGAATTACATGAGAAAATAAAAATGGCACTTTTCACAACTTTTTTATTTGAGCCTGTAATGAAAATTTAAAATATGCGTTTTGTAGATCTCTGTTAGTTATACACGTACTGAAAATTTCATCGAAATCGGCTGACGCAGATAAAAATGGCACGTATCAAAATATGTTAGAATCTGAGGATTTTAAGCAGAAACTGGCCAAAAGTCGTGAAAATCTACGCTTTTCACCACTTTTAACTAGTTGTAGCTCGTGTGTATATTAATCGATTTCAATGAAATTTGAAGCATGTACATAACTAACATATATCTACAAAACGCATATTTTAAATTTTCACTACAGGCTCAAATAAAAAAGTTGTGAAAAGTGCCATTTTTATTTTCTCATGTAATTCTTACCAATTGCAATTTGCTACGAACGTCTTCCGAACGGCTTCCGAACGGCTTCTGAACGTCTCTGGAACGTCTTTGTGAAAAAACTGTACGTCTTAAAGACGTCTTTAAGACGTCCGTTGGACATCTTTAAGACGTCTCGAAACAGACGTCTTCAAGACGTCCCGAAACAGATCCCTAGTAGCACAAAAATATTAGATAGATATGTTTGTCAAATATTGGAAAAATATTTTTTAAGCCACATTTTTTCTTATGAGAAAAATATTGAATCTGAATATTGTGTACATGTACAAGAAATATAAATTGAATGTTTAAGTTATAACAAAAAAACTAAATAAATAAAAAAAAAATAAATTAAAAGAATGTTTCAGCATATCCGCGAACATTAACATTTTATGCTTTATTTATTTATTTAACTTATTTATTTATCTATTTATTTTGATGTATTACTTTCTGTGCACTTCTTTGTTGATGGAATATTCCACTTTCCCTTCGAAAGGACCTTAAAAAATCACATTTAGAAATTTTTATGCAGTTGGCGGGATTCGAACTCGGGACTTATCATTTTACTAGATGATGTGTTTCCTCACTGAGTCATGCGAACCTACTTTGTTGCACTCAATACTTGGACTTATAAAGGCTCAAATCGTATCAATCATATAATTATTAGAAGAGATAAACTTCTGTTTAAAAAATTGTTTAGATAAAAATCAAACTACTTTTTTTTAATGAAGCATATTATTAATAGTATAGTAACGACAAACAGATATACAGTATTTATTGCTAAATTCTATTACGAATATATGTATACATGTAATTTATTCTAATAGTGCTAAATGAACAATTTAGTTATTTAATTTTCCTAAATAAATTTTCTAAATAAAGTCTATTCGACGGGTGGAAAACTGCGTTATATTGCATTGCGTGTGTACAGTTTGTAAAGCTTTTCTCTAGCAGTTTACAATGACTGAAACGTCAAGAAATGAAACGTCTTAAAGACGACTCGTAAAAGACGTCTTAAAGACGTCTAAAATGAAACGTCTTAAAGACGTCTTATTTCGGACGTAAAAACGACTTCTCAAGAAAGACGTCTGTAAAACGTCTTAAAGACGTCTTTTTAGGACGTAAGACGTTCAGACCAAAAATGGACGTAAAACAGACGTCTTTAAGACGTCGCGTGCTATCTGGGATATGCCCAGTAGTAATTACAACTTCAACTTAATAATTCATTAAAAATGATGAAACAGCCACCCCAATCACCAGATTTGAACCCCATAGAAAAATTATGGGATAAACTGGACAGACAAGTACGGAACTTTTGTCCTACTTCGAAAACGTATTTATGGAATATTTTGGAACGAGAATGGAATAAGATGACAACGAAAAGTATGAAAAAATTGATCACGCGGATGCCAAAAATAGTGGAAACTGTAATAAAGAAATATTTTTCTACTGCTTGGAGAGATTTTTGATATATGAGAGCAGCATCCTTTCCTTGATATGTAAACCTTTAAATGAGGAAAAATTTGTTCGCATCCTGTAACGATTATTCCATTTTTACAGAGTTGAATACAAATATGATCACTGTCCTAAGACTTATGAGCGGGAGTGTACAGTGAGTGTAAAAAGTATTCGTACACCTCTTGTAGGCTTAAAAAACCATGTATTTCTCTATGTAATTGCACACACGTTTATAAAACGAAACATAATTGTAATTGTTATATATTTTAACTACATACTGTCATATAAATGTACTTGAAAAAGTTTAAGTTTGGTTCTCTCCGCGATTTCTCGAACAGTTAGACATGAATCCCTTTCAACTATCTCTTTTAAACATTATCTTTAATAGCTGGCTTATGACCACGAGGCTCATTTTCCAGATTAGTATCACCAGCACGAAATTTTTCAAACCAACGCTTTATAGTCCGATCACTAGCTATACCTTCACCAATAGCAGCATTTATGTTTCTCACAGCTTCAGACGCAGTATGTCCAATTTCCACCATGGACAAAAAGTCCATGGTGAACGAAAATCGATTTTGAATCACGCACGTTGTACAATATCAATAAATTTGTACATGCAAATTTGTATATGAGATATGTACTTTTTATATTATACAACTTCAATGCCATCTGGACAAACTAAACTATAAAGTCGGAAAGTTTCAAATGTGAAAAACGGTTATTTCAATTGTAACAACTTAATAAGTTCCCGACGATGCAATTTTCTTTCGATATAAGACGATGGTTCGGGACGGCTCTCGATGTATTGCGGATGAGAGAGAGAGGGTACCCATTCGGCTTGGCATTGTTCTTGAGTGGTCTGAGAGTTTATAGGTCCCACACAAAGTGGCTAGCCGAGTACTAAGCGGACAACTTCGTCGTCTTCTGTCGAAAGAAAACTGTATTATCAATGTACAGTTCTGTCTTGGGACACGACACCCATGTCTGTTTTGAGAATATGACAAATTGAATTTTAAAATTTATTAAAATGAGTTTAAATAGAAATTTTTATAATAAATTGAAATTTAAAATTTATTCAAATGAGTTTAAATAGAAATTTGTATAATAAATTGAATTTTAAAATTTATTAAAATGAGTTTAAATAGAATTTGTATAGTAAATTGAATTTTTAAGTTTATGAGGACATGTAAAGATGAACCCGATGTAAACAACGCGCAATCTTTGCTGAAACACGTAAGTTTTAAACTTGCACATTTCATCCGTTTCAACATGATTATTCTTGCTCAAGATCATTTCAAGGTTAAAAAGGTGGTATCCACTAAATTCAGTTTTTTATTGTCTATCATGCTATCGTAAAAAAAATACACTATTTCATTTAAAAAAACATCGGTGACCTTGAAATTTCACTAAAAAACACAACATAAAAAATTGTTTTCTTCACCACTACAATGGCCTCCTGCAATAGTGTCACTTTGTCCTCTGAAGTTGTCTGATAGGACTCTAAATACGAAAGATATTTATGTGGGACACCCTGTATACGAAAAACTAGAAAATATATCAAACATAAAAATTCCAACTATATGTAGAGATATTTATTGAATGTGCTCGATAATAAATTTCTACATTCATACTACCAACAACTGATACCATCGTCAATATTTACAAATAGTAAAAATCACGAGTAATAAACAAAGATGTTAATCGAGTTCCATTGTGCAAGTACAAATTATTAAATCTCTCTAAAACCATTTATTTGAAAATTGAATATTTTTTATTCCATTGTGTTATTGAATTTCGTTCCACATTGGTTTCGGCAGTGCAACCAATCATCTACGAAATACTGTTTGTTTCAAATGATAAATGTAATAGTTACAGTCCGTACATTTGAGTGTACGTAAACGCGACCATAACGATGTTAAAACATTTTTTCGCATTGCCACCTTCCAATAGGTGTTTCTTAATAGACCTTTGTGCACTGAATTCGAAAACGTTTTTCTTTTCTTCCTTGTGCAATTTCAATGGCAAATCAATTGTTTACAATATGCAAAGAAACAGAAACTTTCATATTTCAATGTTGCGTTATAAGTTATAACAATCGTGCAGATGATTTTTGCATAAAAAATTATAAGAACTAATATTTCATTATGAAGGCGTAATAAATAAATATAGATATATTACAAAACTTGCACTGTATTTTCTTAAATAATATATATAATCTGTTTTAATTCGTTTTAAGCACGAGCTTATAAGTTTAAAATATATTCTTTGCTGTAATAAGTACATCAAATAATTGAATGCATTTTATAAATGTTTAAAAAGTAGTGATTTTAAACATGATATCACGTGCACTGTTACTGTTAAATGCATGTGTATTTCAAATTGGAAACAAATCGGAAACGGAATCAGTGTTTTTTCCAGGAATAAAAGGTTTGCAATTTTTCGCTTTTTCTGGAGCTTTGTAGTGCAAACAACCACGCAAAGTTCTCTTTTTCACATTAATTAGGTTAAAACAACAAATAAGATTGCATTACCTTCGCAAACACGCTGCAAAGTATGTGCTGAGTTGGATGTTTAATCAGGAACATACCGTTTGTATTATCGAACGAACACATATAGGTCAGCGAGTGATACTCTTTTCAGAGGGTAATGATTTAATGCGGTATATAATTATGCGTGGAGCTAATATTGAAGACTGCAGACGAGATTTTAATGGAGTTTAATAGACTAGACTATATTAGACACGCCTTAGAAACTGATTGAGAATGCTAATCTCGCGAATCTCGGTTAAGCTTCTAATAATAATAGAACAGTAATTGCTATCAAACTTGGCCTGTTAATTAAAAGTCAAACAATTAAAGGAGGGTTAATTAGAAATTGAACGAACCAGTTAATTGTCTAGCTCTCGGCGATAATTGATGCGCCACAGGCGCTGCAACACCGAATTTAATGCGTCGCCAGAACAGAGACGTATGTAAACAGTATTTTCAACTTCCTAACGAAATAGCAGGTTTGGTATGAAAATACGATCACTAATTGGTAGACTTCAACTTTTCATGCGTTCACGCTATAGGCATGCAATTTCTACATTAACGGGGACTCAAAATAAACAGTTGGCTGTCGTCTCTAAAAAATTTTTATTCTTGATTTGTGTATTGTGTGAATATTGTGAATTTTCATGAAAGGAATTGTTACCCTTTGGATCTTCTCCAAAAAGTGTTCTCATACATAATATTATATAATTTATAGATTTATTGAATAAATGGTACGAAAATCATAGCAGTAATAATTAATAATTTTAAAGGAAATATTAAGCAGAAACGAAATTCTTCTTCGTATTATCGAAAAAGAATTTGTATCGAATAAAACGTAAATAAATAAATAAGTATGTATATTTTTATGATAGCAAATATAAATATACATCTGCTTGATATTATCTTATTTAACTTCTCGCGTCACTAAATGAAATATCATTTCAAGCAATATGGTTTATGACACACTGCAGGTAAGATACATAAATTAATAACTTGTACAGAGTATCAATTTAAAATTTTATTAGAATAAGCATTTAACATTTTGTAACCATATTTACTAAATAGTATTTGGGATTTTTAATAACGTTTCAAAACTGATTTTATACTGATGAGCAACATACGTGTCCCTGTTATAGAAAAGCTTTTGTTTTCCTATTTTATTAGGTCTTTTAATTTATTTTCAAGAATTATTTTAGATTTCTTCATCTATTCTCATTGGAACTTGTTTTAAAAAGGTTCTTATACAATACATGTAACAGATTCCAGTATAGCTTATTATAGAAAATTCTAGATTTGGGGACCTGTTATTAACAAGAATTAACGATGTTCTCACTTAATTTTTACCAAAAGAAATCTTTGAGCTGCGAAGAAAAATTAATTTTTATCTCTAGTAATCACTGGACTGCGTACTTTGTGCATTTATATGGAAGCTGAGTAGATAAACTGCAAAACAGTAGAAACATTTAAAGAGAAACAATTAAACAAAGAAACATTTATACTGTTGCATTATATCCAGCTTATTGCAATTATACAGAAAAGGAATAAATGTTTACGTAGTTCTTACATCTTGAAAATGAGACAGACAATTTTATTTTGCATAAAAATCTGCGGTCTACTGATTACTGTAAATAACCTGTGTTATAGGTTATTTGCCAATTATGTGGTACACTATGTGCTACATCGGTTACGCAAAACCAGAGGAACAATATTGCTGCTTTAAAAGAATTTCAAACGGCTGATCGATGAAACTATGATTGTCTCGTGTTAAGCGCAATTCGAGCATGCAAGGTGTGCCTACAATATGTTCATGTAGACAGTAGCCATACAACTGTAATTGGTTTGCCGAATGGTAGTTATGGTCGCATTGTTTTCAGGCACGGTCATTCAGAGCTGGCTGTCGGATCGATCATAGACTGATAGCTGCGGCTCTTCTAGACCCTATGTATATGTATTATCGAATCGTCGAAACGGAAAATAATTATCTAATTCTGTCAACCATTGTTCAACACAATACCTTTCTTCGCTTCATTTTAGTACACCCAAAAAATACACAATGTAATGAAATCTTCATTTAATTGTTCATCAGTAGTATCGTGTTCTACTGTTCACATGAATACAAATTCATACAACGTTACCGGAATCTACAAAACGCATTTCTTAAATTATCATTATAGGTTTACATAAAAAAGTGAAAAATCATCATTTTTAGATAGTTTATATTTGTTGTATGCCTATGTTTTCTCCAAAATATATATATCAACTACAACAAAATAGAATTTTAGTTCGGTTAAAAGGAAATTAATGACATACATATTTATTAGACTCTGGTCAGAATCTTCATCACGAGTCTGACTCGATATTGTAGGACAAGGGTTTAATATCATTTAATACCATTTAACACTAGAACTACCAAATAATAAATACAACTGATCAATATAACTTTGTAGTAATGACAAGACTACATCTATTCAAACCTAATACCATCTTTATTCTAACACGTGCTTCAATAAAGAAGTTGATTCAAACATTTGTGATGGGAACATTTTCATAATTTCAGTAATTGTGAAAGAAAAAATTGGGAACAAGTCATTTTGACTGGTTTGGTAGTTCTAGTGTTAATATCAATGGTGCAATGGAGGCTTGAAAAAAATCAAGCGCATATTCTGAGCTCATAACGTTTTGATATTACACGTCACAAAACGTAAAACTTTACATGCGTCATTGAGAAATTAACCCCTTGCACTACTGTTTAATTTGTCATTATAATGATTAGAAATGCTCTATCGTTCAGAATTTCATAGAAAAAGAAGCTAGTTTATATTTGTTGTATGCCTATGTTTTCTCCAAATGATATATAATCAACTACAATAAAATAGAATTTTATTTCGGTTTAAAGGAAATTAATAACGTTCACATTTATGAGACTCTATTCAGAATCTTCATCACGAGTCTGGCTCGTTATTGTAGGGCAAGGGGTTAAATATACACTACCGGCCATAAGTGTTTACCCACCCTCAAAATAACACAAAAAAAAAGAGAAATATTAACCAAACAACAATTTTTTTTTCATTTATTTTTTAATAGTGCAACATGTATGTATTTCTTCATTTATTTTACTTATGAATGGTTTAAACCAGATTGTTTTAATTAAATGAGACGGTAAAGGAAAAAAATTGATTGTATATTTACGATTTATCTCTATATGTAGAATCACCACGTTTATAGCATACACACCCTGTAGACATATTGAATAAAATAGTTTACGAAACTTTTTAAAGTCTTTTTTAAAGGGAACAGTTCGCTTAAGACCCATGGTTGCTTGGAGACCTTTGGGCCTCGTGATGAGTACTATACGATGCAATAAAAAAAAGTTTTGACCTCGACAGAAAGGGTCAAGGTAACTTTACAGTTCATCTTTTTAACAGTATGGAGGTATGGAATCCCGTTATAGTAGTCGTGGCATATAATTTTCATACACCCTGTACACCTTTGAAACTCTTTGTGGTTTAAACATTGTATGTCTAAGTTACAAATTATTATACAAAACTCGAAAAGAGTGTAATTTAATTTTTACGCTTTGGTAACACTCACAAAGAATACATCCGCAAAGTTTTAAGCAGGAATTCAAAGTAGTTACGTAGATGACTTGTGAAACAGACATGTAACAGAAATACGCTCTTGGAAGTAATTATTCTGTATTTACACAGTGTGCGCTCTTTAAAGTAGTGTAATTTCGTTCTAAGAAGTTCTTCTTACAAGAGTGAATACTGAAGACTGATTTAGGTGTTCCTAATTATAGACTCCGCACTCTGTATTAAAATATTATCTAATTACAGGATGCAAATAAAAATTGATGTGAAATTAAAAATTTTCGGAATTAGCTGTGCTGCGAATAGAACAATACATCTCAAAAATTATTATTTCGTGTTCGACGTGTATATTTATATCCAATATTCAACTCACAAAAGTCTAAGCATAACGAGACAGAGGGATAGAAAAATGAATGCTGTTATACTATTTTAAACTGATCAGAATTATTGAACAATTATTTTTAATAAAGATCTACAATGTAGCTATAACTAAAAAACAAAACGTTTCCTTAAAGTTGAATACATGCAACTTGAAAAGCTACGAAATAGATTTTTAATGATAATTTTGTATCTATGCCAAGTTCCTAGTTAAATTCAGACAATACTTTTGATTGAGGCGAACAAAATTTTCCTAAAACCGTTGCATTCGGAAATAAATTTATTTGGGGTCATTCCATGCCAAATCGATCACTTTTTGACCTCACCATCGACGATTTTGTTCTAATCGAAATATGTTGTAGTCCATGTGAAATTAGAGGGGTTTAAGTCATCATTTTGCAGTTTAGAATTTATTTACAAATTACAGGCCCCTCTTCGAAAAAACGCAAAAAAGAATTCGTTTACATTCTCGCTATTATAAAGCTAATGATTAGACATCGGATTTTATGCATTTATTACAAAAATGAGTAGATGTAATTTAAAACAGTAAGAACGTTAGAAAAATTTAGAAATACTGTTATATTATTTTCAACCTATTAAACATATTAGGAAAGAAAATAGAAAATTTTTATTTTGCATAAAAATTTCGCTGTCTACTAATGACAGTTAATAATAGAGGTTGAAAAAATTATTTTACAATAGCCCAATCCTATCTGAATAAAAATTCAGCTCGATCAGACGAATAGTGCCTGAGATAAAAATTCCCAAGTGAAGCCCGTTTTCATCAAAAAGGGGCAAAAATTTCAAACTTTGAAAGCCTGTGATTTTTAAACAAATTCTAAATCTGCAAAATGATGACTTAAACTCCCCCTAATTTCACATGGACTACAACATATTTCAATTAGAACAAAATCGCAGATGGTGAGGTCAAAAAGTGATCGAATTGAATGACCCTTTGTCAACCTCCCCTTCTTGACCTCGGATCAGAATAACGCTGATGATTACATGGAACAATGTTAGCCCCATAAAATGATCACTGTGGAAAATTTGAATTGAATTGAATTGAATCGAATTGAAAAGTCGAATTCGTTTATAAAAACTGAAAATTCTAGAAATACTCGCAGTTTAATTATTGCATGACGTTACATGGTGCAACTTTGCAGCGATCACTGTTCCAAAATCACGAACGAAATTTAGTAGATCTGTAGCCAAAGGCAATTCGCTGCCACTTTGAGTGTGGAATGTGTCTGGCCACAAGCAGTCCATTCTCACTTTCAGCACAAGATGCGTCTGACCACGGGTAACCCACAATCACTTTGAATATACTAAGCAATTTGCTACACGATCACATTCAACAACGACAACGCTGCCAGACACGGATTGTAATCCTTGTACACGGTTCAACATATTTTCTTTTTAACAAAAATGCTAATGAACAAATACGTTAGCCGAAGTATTTTCTGTGGCACGAATTACTGAACCATTAAAATCCATTTGTTTGAAAACAGTACTGCTTTAGTTCTACCGTGTAATCCAATTTCGTTTGTTACCTGCAGACATGTAACCAACCATCTGTAAAAACTGTTTATTTTTAACGGTAAAAATAATAGTTAGGGACCATACATCTGAATGCACATCAACGCAAAAAATCACAATGTTAAAAAAGTGTTTCAAAAGAAACCGTTCCAGGCTGCTAAGTTACAAAAGTCAGTTTTTATAAACGTTTGTGCACTGAACTCGAATCTGTCGAGCTCTGTTTTCTGCGATATAGAGTGTAAAAAGAAATAAATTTTTTTTAACAAAGATAGAAACTTTCAACTTTGTAGATGTGTTCTGTAGTAATAATGATAATTATTCACTGGGATTTAATATGATCTTAACTCTTAAGAAGTTAATCCCCGCACGCCATCAAAACTTTATTTGTTTATACAGCAAAAATAAATATAAATGTTTTTAATAATCAGAATACATTTGAAATTTTCTTGGAGCTTTCGCATGTGTTGAATGTTCACATGCATCTAATGTCGAATTAATAGTACTATTAACTAAAAAATATTGAAATATTGAACATGATACTAATTATACTATTTCTATTTAGAGTCAATTTAATGTGAACCAAGCACGATTATTATTAGACAATATCAATACGGGTAATTTAATGGAGTTTCTCGTTCAAAATTCCAATTCGGAAGCGGAATTCCTCTATTAGTATTTGCAAAATACGAAATGAAATGCTGTGAAATAAAATGTCCCACGAAAACTATGAACGAATTATAGTAAAATTACACACGATCCTCGTACAAATATTTACGACATGTTATGTAAAATCGAACGAACAGTCACCACCAATTAAAAAAGTTGAACAAAGAGGAACAGCTCACTTTCATATTTATAATAAAAACTGAATACTCTGCAACATTCAATTTAATTTCTACGTATTATTTTTGAAATTTTAACAAAAATATATTATCTATGACGGATGCTCTAGATTCGTTTAAAAACCGAAAAGAAAAATTTGTGACATTGGACCGTGCATGTTCACACGAATTAATTTACAGAGCAATGGAAAAATTTCTTCGCCGATTAAAAAATGTCTCCGTGAAAAGATAATATAATATTACTCGCATTTTATTATCCATACGTTTTTGTGTATTTCAGTTGTATATTGTTATGTGTGTTACTCTTCACAATGACAATTCTTCAATTTACAAATCGTCACGCGGTATAATAACGGTGTGCCTAAGAATAATTGCAGTCATCGACAGCGTCCATTGAACAAAACAACATGACCACGCGAGAACAGTGATGCACCTGATACCGAATTCTACATTTGAATCGCTAACAATACATAGAGCGTCGCTCGTCGCCGATCGTACGCGATAACCGTCCATTGTTTATTCATCTATTGTGACAGATTGACAATATGCAACACTGTCACGAACCAAAGGCAACTATAACGTCTGTATGCTCCACCAGTCATGCACAGAAATACCTCACTGTTGTAAGCTGAATTGAATAATTAAATAGATGCGGAAGGAATTGACGTAAGTGGGGTGAACCAACCATAATCGTCGGCTAACAACATTGCTCTCAAGACAACGTTCGTTTCAATACTTGTATTTTTTTCGACTACATTTTTTAAATTCAATTAACAGGTCAATTAAATATACAGATATTATGTGGAATTTTTTATTATAATTGAAACTAAAAGAGAAAGACAAATTTTTCAGCAAAATAACACAATGCAAATTTATTGATTTTCGATGCTTTCAGTAAGATAAAAATTTAGCTTTCTATTTTTATCTATCTGTTTAATGTATAGTATAAATTATGCAAATTTTATTTGATTTTTGAGGTGCAAAATCGCCATTTTATCTGAAAAATTATTCTGGATTTTATTATTCATACGGTAAAACATCGATTATTTTCCGTTTTCTTTTTTTTCGAGCGTTTTCAAGGATTTTGAAACGCAGGATTTGGTATCATTCGCATTATTGTGAAAGTTATATAGCTTTAAAGGACCCAGCGTTGCTGACGACGCGAAGGTTATAGTATGCTAACGCGATAGTTACCATAAATCGCCGCTTCCGATCGTTGCACTTAATGATAATTTAAAGTTTATGCTCCGGTCCTGAAAATCCTCCAAAATCCTCCACATAAGTGAATCAATTTTATTTCGATAAAATATTCTCGTGAAGTCAGTTTGATTTCGTCATTCATACAATTTTCTCGCAAAAATCATAAAAAGATATTGTGGAAACACTTAATACTTTGTATAATATACCTTCTTTGCAAAATGTAATTCATGTGACGATTCGACCAAAGACGGTAAAAAATTGGCACTTAAAAAAAAATGTTAAAAAAAAACTCATTCCGACTCGTATCTTTATTTTTGAAGAAAATTTTTAATTTTTGGTCTTACCTTTTCAAATGCAATATGAACGGGTTGTTGAGATTTTCCTGATTAAAATGAGCCCAAACAAGACGCAAATCGGTCTACAGACTTCATACACAACAATCATACGTGTGACTCTAATTTTGAGTCTATATGATGAAACTAGTCCGATTTACGTCGTGTTTGGACTCATTTCAATCAGAAAAATTTCAACAGTCCACTGACACCATATTTAAAAAGATAAGACAAAAATTATTGAATTTGAAATTTTCATTATTGCGCGATTAACTTTTACGTTCACGGCATCAACACATATGAAAAAAGAGTCACCCCCTTTTCTTTAGTAGTTTTTTCCTCTTTCCTCTTTCCTTGTTTACCGAAATAAAAGTTCCGCTGAGCTCGACGCGCTAAGTGGCAGGGAAAGAGTGGGGGAGGGTCATGCAAATTTAAGCGTAACAGATTTAGCAAATTCAAGTGACCATTTAAACTTCAACAATATTTCCCACTTTCTATCAAGTCAAAAATGTCATCGTACATCCTTCAGAACAGAACAACTTTTTTAAAACTAGTTCAAACAACTTGAATTTTTCGAGATTTTAGAAGAATTAAAGTTTCCAAACAAACTGTGTTTGGTCGCGAGAAAATAATAAAAGCACCAGCTCTTTATCTATGTTTTTAATATGAATTGAAATATACGTTCCATAGATTTATATCCGTTATACAGGCCGAGCTATTTGATTGTATCAGCTTTTTCCTTGATAAACAAATAATTGTTTCAAACCAGAGGTATTTCATATCAAATGGGACATACATACTACATGTGTACATACCCTAGTAGCACAAAATATTGTATACACATTCATATAATATTAAAAAGAGATTCAATCTTTTTTTAATATTCGAATATACATACAATATTTATTTTATATTCAGTAAAAAATATTTCTTTTTAAATATTCAGGAAATATGTATTTCATGTTACGAGAAAAATATTTTTTTCTAAATATTAAATAAATCTTTATTTCATATTAGAATATTTTTTCCTAATATAAAAATATTATTTATTTAATATCGGGATAAAAATATTTTTTTCTCATTATAAAACAAATCTTTATCAAATATTAGAAATAGAATATTTTTTCCTAATATACAAATAATATTTATTTAATATTATGAACAAAATATTTTTTCTCATTATAAAATGAATCTTTATGTAATATTAGAAATAGAATATTTTTCTTAACTATGCAGAAAATATTTTATGTTTATCATGGAAAAATATTAATATTTAATGTATACATTATGCATGCACGACTAATATAAATATACACAATGTAGGTTTTTAATTTTCATTACAGGCTCTGATTAAATAGCTGTAAAATCAATATTGACTATCTTTTCCACAATTCATGCAAATTATGATTCAGGAACCCAACCTCCTAAGCTCTTGGAAAACTCAAGTAGTTTTGACTAACAGTATGTTTCATTATATATTTTATATGTATAAATCAGAACCATTTACATGTACAAGGTGTACAAAAAGTAATGGGGTGAATCCGTCCTAGGGGTGAATCTACACCTCTGGTTCGGTATATATACAGGGTGGGTCGGCACATTTTGCCATCTAGATTTACGTCATTATTATTACGCATAGCAAACAATTTTTTAGATGAAGTTGAATTGTTTTGAGAGGGCCACATTCTGATGGTACATTTTTTTTTGTAGGTGGACGTGTAAAGGACATATGAAGGTCATTAATGTTCTTTTAAATGGAGTCATATATTTTTTATTACATCAGCTGATGCTCCTTCATATTCTTTACAAAAAAATATTAATCTATTTTTGTAAAAAAATCATTAGTTTAGGAGATATTTAGCTACAAAATAGGAGATATTTGTGCCTTTTGAGTATGCGTAAAATGCTTTTGAATTTAAACACAAATATTGCAAGTTGATTAATATTTTTCAGGTTTTACTTAACCCCTTGCCCTACAATAATGAGCCAGACTCGTGATAAAGATTCTAAATAGAGTCTAATAAATGTGAACGTTACTAATTTCTCATAAAACGAAATAAAATTCTATTTTGTTGTAGTTGACATATATCCTTCAGAGAAAACATAGCAATACAATAAATATAAACTATCTTTTTGGTAATTATTTACTTTAGGGGCTTCCTCACCGATTTTGATGACCTTGAAATATGTTGTCAAGGACATGATTCTGAACAACTTTTTCCTATACATGTTACCGCCGCTCGCCTTTAGTTTACGAGATATTTGCAAAAATGTTTCAACATCTCGAAAAGTGATCGGAGTAGGTGTGGGTTGGGGTTAGGGTTAGAATTAACAGATTTCTTAACAGATTTCTATTTGAAGTGTTGTATATTTTATAACACCATTTTTTTTTTACTAATTTTGAAATTACATTGTGTTTTTATACGTCTTTTGTTTCGATTTCTAATGTAACTAGTATTATGGCATCGAAAAATTAAGTTTTCGCGATCAAGTAGTATATTTTCGTTGCACTTGATACAATTCATCGTGCCATGGATCACTTTACTGTTCACTAAAAAATCTATCAACTTTTCTTGATTGTTGCAGATATCCAAGAATTCGTATAGTTTCATGCTTAATACTCAGAACAGACAAGACAGTGGGTTTCAACTAATTGAAGTCGTTTTAAGTTGTGGCCATAATTTAAAATCTAACCCACACCTACTCCGATCACTTTTCGAGATGTTGACACATGTTTTTTGGCGATTATCTCGGAAACTAAAGCTGAGCGGCGGTAACACGTATAGGAAAAAGTTGTTCAAAATGATGGCCTTGATAACATATTTCAAGGTCATCACAATCGATCTAACCCAAATCTACTCCGATCACTTTTTGAAATGTTGAAACATTTTTGTAAATATCTCGTAAACTAAAGGCGAGCGGCGGTAACATGTATAGGAAAAAGTTGTTCAGAATCATGACCTTGACAACATATTTCAAGGTCATCAAAATCGGTGAGGAAGCCCCTAAAGTAAATGATTACCATCTTTTTTTTCTATGAAATTCTGAACGATGATAAATTTCTAATCATTATAATCACAAAATAAATAGTAGTGTAATGGGTTAAATTATTTACTTCAATTACAGACGCTTTAGAAGAATATTTCATTGACGATCTTTTCGTTTTCACTGTTTGCGATCAACTGTCTTATAGATTTGTCGCGGCCAACAAGAGGCCAAGTTTGTGTAGCTTTCAAGTTCATAAAAATACTAACGGAAACAGTGCGTGGTACGACGCACAGTGGGCAAAAACGGCCTTTTTCGATTCAAAATCAAAGAACTTTCGATAGGAATGAGGTAGAGCGATGAAATTTTTTTTAAATGAAAGCTGAAACTTTGTAGAATATGGGAAAAATAAGGAGATTACGGTACGAACGTTTTTTAACCTTGAGAAAATTCGTTAAAGTTGCACAATTTCAAGAAAGCGCCAGTAGTAATGACAGCGATACGTCAAGTGATGACGAGATGTGAAGTGCTTCATGTTTCGTAAGTAACTCAAAACGTTAAAATACTTCATTATTATTATTTTTATTGTCTTTTATATATGAGAATACGATATACTTTCAAACTAGTGTTTTATCAAGTCATTTTAACGAAAAAATTTCATTAATTTGTGTCACAAAAATCTATTTTTTGCAAAAACCAGAGGTGGTAGACAAATTTTGAAAACAGATTTGAAATCAGCGTGAAAGAATCTATGGGAAACGATATATAGCATGTTAAAAAAAAAATTTTCCGCGCGTATTAGCCATAAAAACAAAATTTTCTTGAAATTGTGCAACTTTAACGAATTTTCTCAAGGTTAAAAAACGTTCGTACCGTAATCTCCCTATTTTTCCCATATTGTACAAAGTTTCAGCTTTCATTTAAAAAAAATTTCATCGCTCTACCTCATTCCTATCGAAAGTTCTTTGATTTTGAATCGAAAAAGGCCGTTTTTGCCCACTGTGCGACGTCCCGAGAAGTAACTAATAACACTCTGCGTGAAAGACGATGAAATTTTTTCATATAATACATAATTATTTCGTTTTGAGCGATGTCTTACAGTATTGTCGCGGACTGTATATTATATAGTGTTGCCCGGGACTGTGGACGGAAGATGAACGATGGAAGGACGAAATCAAGCGCGTCGGAAAGGCGATAATAAACCGCGGTTCCGGCGTGTAAGCTAAATACATCCGTTAATAGCACGCAAACAGAATTCACTGAGGAACTCGTTGCATGACTAATAATTCACGCTCGACCCCGAACAATCCTCAATTACGTTGGGTGGGGGAGGGAGGGGGTGGGCGATGGGCTCGCATAATGCTGCCGAGAGTGGCGAAATTCGTGTTAACTGGGAACCCGCGTAACTTCATTTCCGCATGAAGTAGTCGTTTGCGCGATAGAACGGAAGTTTGATCGCCGGTGAAACTAAATTCCACCGTTGCGTTGCAGCGCGCGTGCTTCTTCGATCATCGCGACGATAACGGCGTTGCGACTCGGTCGCGAGCCAGAGAGACAGAGAGAGAGAGAGAGAGAGAGAGAGAGAGAAAGAAAAGGGAGGGAGAACACATGCCGAATTCCACGATTAGGGAAACTCAAACCGGCACGAATAATCGATAGCAGATCGATTGCGGTTCGTCCCGGTTGCCGCACCTACCTACGAACCGTATCGGCATACAAATATGAGGGTACGTTCGCGACCCGAGTATCAAATCTGCGATCAAAATTGATACACTGGCTTCTAGTCTTCAGCTGATGCCTCTTACGCGGATATCGTGTATACTGTCTATCGGATTACCGATTCAACAATGGATCGATTTACAAGGTTACGCCCGAGATCACCGAGGAACCCCATCCGCGTGCCCACAAATTTTGTGGCAGTAAGGTGAACGGCCGATTAGCAATCGCAGGAATGTTTCGAGGATATACAGTACCGTGAGCATTTGTAAACTCGAGCACATTTTCTGTATTAAGGGGTTATATATAGTTAGAATTTTAAAAAAATCGATTTTTTTTTATTTCATTTTCGTAATGTACATACATTTAAGTATACGCACAAAAAAATTTCAAGTCATTCCGGCGATTATTTTCGAAGTTACACGCATATTTGTAAAGACGTGTCAGAGCGTTTGAGAGCGTCAGAGCATTTCAACGCGATCTTTCGACGCGTTTTTCTCGAAACTGTGTTTTCAAAGTCGCTGACCAAGATTTCTCGGAAACGGCTGAACCGATCACTCTCAAATTTTAACACAAGCTTCTTAAGTATATTTTTTAGTAATTAATCGAAGCTTTTTTCTCTCCGATGAATATTTTTTTTTTTTTATAAACAATTTAAGCCCAAAATTTTTGTGAAAAATCGATTTTTTTCTTTGAAAAGCTACTAAAAAGAACAATTGCCAACATCGATCACAATTCAAGAAGTATTATTGAATTGTGATCAGAAGATAAAACTGCTTGGGAAAATATTAAGGCTGAACCGTGTAAAAGTTTAGTAGATAGTATGCCAAGACGCATAGAAGCCGTACTGAAAGCGAAAGGAGCGTATACGAAGTACTAATATTTCATTTTTTCAAACTCAAAAATTTGATCATTACATAACTTGTTAATTTCATTTAATTTTGTTTAAAAAGTATAACATATTTAAGTTAATTCTGTATTATATGAACTACGAAGACTATGTATGTATTATGATAAAATATTTTGTTACATACATATCTTATTAACATGTGTTCAACTAAATAAAAATTTACATTGAGAACATGCCCTAGTAGCACAAAATATTGTATACACATTCATATAATATTAAAAAGAGATTCAATCTTTTTTTAATATTCGAATACACATACAATATTTATTTTATATTAAGTAAAAAATATTTCTTTTTAAATATTCAGGAAATATGCATTTCATGTTACGAGAAAAATATTTTTTTCTAAATATTAAATAAATCTTTATTTCATATTAGAAGTAGAATATTTTTTCGTAATATACAAATAATATCTATTTAATATCATGAAAAAAATATTTTTTCTTATTATAAAGTGAATCTTTATGTAATATTAGAAATAGAATATTTTTTTTAAGTATGCAGGAAATATTTTATGTTTATCATGGAAAAATAATTGTTCCAGAATATAATGCGAAGTAAAATATTTTTTAAATATCTATTTTATATTCTCTGAATATTTAGCTTATATGTTCTAAACATTCAATTTATATTTCTTGAACATGTATACAATATTAGATCTAATATTTATCTAATATGAAAAAGTGTGGCTCAAAAAATATTTTTCCAATATTCGAAATAATATCTATCTAATATTTTTGTGCTACTAGGGATGTGATCAATTGTTTGAGTCACTGTATGTAGGTGGCCTTACTTAAAAGGCCACTCTGTATACAGAAAGGCATTCTTAAAATTCAGAATGATGTGTAAGAGTAACAGAAGAGTGGTGGGGGGGGGGGGGTTTAAGACGTGAATCGAGACATAGGCCGTTGACATTGATGACGCCTGCGCATTATATTTCGAAATTTTCAGGGCTGACATGGACGCGGTTGGATATTAGTTTCTGTCTAGGAAGTGGGTCGAGAGCGAAACAATAATTTTTTCTTGAATCCACTTCGCGCGAGATTTACTTTGACACCCACGACCCCCGTGAGATTGTACGTATCTCGGCCAAGTGGATCTGGTTGTTTCGGTACTGAATCACAACCAATGATTAATGACTGCGAGAACTTTTCCGGCTTTCGCCTAATATTCTTAATACACCCAACACCTAACCCAAGACGACGGAAGATTCGCCGTTTATGTTAGTCGTTCGATCACTAGTCGTTCGATAACTGAGCCGTTTATTTTGAAAGTGGCCTAACTCCGTTTTTCAGTTTTTTCCAGTTATCATGGTTACGTGTACAACTTTATGTTATTTATCAGTAAAGCATTTCAGGTTGCTTATAATCCGAGCAAATACGATAATTCTTGACACATAAGTTTTCAGAGTTAGTTTAATAATCGAACCGTGTAGTTTGAAAGTGGCCTAACTCCATTTATACTTAAATAATCAAGATAATATATTTACTATTTACCATTTTCATAACGATAATGTTTACATGTACGTTTGGGATGAAACTATTGCATCGAGAGGTGCTCAAGAAACTGTTTCATGCATCCTAAAACATGTTAAAAATTTAAAAAGTGAAAGACACATTATAGCTTACAGTGACATGTGCACCGGACAAAATAGAAACATTAAAATAGCTTTAATGTGGTTAAAAATTGTCCAATCTTTGGAAAATAATGTAGAAATCATAGATCACAAATTTTTAATATCAGGACATTCGTTTTTACCAAATGATAGAGATTTTGGCGTGGTAGAAATGTCATTAAAAAAAAATAATTTACTGTTCGTTCCCCAAGATTATTACAAGATTATGAAAAAGTGTCGGAAAGGTAATAATTTTATTGTAAATGAAATGAGACAAGAAGATTTTGTATCAACAAAATTATTAGAAGATGCAATTTTTAAAAGAGTAAAAAATTCTAATGGAGAATCAATAAACTGGCTAAAAATATGTTGGATGCGCTTTGTCAGAAATGAACCGTATAAAATTTTCTATAAGACATCAATGAATAAGAATGAAAGTTTTAAAGTCCTGAATTTATTACCACGTCGGGGTAGACCAAAAAAGTTCGAAAATATTGTATTGACACCACTGTATAAAAATATCAGACAAATTACAACAACAAAATTCAAGGACATGATGGACCTATTACGATATATACCACCGGAACATCATGATTATTTCAAATCCCTTTTACACGCACAAAATGTAGATGAGTAGTAAATTGTTTTGTAATAAATTTATGTTTGTAATTTTGCACGTTATGTAGTTAATTGAATCGCATAAATTATGTTCCTGAAGTGTTTTAAGGATATGTAAAATAAATTCAGTATTGTTTTTTTTTTCAATTTGAAGCATCTTAAATTATGTTGAATGGACTTGGGCACCTTCAAATTTTATAATGAATCTGGTTGTTAATTTTGAAAGTGGCCTAACTCCATTCTTGATAAGAAAACGCATATTATTCACTTATTAATTGCCACTATTTTAATAGGAACTATAAATTTAACACCCTTAGATACACTTAAGCAGTGCGACTCATTAATGTCCTATACGTATATTTTTAAATTCATTGAAACGCAAACCATTAAATATCTAGATTTTAAGATAAATGGACTTAGGCCACTTTCAAAATAAACGGCTCAAACTTCTTCCTGGAATAAAGTAGATTTTTGATGTTCGAAAAGCTTCAGGAAATTGTGCTTACAGGCCGCTTTGAAATATTATTCGACGCCCCTACTGTAGTGTTCCTATTACCATTCGGGTTCTCAGATATTTGAATCTTAACACAAGCATCAAGCTATCGATCTGACTTGTGTTTAATTTTTCTTAAAAATTTGAAAGATTGTTTTTCCTAGAATTATTCCTTCAAATGTCTCTGCAGCGTTTACTCTATGTCTCAGATGAGTAAACACTATTCGGCCTGTGAAACGACATTGCGTACCTGAAGAGGTAAGCACATTGATTAACGAAAGGAGAAACAATGAATGAAAATGATATTATTCGAGAATATCAATCAATGATTTACTATGTCAGAGACGACATTCGTTTGCAAAGATAATTAAAAATGTGAGTTTTAACGCAACATACACACGATTTAATTAATTTATTCAACTCTCATCCATTCCTCCTTTTTGCAAATTAATTTGTCCGTTCATGCCAAGTTAACACAATGTTGATTTTAATCATTACACTGCTCCAGAAATGCAGAATCACGCAATAGTGGTCACGACGTATAATTTCGAAACACCCTGTATAAGTCTCTAGGTTAGTTAACTTTTTAAGCATGATTTTTTAAGCCTAATGTAATGCCTATATAACATTTCTTAACCAGCTAGCTGTTTTTGACGAGCTACTCGTCATGAAGAAATGGAAATATCTTGTGTTATGACGAGTATACTCGTCATGCGTAAAAAGTAGTTACAATTTGCTGTTTACATTGCAATTTTAGTGAAGACTAAAATATATTCGTAAACTTAAAGATGTTTGAAATATTTGGAAGCCAAGACGAAATAAAAGAAACAAATGAAAATATATAAATTATTATTAAGAAAAAACTGTATACAGTATGATTTTTTTTTTTTGTAAATGTATTGTTTTCTTTTGATAGTCATTACTAGACATCGGATCTTTATGCAAAATAAAAATTTTCTACCAAAATTGCAACAAACTGGAACGAAATAGAAATTTATTTTCTTTCCTAATATGTTTAATAGGTTGAAAATAATATAACAGTACTGCTAAATTTTTCTAATGTTCTCACTGTTTTAAATTACACCTACTCATTTTTGTAATAAATGCATAAAATCCGATGTCTAGTCATTACTGAAACCATTACAAATTCATACACAGGGTGTCCCAAAAATGTTGGACTTCCTTGAAAGGGGTGATTCCTAAGGTCATTTGAAATAACTTTTTCCTTTGCGAAAATGTTCTACAACTTAATTCCATGTTATAACAGCCACACATATTCTGTGTTAGACGAGTATATTCGTCGCCGCTTAATTTCTGCGACGCAATTTAGGTACATACTTTTCAAAGAGGTGACAACAGCTAACTGGTTAAGAAATTTCAACTTGAACATGAAACGAAAGAGAACCATTATTACGATCATCGGTTTCTTCGGCGAATTCAGTTGTCGGCCCGTGGCCAAAGTGTTGGTTGGAGGTTGTGGTGGTTGTGTTGCCGGTGGTTTGATCATGGCTTGACTATGGTTTGGTCACCTGTGGCGTAGCGTCCAAGTTATGCATGCACTCCCGAACCGCATAGATGTCTGCTGGGACTTTCCACTTCTACTAAGCCAACATCTTATAATAAATGTAAGCCAATTCTAAGACCAGTATACAATCCACTTATCCCATTAAGTTGTCCCTACAGACGTTGAGATCTCTGGATCAGTGACGAAAAATGTTACTCTTTCAAAATCCTCTTATCTTTCTTGATACTACCCTTTCACAATCCTATTTTCAATCCTACTTATAGGCTACATAACTTTTTATCGGTTAATGTTTGGTCTATGGCTTTCACTTTTTAACTGAGTGACTATTTAATCATTAAAATTTAAAGAGATAAAATTTATCTCACGTAACGTGAGATAAATACAATTGTCACAACAAAATTTTTGCCACAATCAACGTAAATAGCGTTTATGTTTATGTAGCGTTTATAAAATAGTAGTTTATGTTAATATGGATACTATGAAACGATAAAGTGAAAGAATTATTCGTTGGTTTAGGAAAACGGTGAACAAGTTTTGACTGATGATAGCTAACGCAAATGGCGAGTTAACTTGTCAGACCTAGTGAAAAAGTTCAAACTGTTAAAGAATTGATTTTGGTTATTGAAATGATTGTGGAGGGGTTCTGTTCTGTATAATTATTACGAAGAATCGATATTACCAACTGGCGTGGAACCTCCATTATATGAGCTAATTTCGGGACAAAAGTGTTTACACAAGTATTTCGAGTGTTGCCCGGTCCAATATTGTCGTTGGATCAGATGCAATTAACGCTCTAGTTCGAAGCTAATAATTACTGTATATTATATTCATAAAATACACGTAACGCTTGCAATAGTCCAACAGTTCAGTTCAAATTCAAAGTCACATTCATAAAGACGCGTTAAGTTCAAGTTCAAAGCAAAGATCAAGCTAAGATCCGAACAAGTTCAAAGTTCGTAATCTAGGCTCAAGATCTACTTGTTAAAAACTTCAGGATCAAGGTACAAAATTTAAAGTCCCAGTCACCTACAAATTTAAAACCAAGATCCAACAAGTTCAAAGCCCATGATCATGGTCCAACATCAACTTATCCAACTGTCGAAGATCAAAGCAAAGATCAAGCCAAGATCCTACAAGGTCAGGATCACAAAATATAAAGTCCAAATGTAACTTCCAAATGTAAAGTCCAAATGTAACGTCCACAATGTAAAGTCCACAATTTTTCACCTTGCTTTAAGAACTACACTTCTCATAATTATGTTGATTCCGAGGAGTGTAAAGTCGCGTGAATCAAAGAATAATATCTCCTGGCCTATATATGTCCGTGGCCAGACCCGTGTTTTGGACATATATCGAGTAAACACTGTACTACTGTGTTATACTTTTTCCAAATCGACACTAGTTTATTTTTACAATTCTTTTACAAGAACCTATAATTTTTTCCGTTTACACATAACAGGAGACTCTACAAGATATAAAAACTGGTAAATTCTTTTTCTACATTCCGCTTTTTAATATCCTGTCAATCTGCCCTATTAATTTGTCTTGAAAAGTTACATTTTTCTGGACAGATTCATGCGCAGCTAATCATGCTAATAAATAACTCGAAATGACAGTGTCTCACTCGATCGCAGCATAGGTCCAGACATGGTGTCTAGACAATTTTAGACAACAAGTGAATTTTAACATAATTGAACAACAAGCTTTTAGCACTCGAATTGTACATAATATTTGAAACAAGGAAATGTAATGTGAATACAATTGGTTTGTACATAACTTTATATGTATACAAAATGAAAGGTCAGAAAGACAGTGTTTGAAGTTGATTGAGTTCTGATATTGAATTTCGATCGACGTACCCTCAGTAGCAGTTTCAGCTATGTATTATGGGATAAGACTCAAACACCCGAAACATCACCGGCATATAACTATATTATGCATAAAACACATGCACATGTGGTAAAAGCCCGAGAATGTAACTTCCGCGTAGATGGTTCGAGTTATTCTTATGTCGACGGCAGATTCGAAGCGTCGTAAAACAGTAGTAAAGAATCAAACATCAAGCTTCATGGGGTCGGTGTAAATGAGAAAGTTCTTCCTTCAAATTTATGGTGGTTCGTTGCAGCGAAAAAATTTTTCTGAGCAGGGTAAAAACGTTTGAAAATCGTTTTGCTTTACTGTCGCCAGCATTGTCGTTCAAAAGTGTTTTTAAAAATAAAACTTAAGATTATGAGTTTTCAAAAATCAAAAACAGCGGAAAACTAATTCAGAATAATAAAAAAAAACAACGATTTAACTCGTACAGTTGATAATAAGTTGTGCAACTGTTGGTGTTAGGTTTGCAATTGATGTTTTATTTCATTACATTCTTATCTAGGGCGAAGGATCCAATTACTGTGTCTATATTACTTACACTTATTTTTAAAGCATAATGAATATGAAAAAAAAAGATTAAAATCAGCTAATATATATTTTATGCATCTCTTTTTTAATATTCAGTGTGCTTTAAAGAAAAAGTATGGTAATTATTTACATTACGGGATTCCTCACCGATTTTGATGACCTTGAAATATGTTGTCAAGGTCATCATTCTGAACAACTTTTTCCTATACATGTTACCGCTCCTCAGCTATAGTTTCCGAGATATTCGCAAAAGAGTTTCAACATCTCAAAAAGTTAATTCTAAAGTTTATTCTAAAGGAAATCAGTTTAGTACTGTAGAACAATTGAAAAACTGCGTTGAAATGGTATGGAAGAAAAATAAGCAAAAAACGATTAAAAACTTGTATAAATCTATTCCAAAAAGAATGTTACATGTCAGAAAAAATAAAGGTGGCAACACAAAATATTAATAACCGATAAAAAGAAGCTGTACGAGTTAATTTTTTACAAAAACATTACCTGTCTTATAGTTTTGTTGAAGTTAATAAAAGGTAAGTTGGTGTTACTTATAAATTCATAGAAATACTAACGAAAACAATGCGTTAAACGACGTAACCAGAAGTAACGAATAACACTCTGTATGTAAGACGATGAACACTTTCACACTTTCATATAACACATAATTATTTCGTTTTAAGGGGTTATATACAGTTAGAATGTTCAAAAAATCGATTTTTTTTTTTAAATTTCATTTTCGTAATGTACATATATTTAAGTATACGCACAAAAAATTTCAAGTCAATCCGGCGATTATTTTCGAAGTTACACGCATATTTGCAAAGACGTGTCAGAGCGTTTGAGAGCGTCAAAGCATTTCAACGCGATCTTTCGACGCGTTTTTCTCGAAACTGTGCTTTCAAAGTCGGTGACCAAGATTTCTCGGAAACGGCTGAACCGATCACTCTCAAATTTTAACACAAGCTTCTTAAGTATATTTTTCAGTAATTAATCGAAGCTTTTTTCTCTCCGATGAATATTTTTTTTTTATAAACAATTTAAGGCCAAAATTTTTGTGAAAAATCGATTTTTTTCTTTGAAAAGCTGCCATTTGGTCACAAAATTTTATTTTGCTTATTCCTTCGATTAATTACTAGATTATACATTTCTTTAACGAAATCAGTTTGGTTTTTTCATTTTTGATGATCCAGTCCAGAGATATATAGTGGTCACCGCAAAGCGCCTTTTTTTAGAGGAGCTCCAGGAGATCAGCTATAGCAGGTTTCAAAATTATTATTTTTACAAATAAAAATGGTTAAAATACAGTTAAAAGTTACCATAATATGTGTACAAATTTTTACATTAATAGATGTAAAGGTCTTCTCAGGAAAAATTCTTAAAAAATCGCTCTTTTTGGGCCTCCTAATTGTATATAACCCCTTAATCTTTCAATATTTTCGAGGTACCATTCATCATGACCGGATGTGTTCGTGGCGAGGTATTGCACCCTCTTATACAGTCAGAGACAAAAAAGATAGGACTTGAAATTTGTTAATTTTTATTTAATAGATAACGTAAATGAAATGTCTTGTACATACATTGTTTTACACTGTTTTTGTTTATTTCATTCGGTTGGTGAAACTAAAATGTTGTTGCTCCGCATGAATCTGTCCAGAAAAATGTAAATTTTCAAGACAAATGAATGGGACAAATTGATAGGATATTAAACAATGGAATGTAAGAAAAGAATTTCTCAGTTTTGCTAAATATTCAATATTTTTTAGAGCTTCCTTTACTTTTTACGACGGAAATAATTCGTATAGGCAGAAATTTGTATTGTTTTAGAGGAGCTCCAGGAAATCAGCTATAGCAGGTTTAAAAATTATTATTTTTACAAATAAAAATGGTTAAAATACAGTTAAAAGTTACCATAATATGTGTACAAATTTTTACATTAATAGATGTAAAGGTCTTCTCAGGAAAAATTCTTAAAAAATTGCTTTTTTTGGGCCTCCTAATTGTATATAACCCCTTAAGTGATGTCTTATAGTATTGTCGTGGACTGTAGAGTGGGGGAAGAAGTCTTAATCTGGCAACTCTTGCAGAGTGTCGGTTTGCAAGAGCTCCAAGCGACAACTAAGAATTTCGTTACCATTGTAACAAGCCTTGAAAGAATCGATCCGCTCGTAATGAATTCTACACCGGTAGTCGAGAGTGATCTTTTAGCTCTCTTTCGACTAAGTACGGTCAGACCCCAAAAAGTGAACGCAAATATTAGTTATCTGATTGGGATCGAGTCGAAAGTCCTCGGATCCAATAGCGACAGATTTGACTCACAAATACGAGGACGATTACTCGGCTTACGAGATCCTTCCCGTCGGGAAAATAATTAAGGAGCCCTGTATCACGCCTAGATTTGCATTAACCCGGTCTTCGTAACCCACAAAGCACCGCGCGCCGCTCCGTGGCATGTTTCGAGCGTCTGATACTTAATATTTATGATAATTTATGCTATCGCGCGGCGGAGTTGCGAAATACATCGTTCTATTAACTGGGGATTGATTTCATTCGAATATGGGCTTCAATTACATTTTGTTACCGTGTAACCGCTTAATTAAAGCTGTTCGTTTGGCTACTAGAAATACGTTTAACTTTACGTGATAAGTTTCGTTGCGCTCATTACCGAATAGCTATTTTGTTGAAAGTTATAGGCATTATTGAATATATTTGGTTGCATGTGTTTTGAGAAATACTGACTCTTCACAATTTATCATTTTCTTTGAATATGAACTGGTCTCATTGTGGGCAAAGTAAAGAATTTTCAAGTATTATCTTATACCAAATATTTATAACCATATATATAATAGGTTATAACCAAAAAGAAAATAAGTCATGGAATAACAGGTACTTCATCCATTAAAATCGTATTGGTTACAAGCAAGGATTATAGGTAACAAAAGGTTTATTCTCTTGTTGGTAAATGTTATCGTTGAAAGAAATTCATTTCGATCACTTATAACAATTATTAATGATTTCGATCGCTAATAACAGTTATCGAAGACAGAAGTTTATTTCGGTCGCTCATAACAGTTGTCGATGAGAGAAATTTATTTCGATCGTTCATAACAGTTATCGATAATAGAAATTTATTTCTATCGCTCATAACAGTTATTGATGAAAGAAATATGCAATGGTTATTATTAAATGGTACAACTTTCAAATGGTAAACAAACAATTATTTAATAAGTTTTTTATTCATAACACTAATTGTTACAATCAAAATTTAATGTGACAAACATGAGTTTTTCCAAATTTTCTCCTGACAATTTACAGTCGAGTCGGAAAGTAAGTTAACATTTGGTGATATGTAGGCAATGAATATGATGAATAAAATCAAGTTATTGTATTGTTTTTATTTAGGAGGTGTAAGGAAATAAACAAATATGTTAGTAAAACATGTATTATCATTATTAAAGATTAAAGACATGTCATATTCATTTGCCTGCATACACCAGTCGTTAATTTACTTTCCGACTCGACTGTATATCGCAAATCATGTAACGTTAATTTTAAAGCAGAGAAGGTTCGTTCAACGCTAACCTGAGTTGCGAGCACAGCGTGAATTATGCACACTAGTTTTGATAAATATGGGAGTCTATATTTCCGATTTTCCCAGTTGAAAAAATTTTGGAAAATTTTTTTCCAGATTTTGTGTTGTCCTTATGGACTGTTGATTCGTATTGTACGAAACCTTCTGAATGAATTTCACAGGCTTGCTCCATCCGAAAAAAGTAGGTAACTCATTAATTAAATAAGTAACTGAAATGAATTCTCTCAAACAATATTTATCATGAACAAATGAAAAGAAATTCGATCATCGAAAACTGTTATGAAAGATCGAAATAAATTTCTCTTATTAATAACTGTTATGAACGATCGAAATGAACTTCTCTCATTGATAACTCTCTCATTAATAACTGTTATGAGTGATTGAAATAAACTTCTCTCATTGATAACTGTCATGAGCGATCGAAATGAAATTGTCTCATCGATAACTGCATTGAACAATCGAAACAGTTTTTCTTCATCCATAACAGTTATCGAGGAGGATAAAAATTTTTGGATACTAATAACCAGACAGCAGATCTTTATTCAAAATAAAAATTTTCTACCTGGATTCCAACAAATTGGAGTGAGATAAAAATTCATTGGTAATTATTTACATTAGGGGCTTGCTCACCGATTTTGATGACCTTGAAATATGTTGTCAAGGTCATCATTCTGAACAACTTTTTTCTATACATGTTACCGCCGTTCAGCTTTAGTTTACGAGATATTTGCAAAAATGTTTCAACATCTCAAAAAGTGATCGGAGTAGTTGTGGGTTAGATATGACAACATATTTCAAGGTCATCAAACTCGGTGAGGAAGCCGCTAATGTAAATAATTACCAATTCATTTTCCCTCTCAATATGTTTAGTAAGTTGAAAATAATATATATAACAGTATTTTTAAATTCTTCTAATAGTTTCACTGTTTCAAATTACACCTATTCATTTCTGTCAATGCTTAAAGATCCGCTGTCTACTAATAACTGTTATTTGTAACCAAAAAGTATAACTATCGACATTTCTTAATCATTTTGTCCTTCAAATTTTTTTCTTTATATTTTGTGTAGGTTATCTTAAATGGTAATAATAGTCGACTTTTTATTAATGCTTTTAATCGTAGAAAATTTTAGAATAACTGTTATTTTTGGTCCCTGGTCATAACTTTTCGATTTTTCTTTTTACTCAGGGTATAATTATTTTTTTGGGACACCGTGTATTTCCTTGGTTACTAATTTCTTTCAAAGAGAATTGCCCACTCATACATAAGGTAAAGGAAGGAGAAAAATAGTCAGTTTGCAGTGGAAATGTGGAAGTCTGGAACCCAGATGTCCACAGTTTAAACCTTGCAAGCTGTAGCTGAAATGGTTCCTCTCGGGACGGAACATTCAGACTATTTCAAATTTATCCTCAGTTGTACTTCTTTTACATTCCTTTCTTCGTGTCACATTTTCACAGCGAATGTTATTCTTACAGTTACTGTCTATATTAATTATTAGTTTTCCATTTCTTCGATTCTATTGTTCTCATTCCTGACAATTATTATTTTTATATAGAAAATTATTATGTGTAGACTTCTGTCAAATTTTCGAGTAATAGTCTTGCAATATAGATGTATGTGTTTTAATTGATATTTTGTGCCACGATTTTTTAGGTATTTTGGGTAATCTGACAAATAACGTTTCGCGTAAAAGTTAATCGGTTCTCAGTGGTCTACAAATTGCGTCGTTATAAATTTGAAAAATCATCTTGGTGAAAAAGTTTTCCAATTTCATTGATGTTTTTATTGATGTTTTTATTCATTTTATTGATGTTTTAGTAACGAGATACAAGTGAAGCAAGCTGCCAGTATATCTTCCAGAACGTTGAAAAACAGTGGTTTCGATAAAGTTTAAATTATTTGTATAAGGTGCCATAAATCTGCGCAACGTTTCTCCAACAGTTTGTGCTTGGTATCGCGGGCGTTAGCATGAACGCGTGTACGCTAAACTTGATCCCGATGTTTTCTCGCATTACAAACCTGCATCTTGAATATGCAGTATGTCAAGAATATTGTGCTTACAAACAAGACGTTTCAAGATGTTTTTGCACGGTACACCGAGTAAAGAAAGCATGTATAACGCGACAAGGTTTTGTCACTTTGACCGAGGAACGCCACAGAAACTCTGAAAGTAAAAGGGGACAGCAGATGGTTGGCAAACTGATGCTTCATCTTTGCAGCATCGACACGTGAACTTGATCGACAATAATCTTACGAAAGGATCGACTCGTCAACGAAATTGTAAATAACAAACTTTTGTAAAACGAAGATAAAGATTGTAGGGATCCTACGAGCAACGGGAATTAATTAATATTTATAGCAACGGAAATTAATTCATTAATAGTACTGTGTACTTGAAACTATTTTAACTTCGGAATCCAAGAATTTAATTGAATCAGAAATTTCGACCGAGTCGAAACATTTTGTAAGTAAGAGAGAATATTACACAAATACCCCAAACTTTTTAATATTGGAGTTTAAGGGTGAAAGTCGCAGATTTTCGATCTTGCCAGGGAATTTCGCCCTTATGTGATCATCTTTAAACGTTTGTACCTCATTACAACGTTGACCGATTTCAATGAAATTTTCAGTATGCATATACAGTCGAGTCGGAAAGTAAGTTAACGACTGGTGTATGCAGGCAAATGAATATGACATGTCTTTAATCTTTAATAATGATAATATATGTTGTACTAACATATTTGTTTATTTCCTTACACCTCCTAAATAAAAACAATACAATAACTTGATTTTATTCATCATATTCATTGCCTACATATCACCAAATGTTAACTTACTTTCCGACTCGACTGTACGTTACCGGAATCTACAAAACGCATTTCTTAAATTATCATTATAGGTTTACATAGAAAAGTGAAAAATCATCATTTTTTCATTTTTTTATCATTCGAACCAATTGCAATCTAAAGAAATTTTTGTTTACTCATTGTCTAGCAAACTAATCAGTGTAACATCTTAAAAAAAGTCAAGTCATTTGGATCAATTTTAAAAAAGTTATGCAATTTTTAAAAGTGTCCACTTAATATTGTCCCCGACTGTATATCAACTACAACGAAATAGAATTTTATTTCGGTTTAAATAATTTCATATTTATTAGATTCTGTTCAGAATCTTCATCACGAGTCTGACTCGATATTGTAGGGCAAGGGGTTAAGTTGTTTTCAAAAGAAGCCTATGAGAACCACTTGATTCAGTTTTTCAACCAGAAACCACAGAAGTTCTTCTGTGAAACATTGTTGATAATAATGGAGCATATTTGGTTTAAATAAATTCATTTTCACAATATAAGAAAACCAGCTGAATCTTACTAAGAAAACGCCACGAACTTTTTCTCAGACCCAAAATACGATAGGTACGCGATAGAGATTAGAAGTTAAATTTTATAACTAAATTAATTTAATTATAAATTAGCATTTACGCTTTCCACCTTAGCGGAGTGAAGAAGCGGGAGAACGGGCCAAATGTGGCCCGCGGGCCGTGGGTTGGACAGGCCTGGTGATAAGATAATGAAATTAAAATATGGCCGGATAAGTTTATAGCCTTTTCGCCCGATCAGAATATTGATTATTGAAATTCGATATTAAAACGATTAACATCAAATCTCACTGAGAACATTTATCTACCTTTGCCCGCATTTAATATCATTTTGACTCATTTGTGCAATAATGTCGGCTCCCAAAATTTCATCGAAACGTCACCGGAATTTAATTTCAATCAACATTAACGAACACCATTTGAAAAGATTATCAGCTCTTTAATATAATACTACATATCTACGTGTTATCGAATATCGCACCATCTGATTTTGTAATCACAGATGTTTATAAACTCTACAAAATACCGTGTTTATGCAAATGGCAATTAAGATTCAATATTTATCCAATTGCGTGTAAGTATTGATTAACTAAAAATAGGTATTAAGAAACAAAAGTTTCGACATGTTTGCTCGTACATGTATATTTTACATTTTTATTAGACTGCGGATCTATGTGCAAACTAAAAATTGTCAACTGTAAGAAACAAAAGTACAATGAAATTAAGTCGAAAATAAGTAGAAGATTGCAGAAAAATTCGTGTTTGTCGAAGAGTTATATTAATGAACGAGAAGAGGTTCAATTTACAACTATTTGGATGAACCTGATAGTCTCAATTTTTATAACAATGATTTGAGACAGGAGCAACAAATTTTGCGCCAACACCAAATGGAATATGGTGGCATAATGATTTGATCCAATACTTGCTGCTATGGAAAAATGGACTTAAAATTTATTGCTGGAAAAATTACTAGAATAAAGTATTCAGAAATTATTGATTAACCAATAAATGCACGTGCCACAAGTGTTGCTGAAAATAAATTCATTTCCCAACACAAAATGAATGATGAATTGCACCGTTGAATGAGTTTAAACAACGTATTCAAAAGAACTGGGAAATATTGACGAAGAGAAGTATTAAAAAATTAAACAAATCTTCACCCATCAGAACGCTGCTGCCTTTAAATATAACGAAGGCGCACCAAAATATTAAATAGAAAATATCATTCAGAAATTTGTTACTATTCTAAGATTCCAGACAGTATTTATTTTTCCCGATAAGTTTTAGTGAAAATGTTATTTTTGTCAAATAAAGCTAAACAGATTGATAAAATCCAGTTTGATTTCACTTATGTATGTAGGTACACAGGCTCACGAAAGTATTTGAACGACCCTTAAAACAGTATAACTTTTTTTAAATTGCATCAAATGACCCGACTTTTTCTGAACAATTAGAACAAGTGGTTTATCGAGTGACGTGCAAAAATGATTTTGATAAAATTGCAATTGCTAGGAATCATATCTAGGCACTTTCTGAAACTTTTTCATTTGAGCCTGTAATGAAAATTTAAAAAATGCGTTTTGTAGATCTATGTTAGTTATCCAAATACTGAAAATTTCATCAAAATCGGTACGCATCGAAGGATGTTAGATTCTGTGAAAAAAACTGAGTTTCAACACTTTTAACTATTTCTGGCTCGTGTGTATATTAATCGATCTCAATTAAATTTCCAGCATGTGTATAACTAACATAGATCTACAAAACGTATATTTTAAATTTTCATTACAGGCTCAAATAAAAAAGTTTTGGAACGTGCCTTTTCTATTTGCCTTTATAATTCCTAACAATTGCAACTTTTTCAAAATCTTTTTTGCACATCATTCGGTAAACCAATTAGTTGCACCCTTGTTGCGATCTTCATTTGTTTTCCCCTTCTCTCTTCTTGTTGAATGTTGTCGAGGGAATTTTAAAACAAATTCAATTTATTTAACTTTTCATTTTTCATTACATTTTGTTTTTCGTCATTCATTCATTCTCTCGCTGTTATCCTCACGAGTATCATATACATTTTGTCTCTTCACGTTAAAGCTTTTGTAATAAACATTTAAAAACTAATTTAACTAGTTAAATAATTTAGCAGTATCGATAATTTAATTATTTAACAATTCTTCTACTTGCTCAAAACAGTTAGGTCGTTTGGTGCAATTTAAAAAAATGTATACTGTTTAAAATTATACTTTCGTAAGCCAGTGTATATTATTAATCGTGTTCTGAAACAGTGTGCAAAAACAGTATTAACATAAAAATAAAATAAGATCATGCAAATTCCAATGCGTGCTCTCAATTGTCGGAGTAGGTATATATTTTCAAAACGAACAGGAACATCGCAACGGTCCCTAAAAGCCTCTCTTCTTTCATCTCTCGCGTGAAAATTTCATTTTGCAAATAAAATAGCGGCGAGAAGGAAACGAGAGCAAAATACAGAGAGCGGAAAACGGTGGCCATCGCGACCAAATAAAAGGAGTGAAAGGAGACTGAAAATAAAATATAAAAAGGAGAGTAAGCTTTCAGTGATTTGCGAGTAAAAGGCAAGCAAAGTAAATTCTATTTGCTTATATGAATAGGAATGCGACTGTCAAGTCGCTAATACTCTCACAGTCCTATGGGAAATGGAAAAAAACCTATTGTGAATCAAGAGAGCGTGTAGACGGCCTTTGACGTCGTCTCTTCCTCTCTTAAATGGCGAAATCGTGAATGAAAAAATAGATCTGTTACGCTAGAGTTCACCCGTGCTAGTTGACTGACCTGTTGTCGTACGTTTAGGTTTTAAATTAATACTTTGCGTATCGTATTGACTGGAATAATATATATGTCAATTTCGAGCCTATCACAAAGCATATAAACCATTACGTACCGAAATCCATTTTACACATTTAAATTTTCACAGCTTTAGGAGGCTTTATTTTAGTGGACCAACTTGTATAAAATATTTAGCAGAGATTGTGTTCAGCTGTAGTTTTAAGGAAACAATAGATATGCAAAGTAGGGTGAGGGACTCAATTACTGTGAGGTATTTAACACGTTAACTGTGCCACGTCAATCACATATGACTTACAGTCGCGTCGGAAAGTAAGTTAACATTTGGTGATATGTAGGCAATGAATATGATGAATAAAATCAAGTTATTGTATTGTCTTTATTTAGGAGGTGTAAGGAAATAAACAAATATGTTAGTAAAACATATATTATCATTATTAAAGATTAAAGACATGTCATATTCATTTGCCTGCATATACCAGTCGTTAACTTACTTTCCGACTCGACTGTACATGATTTTTTACTAGGTTTAGAAATTCATTTTTATTGTGACATATCCAGATAAACTGAATTTTATTAGGATTTTTAGAATTCAGAAGGGTTAATACAGCATCCTCTATAATACATTTTTAATTTCTAGTTTCGGTTTGATTAATTAAATTACACTGATTTTGTGAGAATCTCTAGGGTTGATTTTTGGCACTTAACGTGTTAATATCCTTTTAAAAAAAGATATAAAATTTTATATCTCTTTTTTAAATATTTATTATGCTTTAAAAATAGGTATAATTATTATAGGCATAGCAATTGGTACCCCCACAGTATTTCGGTCCCCTACCCTAATATCCTTTGGTCTAGTGAGGTTACTTCGATTTTCTCGAGAAGTAGAATTTTTAATTAAATTCACTGAAAAACGTCTTGCATAGTTCAAAAAGCATGGGTACAATTAAGCAGGAATAAAAATAGTTTTAGTAATTCACTTCATAATAATCGTACACATGACGTTTAATAGTAATAAAATTTGATCGAATGTAACCAATGAAAATATATTATATTTCTTATTAAGAACAGTGAGGAATGAGCACCATGTTTTTACTTAATTGCATGAAATAAAAATCCTGCAATTTGTATCAACAGCGTAAAAGAACTGATGGAATTTACAAATTGTTATTGATTCTCTAGAACAAACATGAAACTGTACCGGTCTGCCAGTAAACTTAAATATTTTCCGACTAATTTCATCCAAAACATTATGTTATCTTCTGCAAAAGCTCTTCTGCGATTTTCTGTGTACATTTTTAAATGTTTCATTCAACCAGTATTAGTACTATTTCGTCGTCCTATAATCAGACAATTTCACGGAAACAAACATTGTATCAATTCATTACACATAGTGGATACTGTCTGGAATGAAACATTGGTACCGTTAATACCACGTGTATGCATGTAATCATTATACAATAATCGTTCCAAGCGAATCTGTCAGCTAAATGTCAAATTAATGAAAATCAAATTAATGATTTAGTCGAACTAAATTTTGACCCAACCAGCTAGACCAAGCCCGTCACGAATCGAAATAGGCTGTTGCTGATGTTCGCAATGTCCCATTGTGAACGAGCATGCAGATTACTATTATTGCCGGAAAGTTCGACGATAATAACTTTGAAAAGTAGTATGCCCACCAAAGCGGGACATTTAATTAAAAGTACACCGTCCCGGATCGCGAATAGCTATTGTCTTGCTACACAAAAAGGGACAATTAAGAAATTCCTCTTTTTTTATGATTAAAGCGTTCAAACTCGTTATCAACAACGTTCATCTCCGTTATGGATAAAACAAAGTATCCAGAACGTACAAAATTCACGTCACAGAAAATGGACAATGTTTTATACAGGGTGCCCCGGTATTGGGTACCAATGTAAGGGGGGTGATTCTACATGAAAAAATAAGTAAAAAATACAGAATAAAATTATTTCATCATAAGCTTCGTTTTCGAGAAAATCGAGTTCGAAGATGCAGCAAACGCAACACGTCTGATCATGAACAGCCAATTCTACTTCCTGCGTATACTAAACCAGGCCTGAGAACATGCTGTATATTAAGCAAACAGGATTGTTTATCTTTTAAATTTATCTTCTCACACTTAAAGCTACAAAAGCACTTAGAAAATAATTACTGCGTCCTTTTAATTTTTATCAATAGATATACACTGCATAGGATAACATTTTTGGAAGCTCAATACTCATTGGTTTTTTCCTTTTAGAAGATATTTATACAGGGTGTTTGGTAACTGGTGGTACAAGCGAAAAAGGGGTTATTCTACATGAAAGAATAAGTCGAAAATATAGAATAAACATTTTTCGTTTGAGGCTTTGTTTTCGAGAAAATCGACTTTGAAGATCTGTCTGGTTTGTGTGTTTTAGTATATGCAGCAAGTAGATTTGGTTGGTCATGATCAGACAGTTGCGTCAGACAATTCCTGTCGAATAGCATGCGTATTCGCTGCATTTCAAACTCGATTTTCTCGATAACGAAAGTTCGGATGAAAAAATTTTATTCTATATTTTCGACTTATTCTTTCATGTAGAATCACCCCCTTTTCGCTTGTACCACCAGTTACCAAACACCCTGTATATCTCGAATTTTTATAAATCACATACAGTTATATCAAAGTATATTTTTTTTTTTCAAAGTCACAAATATCGGTTTCGTAGGTGTAGTGCAATTTTTAAGAAGTCCTTGGAAGAGGGAGTATTGAATCTTGAAGCCTGTGGTGGATACAATCACGAAAAAAAATTTCAATGTTTTCACAGAGGTTTCAATGCATAGCATTTATGAGAAAAATGGATCTTCAGTTTTCCACCCAATACATTATGCGAAAATATTTTAGATAAAAATGATCAATATTTAGCGAAAGAAGCTCCTAGCTTTAAAATGAGTCGACATTAATTGCTATTCCTTTTTTACGAAATTATTATAGATTAAATGAAGACAATTTTTCCAGAATCTGGATAAGTCTCTGTACACTGTCACTGTATAAGTCCCATCGCACGAACGGATACAGTCTTTACTCGATATATGTCCCAAATATCTAGCCGATAAAAGTCCCAGAACTGTCCACACTGCTGCGGGGTATAGCTCGCGAGGGACCCCAAACCTCGAGTGGCCTTGGTCGCCTTTATGTTCAGCAGTGTGTCAAAGAATAATATCTTCTATCCGATATATGTCCCTGAGTAGACCCGTGTTGTAGACACATATCGAGAAAAAGCTGTTCTGGACCAGAAAGCCCCCTTAATGGGATTCAATTATATCCCAGATAGCACAGAGACGTCATAAAGACGTCTTAAAGACGTCTGTCGATGGACATTCAGACGTCTTGTAGATGTCTTGAATGTCCTACGAACGTTTTCCGAACGGCTTCTGAACGTCCCTGGAACGTCTTTGTGAAAAAACTGTACGTCTTAAAGACGTCTTTAAGACGTCCGTTAGACGTCTTTAAGATGTCTTTTAAACGTCTGTTAGACGTCTTTAAAACGTCTCGAAACAGACGTCTTCAAGACGTCCCGAAATAGATCCCTAGTAGCACAAAAATATTAGACAGATATGTTTGTCAAATATTGGAAAAATATTTTTTAAGCCACATTTTTTCTTATAAGTTTGTTATAACAAAAAAACTAAATAAATAAAAAAAAATAAATTAAAAGAATGTTTCAGCATATCCGCGAACATGAAAATTTTATGCTTTATTTATTTATTTAATTTATTAATTTATCTATTTATTTATTATATTTATAAAAATTTCGAAATTTTACTAGATGATGTGTTTCCTCACTGAGCCATGCGAACCTCCTTTGTGAGGTTCAAATCGTATCAAATCATATAATTATTAGAAGAGATAAACTTCTGTTTAAAAAATTGTTTAGATAAAAATCAAACTACTTTTTTTTAATGAAGCATATTATTAATAGTATGGTAACGACAAACAGATATACAATATTTATTGCTAAATTCGATTACGAATATATGTATACATGTAATTTATTCTAATAGTGCTAAATGAACAATTTAGTTATTTAATTTTCCTAAATAAAGTCTATTCGATGGGTGGAAAACTGCGTTATATTGCGTTGCGTGTGTACAGTTTGTAAAGCTTTTCTCTAGCAGTTTACAATGACTGAAACGTCAAGAAATGAAACGTCTTAAAGACGTCTTAAAGACGTCTGAAATGAAACGTCTTAAAGACGTCTGAAATGAAACGTCTTAAAGACGTCTTATTTCGGACGTAAAGACGACGTCTCAAGAAAGACGTCTGTAAGGCGTTTCAAAAACGTCTTTTTAGGACGTAAGACGTTCAGACCAAAAATGGACGTAAAACGGACGTCTTTAAGACGTCGCGTGCTATCTGGGATGTCATTGCGTCGTTTCCAGTTTGATAACACTGAGGAACTGCAGCTTGAGAAAGATATAACAGCGTCACGTGTAAGTATTAAAGAGATATAGTGACGAGGGCTCTCTCTTCTCAGAAACTGAAATCGATTTACTGACGTTGAATAGTGACGCGTCGTCCACTGGCCACTGTATCACCGAGGATCTGACCCACGTTCTGTATGAACCGTCGTACTGTATTTCCCTGTGCTCTCGTCACATCCATTTTTCTTTTTACTTCGATATCGACCTTTCTCCACAAGACATCAACAACCTGTCTTCATACTAGACTCCGAGAGTGCCTCCCTCTCGAACAGTTCAGAAATCACCTTTTAATGGCAACTTTCTAGTTGAATGGTCAATTTGAAAAAGCTAATCGATCGGGTTCGAAACCTGAAAATAGACTGGTCGACCAGCGAGGATCCTTTGAAATCGTACTACTGACGCGCGACGTCTCGCAATTCGACAAATTAAAAAATTGTGCCAGCAAAGTTTTTAATGGCTTGTCGATTTTCAGTGAAGTTATTACTGCGTGGCGAATTTTTCCTTTACATCGGTTAAAATTTTCAAAATTTAATTCTGATAAAAATTTTCTTATCTTTTATCTTTTATTAATGGCAGCAATTATTTTCAGTTAATTGAGGTTGACGGTATAGTTAAAATATTTCTAAAAATACTGTATCAAAGTGATTACATTGTTACTATTATTATTATTAAAACCTCTGCACGAAAAAATGTAGTAACTTCACATGATGTATACAGTGTAGTTAAATGTACATTTTCAATTTACAAACATCGATATTTCATAAAAAGATGTTAAGAATTTCACGTAGCTAAACCTTCATTTAAGAATTGATTCAATCTAAAAATTACTTACTAAAAATTACTAACTTGTAGTTAAATGTACATTTTCAATTTACAAACATCGATATTTCATAAAAAGATGTTAAGAATTTCACGTAGCTAAAGCTTCATTTAAGAATTGATTCAATCTAAAAATTACTTAATTTGTACAGGTGTCACCAATATTTTTCCCACTCACTGTATTTGACAATTTGTCCCACAATTTCCACGAGGACACAAAATTTCATAAGTGGAACAATACTGGTAATGTTTTCTTATGTAATAAATTCCATTTTGTCTTGTTTACTACTAGAAATGGTCTGTTGTATAAACAATTGTAAAATCAAATATCAAGGTCCTCCATAGTTCAAATATTGAAAATTTCTTCAGAATAGGAAATTTCGTGTTGAAATACTTTTTGGATCCACTGTAGACGTAAAATACAGCGGATCTTTATACAAAATAAGACTTTCCCACCTGAATTGCAACAAACTGTAATGAAACAGAAATTTTTTTGTTTAAGACCTTTTTCCACGAGGACACAAAATTTCATAAGTGGAACAATACTAGTAATTTTCCTTATGTAATAAATTCCATTTTGTCTTGATTACTACTAGAAATGGTTTGTTGTATAAAAAATTGTAAGATCAAATATTAGGGTCCTGCAGAGTTAAAATATTAAAAATTTCTTCAGAATAGAAAAATTCGTGTTGAAATACTTTTTGGATCCACTCTAGATGTAAAATACCGTAATTAATACAGCGGATCTTTATACAAAATAAGACTTTTCTACCTGAATTGCAACAAACTGTAATGGAATAAAAATTTTTTTTCTTATTAAGTTTAATAGGTTGAAAATAATATAACAGTTTTAACAGGTTGACTGCCATGTCACCCATATGTGGGTGACGGAATTATTTGTCCAAATTTTGAAATCAATTTTTACGTGTGAATATATTCATTATACCAAATGTGATTAGGATCCGTAAAATGCAAGAAGGTTGGAGACCTACTCAGTATCATACATTTAATTTTTTTCAATTTTTATTTCATTGAATAACTTACTTTGATTTCATGGAATTTTTGAGATTCTAGTTTGGCAGTAAAAGTGTTAAATTACACGTACTCATTTTTGCCATAAATGCATAAAATCCGCTGTCCAGTATTTATATTTTCTAATGGAATGTGATTGTACAATAACGTGGTCGCTAATGGCCTATGTGTTGACGCAACCCGTATAAATAAACAATATATATAAAAATGAACGTTCTAGTTGAGCTACTGCTACAGATCCATGCAATTCTCTTTCGTCATTTTAGTGCGATGTTCTTAAATAGGTTTTGGCTAGAGCCCTCATTTCGCTTCCTATCCTCGTAGAACGTTTCTCTAGGTATTCAAGCAGACTCGTCGTTATTGCACCTTGCCCCAGCGGATATTTTCAACCTTGATCCGCGTCGCGAATATTTTCACTGAATTTTTTTTTTCTTTCTTCTCACACCTCCTTTCCATGCATTTTATTTTCCACGCCGTATACTGCTCCGCGAGGTCGTATGCGGCGACAAATGAAATGCATAAGACGAGACTGCGACGCTCATTTACAATTCCACGGAGCCGCATCGACGGCTGCGAAGCCAGCGTGTTTCCCATTACGTTTCTCGTCTTGTAAATCGTCTCCGCGTGTCCTGGATTCGACCCTTTGCATCGAGATGCACGGAGTCCGAGAAAGAATGCATCGGCGAAATCGAACGTATGCTGAGCAGAAGAACGAACATAACATCGGCTGACATATGTATAGGTTCTTGCAAAAATGATTGCGGTTCGGGAGCGTCGACTTTAAAACAGTATGGTAGTGCTCGCATAAATTTTTTAACTTACAATGAATCCAACATTGATTTAAATCTGTGGTGGCTTCAATCGCGAAAACATTTTTCCAAGGGTTTCAGAGACGTTTAAACGGGAAAAAATATTGGCTAATTCATCAGCATTTTCATTACCATAAATACCCAGACGGGACGGTATCCAGTAAAATTGAATTTCATTGGAATTAGGATATTTTGTGCGGTGTTCATAAATTTTATTCTTGACAGAGAGTATGTAAGGGTTAAGACTAATATTAGTGGAGGGATATCTAAGGGATGTCAGACAGCTTAAGGAATCAGAAAATATAATAAAGCGTTGATCTTTGTTATTGAGGGCAACGTCCACAGCATCCACAAGTGCGATACATTCAGCTGTAAATATGGTTGCATTACACTACTGATAAATTCAGATTGTGACATACTCCCTACTACGTTACCTTCACATTAGAATAAGGCTGTAATATTATGCTATAATACAGTAAGGAGCGAAACTGAACCAATAACCACAAGTTTTGTATAAATCATTATTTATTTCTAGGAATATAGAAGAATAACAAAAAATCAACATTATAATTGTTTTTGTCATAGTTAGAAGTAACTTAAGAAATTTTTTTCAATAATTAATGTCTCCTCTATTAGCAATGACGACAAAAATAGATTGACTCGGTTTTGCACCGGTCCCTACAAGAAATGTTTACGTGACATGTTCTAGTAGTATGTTTACATCTAGCACTTTGGTATGTTTACAAACTATTAGTCTACGTCTTAACACTCGGTTCTTCGCAATCTGTCAACCGGAAAAGCACGCAAGTGAAGTAAGAATAAATATGAGGTCAATTGCTCCAAATTGTGTAAAAAATGTCATTTCTCTTTTGAATGACGGCTTGTCAACGCGTAACACGGCGAAAACCTGCAGTGTTAGTCAATCGACAGTGCAGAGAATAAGAAAAAAATACTGTAAAAGTATATTACTAAATGTTGGAGGAAGACCAAAAATATTATCACCGCAGGATAAACGAAGTATTATACGGTTTGTCACATCTGGTGAAGCTTCAAGTTCCATTATGGCTGCAAAATTATTAAAAAAAGATACGAATATACAAATAAGTCAGTGGACAGTACGAAGAACCCTCAAAGGAGCTGAGTTTAGAATCATTAAGAAAATAAAAGAAGCCAATGTTATCGAAAAAAAATATTAAACGTCGTTTGGAATTTGCTACAGAATATCAAAACTGGACAACTACTGACTGGGAACGGGTTATTTGGTCAGACGAGACCAAAATTAACAGAATTTGTTCAGATGGCATGTCTTGGTGCTGGATTCGTAAAAATGAAAGGCTTAAACCACGACATGTGAAACAAACGTTAAAGTATGGAGGCGGATCCCTAATGTTCTGGGGGTGCCTAACAGCATTTGGTGTTGGATCACTGCACCGAGTTAATGACATCATGAGTCAGTACATGTACAAGGATATTTTACAAGATCATCTGATAGATGCTGTTGAAAATATGCCCTTTGAAGAAAAGAATGTAATTTTCTTGCATGACCGAGACCCTAAGCACACTGCTAAAAGTGTAAAAAATTGGCTCTGTACTAAAAAATTTTCTGTTCTGGATTGGCCTGCACAGAGCCCCGACCTCAACCCCATAGAGAATCTATGGGGTTTACTAAAAAGACGACTTCGGGATTCGTATGACTCTCAACCAACATCAATCACAGATTTGTATGATAGAATTCAAGAACAGTGGGAACAAATATCTCCGGATTATTGCAAAAAATTAGTAGAAAGTATGCCAAACCGAATTAGTGCAGTTTTACAAGCGCAAGGGTTGTGGACAAAATATTAAAAATAAATGATATATTAAATATTGCCAAGTATTGGACATGGTGCAAAACCGAGTCAGTCTATTTTTGTTGCCATTGCTAAACGAGGAGACATTAATTATTGAAAAAAATTCTTAAGTTACTTTTAACTATGATAAAAATAATTATAATGTTGATTTTTTATTATTCTTCTATATTTCTAGTAATAAATAATGATTTATACAAAACTTGTGATTATTGGTTCAGTTTCGCTCCTTACTGTATATTAAGGGTGTAATATTATGTATGTAATACAGAATGCAGATAACCTCTTATCGGAGGTTACAACTGTACAATAAAAAAAAAGAAACGGGAAAAATATGCGTCTTCAAGATCTTAGAATAAATTTAATGCTTAGGACCTCTAAAGGTCTTAGTCCAATTATCGAAAATGCCTAAGAAATCGTACATAAGGGAGCCTCAAAATCTTTTAAGTGCAGAATAAATTGAATGATGAAGTATGAAACTAGAGGCTACTGGGTATTAAATGATTTATTGTCAAAGGAAGATTTCTCATTAAACATTATTTAGTGTCGAATAACTCTTGTAAATTTGAGTCGTCCTACAGTTGTTGTCTACAGTGTAGACTGCAATTAAAAAAACCAACAGCAATTATCCCGGTGCCCAAAAGAGTAAAGCAAACAATATTTCGAGCGGGACGGCATACAGGAAATAAATGCATATATTAGAAATTCCTGACGTACGGAAGATATCCGAAGAAGTGCAGAAGACAATTGAGTAGGTACGTTGGAACGCCGATAAGGAAAAGACCGAAGTATGTGACCGGAGTGGGGGAAAAATATAAAGCGGATGCTACGATGGCGTCACCGACAATTTCGAAGTCACGCACGATCGTTAATCTAAATTCCAGGCCTCATTCTCCACATCCGGATCCGAGGGAAGCATACCGTCGTCGGTACGATGAAAATGCACTAGACATTGCGTCAAGACCTCACGCATCGACTCGGTGCACTTCTGAAATCCACTGAATGCAGTTCACCATCCCGAACTCGCCATTTTAACAAGAAAGTGTTTTAGAGATGGGGGGTGATTTGAGAAAAGATGTAACGAAATATGCAACGGAAATGCGATATGCAACGGAAATGCGTCACGCGACGATAATCGTCCCAGGTAAAATTCCCTAACCCTAATAATCCGTTACCTGGTACTGATGATCGACAGAGTCATAAAGCGAGTAGAGAAAAGGAAAGGTGAACATAAAGGTAAAGGTAAATGGACGGGCAAAAAGTACAAAAATCTTTGGAGAAGGGACTGCTCGTTCGAGGGAGAGAGAGAGAGAGAGAGAGAGAGAGAGAGAGGGAGAGAGAGAGAGAGAGAGAGAGAGGGAGAGAGAGAGAGAGAGAGAGAGAGAAGTGTTTTACAGATGGGGTGATTTCATAAAAGATGTAACGAAACATGCAACGCAAAATCGTCACGCCTATTACTTCCCAGATAGCACAGAGACGTCTTAAATAAATTAAAAGAATGTTTTTCAGCATATCCGCGCATTTTATGCTTTATTTATTTGTTTAATTTATTTACTTATAAATTAAAAAAATAAATTAAAAGAATGTTTTTCAGCATATCCGCGAACGTTAACATTTTATGCTTTATTTATTTGTTTAATTTATTTATTTATGAATAAAAAAAATAAATTAAAAGAATGTTTTTCAGCATATCCGCGAAAATTGTATGATGTTTGGACTAGTCTTAATCAGGTGAATGTCACAAATATATTGGCAAAATTCCCATAAAATAATAATTAAAAAGAAAACAGTTTTGTGATTGGATTAATATTCCTCTACGGATACGCTGGTGTCAATGTTTTGTTTACTCGCTATCCTAACATCGATCAATTTGTACCACCTTATAAAAATAACAAGGCTGCATTTGTTCAAACTCTGCGTGATTGTGTGCTCATACAGTGAATGGTTTTCCCACGAAAGCATGTTTAAAATTCCGTTAATTAAGAGATAAAAAATCTGAAAGCTGTAACTTTCACCCATGTGGTAGTTCTAGTGTTAGTGCAAAGCGAAATTTGGAATTTTAGAATACCAGCTTTTCTTATTCAGAGTTTCATTACATGCCGGAAACATAAAAAATATGATGGCAAAGAAGAGACGGGAGTAAAGTGGGAAAAACTCCTCTCTTCGAGGAAAGATTAACTTATACCACCTGTTTCGGTACAGGCTGAGTCGTACTACTGTTCTTGAGAAATAACTAACTTGTTTCACTTGACGGATTAAAACGGAAATGAATTTCTACACTCGTCTGTTTCAACGACAAACCCATTCTGCCCACTCTGTTCGTTTATTTTCTTTGCATACTTAATACAGACGGGTTCCTCTTACCTGCAAAATACTGTACAGGAATAATTTCCGCGAATCTAGTTGGCTTCGTACAGCAAACAATTTTTTATAGCAAAGATTATATTAGTCACCAACAAGGGACCATATTGTCGTAACAATGAAAGGATTTATTTTATTATACATTAGGAAGTAGTACTTGTAAAAATGTTTAATATGAACTGAATTTTTAATCTGAACTGGTTTTTAATATGAACTGAACAGTTTATTTTGCCATTCACATTGTTCGTCTAACATATTCTACCCTACATGTTTCCTAAACCAATGTTAATGTTACTAACATTTCTGTATATTTTAATAACACATTTTTCTATCTCTAAACGGCGGAGTTTTATACGAAATTTAAATTTTCCCAGTCAACACTTCACCTTTTAACATAAATAGTGAATACTATAACAATATTCTTAAATTCTTTCAATACCTGTTACGAATTTTTCCATATTCATATTCGTCATAAATGCATAAAATTCGTAATCTATCATTTGTTCTTCGTTTCAAAAGGAATGATTTGCAATGGGAGATACTTTTGTGGGAAGAGGAGTGCAATCAATAATATTTATTTTCTGCACTGACGTGAGCGAATTATTTATGTTCAGTAATTTCTCACATTCAGTAAACTCAGGCTCGGTGTGTATTGTAAAATTACACCGCCGCACAGTGGTCCAGAAGCCCGGTTTTTGTGGCCAAAATTCAAAATGTTGTCATAATTTTCTGAAAGTTGGTAATTAGGAGTTTTTGGAGTCGCTGATAACGAATCTGGCATTAAAAATTAAAAATTTTTTACGGCAGGATTATTATGGCGATCTAGAGGGCGGTATTTCGTGGCCCGATTAAAAACTTTTGTAAATCGATGTTTTTCATCATTTTCATAGAACAATATCATTGAGATACTTAATGCCATGCTTTAAATTAGTATAACCTAATACAATAATACCTTTTTAGTTTTCAGTTATTCGATGGCCATCGAGGCGTCAAGAACGCGTGAATAAAAGAGACCTTCCTACCGTAACCTTTATTTCATAATCCCGCTATTTTGTAGTTCTATTTGAACATAAGGTTCCTTTTAAGAAAACATCACAGTTATGGTCCACAGACGCCGAAACAGATAAGGCGGGTTCAGGTCCCGAACGCAACGTCAAAATACCTCGGACGCATTTATTAAAATTAATACAGAGTTAAAAGTCGCAAGAGGGCGCAGCTAAACTTTGCATATTCTTTTTAACAAATGTTTAAACTTTCGTAAAAAATAAGTCCAAAGTTTAGCACTTTCTAGCATTTTCTTAAAACCCTTCTTAAAGCTTAAATTGTTACAAACTTGGAATATTTGTTTATGGATTAAAAAATGTTTATGATGGCATTTACCCAGATAGCACAGAGACGTCTTAAAGACGTCTGTCAAAGACGTTCAGACGTCTATTAGACGTCTGAATGTCCTACGAACGGCTTCCGAACGGCTTCTGAACGTCTCTGGAACGTCTTTGTGAAAAAACTGTACGTCTTAAAGACGTCTTTAAGACGTCCGTTAGACGTCTTTAAGACGTCTCGAACAGACGTATTCAAGACGTCCCGAAACAGACCCTTAGTACCACAAAAATATTAGATAGATATGTTTGTCAAATATTGGAAAAATATTTTTTAAGCCACATTTTTTCTTGTGAGAAAAATATTGAATTTGAATATTGTATACATGTACAAGAAATATAAATTGAATGTTTGATATAACAAAAAAATTAAATAAATAAAAAAAAATAAATTAAAAGAATGTTTTTCAGCATATCCGCGCACATTAACATTTTATGCTTTATTTATTTATTTATTTATTTATAAATAAAAAAAATAAATTAAAAGAATGTTTTTCAGCATATCCGCGAACATTAACATTTTATGCTTTATTTATTTAATTAATTAATTAATTAATTTATTTATTTATTTATAAATAAATAAAATAAATTAAAAGAATGTTTTTCAGCATATCCGCGAACATTAACATTTTATGCTTTATTTATTTATTTAACTTATTTATTTATTTATCTATTTATTTTGATATATTATTTTGGATTTTGGATTTGTGATATATAATGTATAGTTTTATTTTTAAACAATATTTATTGCTAAATTCTATTGTGAATATATATGTAATATATTATAATAGTACTAAATTAACAATTTAGTTATTTAACTTTCCTAAATAAATAAACGTCTATTCGAAGGATGGAAAACTGCGTTATATTGTGTTGCGTGTGTACAGTTTGTAAAGCTTTTCTCTAGCAGTTTAGAATGACTGAAACGTCAAGAAATGAAACGTCTTAAAGACGACTCGTAAAAGACGTCTTAAAGACGTCTGAAATGAGACGTAAAAACGACGTCTTTTACGAGACGTCTTTAAGACGTCTTAAAGACGTCTTTTCGGGACGTAAGACGTTCAGACCAAAAATGGACGTAAAACAGACGTCTTTAAGCCGTCCAGTGCTATCTGGGTAGAACTTAAAGTACATCTACTAACATATAAAAAATCATAATTATAACTTGTTTTCTGATATCCTATAAGTGGTATTTAAAACGTTTAATAGAATGTTCAATTTTATGATTTTGTTTTTAGAACGCCGTATCTTATTATACAATTACCTAAAATCAATAATATTTTGGATTTAGGAGCTTTGAAGAGTTATCAGTTTATAGTAAAAAAAAATTTTTTTAATCTATTAACCTTGAAAAATTGAATTTTGGCCACAAAAACCGGGCTTCTGGACCACTGTGCGCCGTCCGGCGCACGTAGTCGAGATATGTTCTTGTACTGATGCTTCCTGACACAGTCAGAATTAGTAATAAGTTGTCGGAATATGTCCACACAGCTGAAAAACTCTCTCCGACGAACGCCTGGAATTCGTAATATTCCATGGTGGACTTGGCAACGTCGATGTCTATTCTCTTATCCGGGACGCGCGTGCCCCTTGGAATCATGAAACTTTTTTCTGCTTTGAAGTGAACATTATACAGAGTATCACAGACTTTTTCCGTCAAATATGTACCAGCGTGTTCTACAAGTCAAAGTAAGAAGAAGTTGTGCAGTTTGCACCGTACAACGCGAGCCGATCTGTTTTCTCCAAAACTATAGCATCCACAATGGATCGAAAAAGTATTTGAACACTAAATTTCCGATCCTCAAGAAATTCTCAATATTTGAACTACGATAATTTCGTTAATCAAAAAGTACTATAATAAAGAACTAATTTTTAAGCTCGAACCCCCTACTTTCGCAGATCATCGTTAATTTTTTTACCTAAGACATTTGTTTATGATATGCAGGTGAAAAACTGAGGAAATGTTTTTGGTTCAATATGATACTGATCACTATTTTTAACTTATGTAATTTGTACGTTTTCTCTATCTGTGCAATAATAGTCATTGAATTCCTAATGAAAGGGACCTATCATCGTAAGTGTTCAAAAAGGGTGATCCCTTTTTAAAGAAAATGAACGTGGTCTTGGGATCTCTAAACAAATAACATAAAAACAAATATTTTTATGCCATCGTGTGAGCCCTATAGAACCATTCATCTTTGTCCCTAAGACATTTGACGTGACTCACCCTGTATATGAAAACTTCTATTCTTTGATCTGTAGCATCGAATTTTTTGGTTTAACTATTTTTATTATGAAACTTTTACCTACGGTATGACGATACTTTTCTGTTTAAGAAGACACCAAACATGACACAATTTTGTTTGCATTTGTTTATTCAATTTAGGACACAACAGAATCATAATTATCCGAATTAATCAGTGGAATATCAGTGTTGGGATAACGGAACAGTTATCTAACTACGATGTTAGATTAAATATTCACTGATTTGTACAATAAATCATGGTACATATGGCTAGCTTTAGATTGGGCCGTTTACATGTAAAACACGTATTGGGATAACGATGAATTCAGATATCATCGGTTCGGATAATCGAGATTCGATTGAATCGCCGAATTAATGAGCAAGTATGATCGAAACTGTATCGCGTTTGGTGTCAATTTAATCAGGAAAATGTTGCAGATACGTCAGTAATAATTTCAGAAAAAATTAACCATAACAAAACGGTAGTTGGGATAAATTGTTCATAAATACTCTGCATATCTTTTTCAAATACATAGAGACATTACTGTAGTGTATAATTTGAACCATCGTCTTGGAATCTAACTGCTGCTTTACCTTCGCTAGTATTTCGTTCCTCGAGCAGAGCCAAATGACACAAGTAGTTAGAAATATGCAGCGGATATACACCACACTATCTGAGAACGTCACTCGATTATACTAACGTGGATTCCATCGCATTAAGGCATTCAGGGCAATGGAACAGAGGATAATGTGGCAAACGAGGCCTTTACACTATCTATGAACACAGACATCTCCGTATCCCTACAGGATATTATAAACTTGTTGTATTAATAAGGATAATACGTAACAATATATATTCAATATATATAATACTCAAGGATTTCAGAGCACCTCCTGTACACTCAGAGAAAATTATTCCCAGAAAGTATTTCAAATATTCATGAACACAAAATTTAAGTAGGGTAAAGTAAGAGAGAGCATTTACCTAACCCCAAAAATCAACGATGCCATATATGCAATCCAAAAAGATCAATATTAATATATTAACATCATCAATTCTAAAAGTAGCGATAAAAACATTTTATTAACCTTGTTTCAAGTCTCTTCTTCAATAATAGAAATAAATTGGAAACTTACGTATAAATTAACATTGTATGTAAACTTTTAAGCTCTAAGTGCATAACATCCTTAATATACTTATGTTATCGATCATGCATCAAGATTCTCACTAGGAAAAGGTATTCTACATTTATGACTTATTTGTGCATGTAAATTCATGTGAACATCAATGTGGAGCTTTATGGCAAATCAACTTTATTTGACCTTGAATTACATTCGTTTCAAGAAATTCGTGAAGTCATAACAAATTAGTAATGTAAGCAATCTCGTTTCCTTCAAAGTATTACTCTATCAGTTCTGTTCTATCTGCGAAAACAAGACTGGTCTCAGTTTCCAGAATCGTCGTGTTTTATAAAATATTTCGGAGCCTGATTTATTATTATTAAGAAGCCCACGCACACATGTTTTACATTGCTACGAACGCCAGGTTATGCGTGATTTATAGAACACTCTGTGCACACGACTGGTCTAACACGACGCCGTACTACTTGCACGTGTCTGAACAGCGACGTGGTTGTACCACTTTCTGGCGGATAACTAGCTACAGTCTTGTACTACTTGCGGCCCAGCTGGCCATGTATGAGTTACTATCGCTTTCAAATGATCGCATGCGTTCATCAAATAGTAATACGTTAACAGATGTACAATTGTCATACACGTAATATGGCGCTGGTTCGGGATAAAGTGTTCAAATTATTATCTGTTAAGTATGAATATAATTTCTTTTTTTTTTCTTAAGTCGAGATAAAATTCTATTCTTCTGCTAATGTAAACATATAGTAAATATAAATTTTTTTCTAAGGAATCGTTACGGACAATGAAGCTACTAGTCGACGCTTTTCTTGTAAGTGGTAAGTAAGGTAAAAAATAAAAGAGGAAAGAATAAACAACACAAAGGCGTATGTAAATTTCTCGAGTTTGCAATATCTGTTAACAATCGTCGATGATCAAAGAATGCTTGATATTTATATTGTACATGTGAAATTGGGAATCGAGATGATTCAAATTATGCGCGAATCAATAGCCTTCGGAATCATACAAGATTTCTGAGAAAAATAGTTTTAGTATGTCGTACCATTATAGTTTATATCTATTTTTGTGAACGTACTGTTTATTATTATGTATATGACGTTCACTGTCAAAGTGTTCGATTCCATTACAAAAGGTACAAGATAGAGTTAGTTACGTAAACCGCTTAGCTTATGCTACGAGATGAATTTAGTTATGTTAATAGCTTAGCTAATGTTACAAGATGATTTTAGTTATGTAAATAGCTTAACATGAAGCCTCTTAGTAATGATCTGATAGAAGAAAACGTACAATAGATATGGTACAGCATAATAAAAATGAAAAGTGTAGTCTATTAGCAAGAAGAATATTCTAACAAAACGGAATCAGTTTGTTTTGTTTGTAAAACGTTTTAATGAAACAATTAGTATCAGTTAGTATCAGTTTTCATTGTAGGCTTGTCGACGTGCAGTATTAGTATCACATAATATTGAAAGACATTACCACGTGATATAAGCAGCTATTTAAGAAAAATTTAAGAAATAAACTTTTCATTTTAAATAAAATAAATAAAATAAATAAAATTTGTAAAGTTTAAATTGAGTGGCAGACTCATTAATTTGATAGTTGTCATACAATTGAACAATTCTTGAGATATAATGAGAGCACATAATACAATGCACAATATATGTATTGTGGGACTATAAAGACAATGTAACGCTTTGAAGAATAAAATTTGAATTCATATAAAATTATAAAGTTATAAAATCCTACTTCATTTAAGATTTTGTGTTGACAGCATCAAATGCGACAATTGTTATACCGAACGTGACGTATGCCGTTAGTAAGTGACTTTCTCGTTATTGCATTATTATTTATTTTCCAAAGTGGAAGAAGTACGTATGTTACACCTGTCGTTTCCTTAGTTTGCCGCAGTGACCAATGAATTCGATTTATGTGTTCATATAAGTTCTATGACGAGACATAATAATGAGCCGTTTATTTTGAAAGTGGCCTAACTCCGTTTTTCAGTTTTTTCCGGTTATCATGGTTACGTGTACAACTTTATGTTATTTATCAGTAAAGCATTTCAGGTTGCTTATAATCCGAGCAAATACGATAATTCTTGACACATAAGTTTTCAGAGTTAGTTTAATAATCGAACCGTGTAGTTTGAAAGTGGCCTAACTCCATTTATACTTAAATAATCAAGATAATATATTTACTATTTACTATTTTCATAACGATAATGTTTACATGTACGTTTGGGATGAAACTATTGCATCCAGAGGTGCTCAAGAAATTGTTTCATGCATCCTAAAACATGTTAAAAATTTAAAAAGTGAAAGACACATTATAGCTTACAGTGACATGTGCACCGGGCAAAATAGAAACATTAAAATAGCTTTAATGTGGTTAAAAATTGTCCAATCTTTGGAAAATAATGTAGAAATCATAGATCACAAATTTTTAATATCAGGACATTCGTTTTTACCAAATGATAGAGATTTTGGCATGGTAGAAATGTCATTAAAAAAAAATAATTTACTGTTCGTTCCCCAAGATTATTACAAGATTATGAAAAAGTGTCGGAAAGGTAATAATTTTATTGTAAATGAAATGAGACAAGAAGATTTTGTATCAACAAAATTATTAGAAGATGCAATTTTTAAAAGAGTAAAAAATTCTAATGGAGAATCAATAAACTGGCTAAAAATATGTTGGATGCGGTTTGTCAGAAATTAACCGTATAAAATTTTCTATAAGACATCAATGAATAAGAATGAAAATTTTAAAGTCCTGAATTTATTACCACGTCGGGGTAGAGCAAAAAAGTTCGAAAATATTGTATTGACACCACTGTATAAAAATATCAGACAAATTACAACAACAAAATTCAAGGACATGATGGACCTATTACGATATATACCACCGGAACATCATGATTACTTCAAATCCCTTTTACACGCACAAAATGTAGACGAGTAGTAAATTGTTTTGTAATAAATTTATGTTTGTAATTTTGCACTTTATGTAGTTAATTGAATCGCATAAATTATGTTCCTGAAGTGTTTTAAGGATATGTAAAATAAATTCAGTATTGTTTTTTTTTTCAATTTGAAGCATCTTAAATTATGTTGAATGGACTTGGGCACCTTCAAATTTTATAATAAATCTGGTTGTTAATTTTGAAAGTGGCCTAACTCCATTCTTGATAAGAAAACGCATATTATTCACTTAATAATATTGCCACTATTTTAATAGGAACTATAAATTTAACACCCTTAGATACACTTAAGCAGTGCGACTCATTAATGTCCTATACGTATATTTTTAAATTCATTGAAACGCAAACCCTTAAATATCTCGATTTTAAGATAAATGGACTTAGGCCACTTTCAAAATAAACGGCTCAATTATAACACACATTCTTCTGTTATGTTCAATTAGGAATGTATGGCGTAGTGGGGAAAATAGTAGAATGCGCAAGTGGAGTGAGAAGATAATTCTAAAATTACAAAAAGTTATTCATTAACGTGGCAAATTGTTCAAAATTCAAGAAATTTTTTCTTTCAGTACGTCTGAAGAAAAATTTAACAATCTATAAAATATGCACTTAATTTTGATAACCTTAAAGAAGTATATGCATAGTTCCATTTAAAAAACGATACCTGAACCTCTCATCTTTTATTATATATGTATGTATATATACACCATTTATTTTCCATAAAAAAACCTCTTCTTATCTTTTTACTTCAAATTCTTTGTACACTGTGACGATCGCTGTTATCTGCAGTTTCACGTAATCGCAATAGCTCTAAATGGAGGGGGCGGGGCACCACTGTTCTCAGCATTTACGAGAAAATGCTAGGCTATTAACTTCGTGAAAGCCCTGTGCAGAAAAGTTTCTACGTGTCTCACAATCGTTAAAATTATACTTTCCGAACGTGTTTGAGAATTTACGAAATCGAATCGCTTAAATTCGCGTGACTGCAATGATCTCTCATTATAGGTGAAACGGATGAGCACGATACTTGTGAAAAACTCCACACTACTGCAAAGTGTAACCGTTGAGGAATTTTTTCCATTTTACGCCCGTCTCTTCTTTGCCATCGTATTTTTTATGTTTCCGGCATGTAATGGAACTCTGAATAAGAAACGCCGGGATTCTAAAATTCCAAATTTCGCTTTGCACTAACACTAGACTACCACATGGGTGAAAGTTACAGCTTTCAGATTTTTTATCTCTTAATTATCGGAATTTTAAACATGCTTTCGTGGGAAAACCATTCACTGTATGAGCACACAATTACGCAGAGTTTGAACAAATGCAGCCTTGTTATTTTTATAAGGTGGTACAAATTGATCAATGTTAGGATAGCGAGTAAACAAAACATCGACACCAGCGTATCCGTAGAGCAATGTTAATCCAATCACAAAACTATTTTGTTTTTAATTATTATTTTATGGGAATTTTGCCAACATATGTGTGACATGCTCCTGATTAAGACTAGTCCAAACATAATACAATTTGGATTATATTTGCTTGTTTACATGCTGGTTTATTTGAACCTCGATCATCCGTACCCGACGATATCTAAATTCGCTATTATTCCAATATGTGTTTTGCATGTGACTAGTTCAATCTAAAGTGATTCATAAGTGCTCCCATGCATCTGAAACTACATGGTACCTTGTATCTATACATTCTGTGAGCTGCATAGAAATACCACTTGAAGCAAAATTTTGTAAAGTAATTTTTCTAAGACAAGATCAAAGTTCAAAGAAAAACAAAGTCCATCCGAATTAAATGAAAGTATTAATTTTGGTTACAGCCACTTTTAAAAATATCAATTTTCTTGCATTCTATTATTTATTACGTTAAGAGACGCATAGCATACTTTATTGTTAACTATTTCTCATCAGAAAAACTAGAGTTCAATATTCAGCAGCACCAGTTATGCAGAGTGAGTCAAATGACTGTTATTATTTGTATAACATGAATCTTTTTGTAATTTATTCTACAAAACTTTCTTGTTTTAATTATTTTTTGTTCAACTTTTGCCAACATATTTGTGACGTTTCTCTGATCAAATTGAGACCAAATATGACAAAATTCGGATCATATTTTTTTGTTTAATTTACGATACAGTAGAACCTTGATTACGCTTACTATTATCAATGGAGCATGACTGTTCGGATAATAGAACAGTTACCTAGCTACGGTGACAAATATAATCTTTACTGAATTGTACAATAAATTGTGTTGCGTATGGATTGCTTTAGATTGAACTACATGCATGTATGCGTCTTGGAATAATTGTGATATGTTAGATATCATGGGTTCAAATAATCGAGGTTTTACTGTATTGTGAATTAAACAAGCAAATATTACTCAAATTGTGTCGTGTTTGGTGTCATTTTTATCAGAAAAGTGTGTTATACGAATACGTTAGTAACAGTTTCATAGAAAAATGATTATAAACAAGTCAGTTTTGTAATTACTTTAGTATTTTTATTATAAGGTCATATAATGTACATAACTGAACGTATTTTAACATCAGCTACGCGATGCAATAAAAATAATTATACAATTATACAAAAAAAAAACATCGATAACATTGCAAACTCCGAAAAAAATTGTCCTAGAAAAAGAAACATTTTTGCAATAGAATGGTTTTTTCAACCTATTCAAATAGCATACAAAATATTTTTTGTACCCCCACAATTAGAGAAGATATTTAGGTGGACCACCCTGTATATGATTCTAATAAACATTTCTTAACGCTTTTTTTTTTGGAAGAAAAATAGCAAAAACCACCTGGCCGGGAACTTTTGCACGCCACTGTACATTCGCAATACTAGTCACAATCATGTTTGATTATTTGCGTGTCAGATTGTGCAAGTGTTTGCCACTCTCGAATGTAGGCGACTCGGCTAAACTTTGCGAAGCTGAACGACCTCTAAAGCAACGGGAAATTCCATAAAATCGTGAAATGTCGATAACTTGAACACCGTCTGGGGAACAATTGGACGGCGGTGTCGTTAACTCAACGCCGCACCGCAAAATACACGTCATTTAAAGTCCGTTGCAAACACAATCGAACTGGTTTCCACGGGCCGGCCTCGTCATGCCCGCAATGCTCATCCGTTTCGGTAAAAATCACATTCCCTATTGACCGCAACCGGACCGCAATGCGCACAATAATTCAATAAGCCAACGTGGTAGCTGAAGGGTTTTAAATTTCCCGCAACACACAAATCTTTTCATGTAGCAGGCATTAATTCACAGTCACGTGTACGCGTGCCACTCTTAATTGCGTCGGTTCCGACGATGTTTCGACACGCATAAACTAACGCCATTCATTATGAGAGCCGAGGTCGCAAACCGATCGATCGGCGAAATTACTTTTCAAATTTTGGCGAAAAGAAAAATACAAAAAAAGAAAAAACGCGTGCTCACGGGCGAAACATTCTCAATTGTGCGGAGCACGAGAACTTTCAAGGTACCGAATACGATATTACGTTTTCGCGGAGCTCGTGAATGAGCGCGATAACTGAATACGATTTTCCGTTTACTTTAGCGCTGGAAGCACCGAGCAATCGAACTGAACGGCCTGCAGCTTTTATTACAAAAATTAGAGAAACGCATTTCCTAGTCGAGAACTATATTTGAGCCGTTTATTTTGAAAGTGGCCTAACTCCGTTTTTCAGTTTTTTTCCGGTTATCATGGTTACGTGTACAACTTTATGTTATTTATCAGTAAAGCATTTCAGGTTGCTTATAATCCGAGCAAATACGATAATTCTTGACACATAAGTTTTCAGAGTTAGTTTAATAATCGAACCGTGTAGTTTGAAAGTGGCCTAACTCCATTTATACTTAAATAATCAAGATAATATATTTACTATTTACTATTTTCATAACGATAATGTTTACATGTACGTTTGGGATGAAACTATTGCATCCAGAGGTGCTCAAGAAATTGTTTCATGCATCCTAAAACATGTTAAAAATTTAAAAAGTGAAAGACACATTATAGCTTACAGTGACATGTGCACCGGGCAAAATAGAAACATTAAAATAGCTTTAATGTGGTTAAAAATTGTCCAATCTTTGGAAAATAATGTAGAAATCATAGATCACAAATTTTTAATATCAGGACATTCGTTTTTACCAAATGATAGAGATTTTGGCGTGGTAGAAATGTCATTAAAAAAAAATAATTTACTGTTCGTTCCCCAAGATTATTACAAGATTATGAAAAAGTGTCGGAAAGGTAATAATTTTATTGTAAATGAAATGAGACAAGAAGATTTTGTATCAACAAAATTATTAGAAGATGCAATTTTTAAAAGAGTAAAAAATTCTAATGGAGAATCAATAAACTGGCTAAAAATATGTTGGATGCGCTTTGTCAGAAATGAACCGTATAAAATTTTCTATAAGACATCGATGAATAAGAATGAAAATTTTAAAGTCCTGAATTTATTAACACGTCGGGGTAGACCAAAAAAGTTCGAAAATATTGTATTGACACCACTGTATAAAAATATCAGACAAATTACAACAACAAAATTCAAGGACATGATGGACCTATTACGATATATACCACCGGAACATCATGATTACTTCAAATCCCTTTTACACGCACAAAATGTAGATGAGTAGTAAATTGTTTTGTAATAAATTTATGTTTGTAATTTTGCACGTTATGTAGTTAATTGAATCGCATAAATTATGTTCCTGAAGTGTTTTAAGGATATGTAAAATAAATTCAGTATTGTTTTTTTTCAATTTGAAGCATCTTAAATTATGTTGAATGGACTTGGGCACCTTCAAATTTTATAATGAATCTGGTTGTTAATTTTGAAAGCGGCCTAACTCCATTCTTGATAAGAAAACGCATATTATTCACTTAATAATTGCCACTATTTTAATAGGAACTATAAATTTAACACCCTTAGATACACTTAAGCAGTGCAACTCATTAATGTCCTATACGTATATTTTTAAATTCATTGAAACGCAAACCCTTAAATATCTCGATTTTAAGATAAATGGACTTAGGCCACTTTCAAAATAAACGGCTCATTTTTCTGTTGGATAATATCCGATGGAAATTGTGCATATGATTGTTGAAAGAATGATTTCAACGTCTATTAATATACTGCGGATTTTACGCATTTGTAACTGGATAGGTAAAATACAAAACGTAAAGTATGTACATTTTTATTTCATTTCTGTTTCTTGCAATTGACATAAAGAAGTTTCTATTTTGTACGAAGATTCGCGACGTATTTATTAAACACAAAAATATTATCGCATATACTGTTACCCCGGCCGTGAATATGATTGTTGAACATTTGGGCATATATTAAATATGAATAACAGTACAGTATATGTACACTAGAGAAATACGGTATAAGAGGTAATAATATTTTAGAAATACATTAATAAAGTGATGAATTGGTTTCTTTCACCAAATATAAAATAATAAACTGTCTACCTCTATGAGAAAATTATATAGAAATCGAAATAGCGTAAGAATGCTATAGAACACTTTTTAATATCTGTAACGGTGAACAATGAGCATTGTCACAAAAATGCTCTGAATGCTCGGGGGTGATTAAACTTTCCCCAAAATCAATATCAATTTGCTCTTTGTGTACAATATAAAAAATATATATCTATTTTTATATTAATATTTTCTTCATAGGTATATAACAAGTTTTACCAATGCATTCATTTTTCATGTCATAATGACTGGTTCTTAATTTTTGCTTTCAGAATTAATAAAATTAGAGGTGTGTTTTCATCAGAAATTTTTGAATGAATCTATTTATTAACACTAGAACTACCGGATGGGTCACTAATTTTTTCTTTTAGAGATATTGAAATTATAAATATGTTTCCATGAGAAAATTTTTTAATAAACGAAGTAGATATTTAAACCAAACTGATAGGAAATCTAAACAAATATTTTTTTCATGTTATTATAAGGCAATTTATGCCAGTTGCATTTAGTGCTTGGTAGTTCTAGTGTTAAAGCACATGTTAGAATAAAAATGGTACGAGGTAAAAATAAACGTAGTTTTGTCATTATTCTAAAGCAATGTACATCAGTTGCATGTATTACCCGGTAGTTCTAATATTAATCAGATTAATTCGTAATTATTTCCTTTCATTTGTTCATTACCAAATTTTCTCAGAAAGCATAAAGTAAGTGTATGAGTTTCAACTCTGGCAGACTAAAGCGAACGAAAAGAAATTCTTACGTGATACACAATCCATTTGAAGAAACGTGCAAGACGGAAGAACAGAAATAAAATGAAAACTAGAAAATCTAAGGATACTAGTGAAAGTACCTGAAAATGGTGGAACGTGCGAGTCTGGCTGCTAAGTGTGCACAGCGATGTTAACCAGACCCGCATGAGTACTTAAGGAAAGATATGGGACTGAAGGTCAGCAGAAAAAGGTTAACCTTTTACACTCGAAGGTGCTTGAGCCTGTAGAACCAAGAAAGATTCTTTTCTAAACCCAGGCTTCTTTTATAAACAAGTAAAAGTCGAACTACGTGCACATATTGACACCTACATTTTTAGCAATTTATTAAACACAAACAAACTCAGTAATGTGAAAACTGTTTCGAATTATATGGAATTATTTAAATCCGTTCAACGAGTGAAATATGTGAATATGCGAATATGTGTTTATATGTTATTTTTACTGTGGTAAACCTGGTTCCGATTGCAAAAAGTATTCAAGTTATGCAGTGAATTCTCGATATATGTCAACAACACGGGTCTTGCTGTGTCATATCTTGTCCAAATAAACATACAGTCCTATTTATGTTAACCGAGGCGACCTTGGTTTCACTATGCAAACAAAAGTATATTCAGTAAAGTCACCATTAAAGTACGGTTCATTTTTTATTACATGATTACAAATCGCCGAATATAATGAGTCACATTATGTTGGACACCCTGTATACAGTCTCTCTTTTAAACAATTTTTTAGTCGTGTTATACAGGGTGATGGCGCAAAAGGGGTTGGAGTGAACGTGTAGTTTATATATTTATGATTTATTTACGAAAAGCAATGTAAGAATGATTAAACGAACACAATAACATAGTGAAATGATATTAATGATAGTACTCACACTAATATGGAGAATCCGTAAAATCTCGCGGTGTTACTGAATTCACAATAAAAAGCATAGAAACGCTTCAAAATTTCTTATTTCACTGTTTTTTAACAAATTAACGATTTAGTTCTGTTCCTTAGATTTTTTTAACAAGGTATTTAGACAAAGCTGTCGAAAATGTAATGTCCACCTTTGGAAAAACGTTTAACCCCTTGCCCTACAATATCGAGTCAGACTCGTGACGAAGATTCTGAACAAAGTCTAATAAATATGTACAGTGAGTAACGAAAATATTCGAACGCCCTTTAAATCAGTATAACTTTTTTTTTTAAGTGAATCAAACGACCTGACTTTTTTGAGGAGTTAGAAGAATTGGTTTTCCAAATGATGTGTAGAAAAGATTTTGAAAAAATTGCAATTGGTAAGAATTACATGAGAAAATAAAAATGGCACTTTTCACAACTTTTTTATTTGAACCTGTAGTGAAAATTTAAAATATGCGTTTTGTAGATATATGTTAGTTATATACATGCTGCAAATTTCATTGAAATCGATTAATATACACACGAGCTACAACTAGTTAAAAGTGGTGAAAAGCGTAGATCTTCACGACTTTTGGCCAGTTTCTCCTTAAAATCCTCAGATTCTAACATATTTTGATACGTGCCATTTTTATCTGCGTCAGCCGATTTCGATGAAATTTTCAGTACGTGTATAACTAACAGAGATCTACAAAACGCATATTTTAAATTTTCATTGCAGGCTCAAATAAAAAAGTTGTGAAAAGTACCATTTTTATTTTCTCATGTAATTCTTACCAATTGCAATTTTTTCAAAATCTTTTTTACACATCATTTGGAGAATCAATTCTTCTAACTCCTCAAAAAAGTCAGGTCGTTAGATTCACTTTAAAAAAAAAGTTATACTGATTCAAAGGGCGTTCGAATACTTTCGTTACTCACTGTATGTTATTAATTTCCTTCAAACTGAAATAAAATTCTATTTAGTTGTAGTTGATATATATCCTTTGGAGAAAACATAGACACACAATAAATATAAACTATCTTGTTTTTCTATGAAATTCTGAACGATGAAGAATTTCTAATCGTTGTAATCACAAAATAAGTAGTAGTGCAAGGGGTTAGTATACTTCAAGAGCTGCAAAACGAAATATTTTCCTTCGTGATATATACAATAATATTGGGTTGGCAACTAAGTAATTGCCGATTTGTTCAATGAAATAAAAGAGTTTTTTTTTTACTTGGAATGAACTTTAATCTATGATGTATTTTCCATTTTGTTCGATGACCTTTTGCCATCTTTCTGCCAACTTGAAAATTCCACGCTCGTAGAAAGTCTGATGCTTTTCGGCCAAAAACTGAGTTAAGAGAGATTTTACATCGTCATCATTATTGAAAGTTTTACCACGAAGGGAGTTGTCCAGGGATCGAAATAAGTGGTGATACTTTTTGGCAGCTTGCACTGCGTTCTTTCCTTTACGGAAATAATAAAACAATATATGGCGAAAATGTTCGTTTTTGCACTCCATGTTAATATTGAGGTAAAAAAAAAACTTTAAGAAAATATCTACGCAATGAACTTGTAAAGCTAGGTTAGGATGCCAGCTAACATATATAAGGAGAAGAAGATCATAACGTTTACGGATATTATAAAAATGGGAGTGAGAAACATACATAACTGAAATCGGCAATTACTTAGTTGCCAACCCAATAGTTTAAATCAATATTAAAAAATACTTTCTTCATTCTTTCATCTTAATTTTTACTGCTGATTTAAATACGAAGACACATTAATTGGAGCAAGCTGTTTAACAGGGACGAGTACCCTAAAATTCCCCATTTCGGAGCGTCACTTTGAACGAGAAGCAGCAAAAAATCAGTTTCCAAGTGCTCGAATTTTCACGAGTGATATCGATACTTTTTTGATCCACAATGATGATCCATTTTAAATTTCCCGTGAAAAGGTGGTAGCGTCTTTGCGGTAAGATTGGTCAAATCATCCGTCAAAATACAGGTATCCGTGAAGGGATTCACGAGCAGGTAGCAAACAGGACTCTGACGAGGGAAGCGATCATCCCCAATAGGAACATAAATTTCAGGGGCAATTTCACTCATACAGGTTACTAGAAGGGCGTTGCGGCCGGTGAACCCACGCGTTCAGCAACACCGTATCCGTCGTCTGAGCATTGTGCGCGGACGGATGGAATTATCAACCCCCAAAGGCTCGTAACTCCTCCGGATACCGTGTGCGGACTGTATCATTGTGTATCGTGACACTATATCAACCTGTACAACTTCTATTGAACACTCTGCTATGATGAACGTATTTTCCATGGAGGCCGAGCCGGAATGTTTATTGTGGAAGATATCCAATATACTCGGCCCGATAAAGGACGTATTAGGGGCTCTGCTCAATTGCTACTACCGGAAAAAAAGATCCTTAATATTAGGGGAGAGTTGCCAAATGCGTACTGGTCACCTAAATCGTACCACCCCTTTTATTTAAAAATTAATGCATTTTGATGCCTCTTGGTGGTAAAGATATGAACTTTTATTTATGTCGATAAAGTAGGACCAAAAAGTCTTTCGCATGAAGTGTTGTTTTGTGAATGACAGAAGCACAAAGAAATCAGGCAAGTCTGATGTCAATTTTAAACGATTTTAATCGGCTGAATTAAATATAAATCTACAGTTTCTGAGGTAGTCTTATATATTTTTGAAAACTAGCTATGTCATATTATTTATTTCTATTTAGTTTATAAAACATGCTGATAATGTTTTAAAGGTTAGCTTCAATTATTTAGCGGAATGTCTTTTTCCTAAATCGTACCACACTGTGGTTTCCTAAATCGTACCAGTACGATTTAAAATACTGTTATTCAAATTTTACCGCGAAAATAAACGATTTACAATATTTCAAATTTTTTTAGCATGGGAAAGTAGCTTACAGTAGGCCCTATAAAAAGGAATTAGTTGCAATGAAAACAAAACAAATGAAACAAAGAAAAATTGATTTCACGCCTTCAACCAGCACCGCTGCTCCAGTTCTCGTAGAAGTGGAGAATGAAAACGATTGGTTCTGTTTTCTTTGCAATAATTCTTATTTAGAAGACATGATCCAATGCTTAAAGTGCCAAAAGTGGGTACATGAAGCTTGTGGAGGAGTTTTCAAAAAAGACAATATTTATTATTGTCCTAGTTGTATTTAAGTTAAGTAATGTAATATTCCATTTTATTTTTATGTTGTATTGTATATTAAGCTGAAATTAAACGCAAAATACAGTTTCTCTTATGATTTTTTTGTATCTTTTTAATCCAACACATGAGGTGCGATTTTGGAAACCGGCTGGTACCATTTAGGATACCGGTTGCCTAAATCGTACTGTTTGCGTGATCTTATAAGAGTGTTCATATCATAATGATCTATCAATAAATATTTAAAAAATCATATTACACTGCAACTTCGATAGTTAATACATAGATACAAAACATAATTTTTGCTCAAATTCCTACTAAAGAATATATAAACTGCCTTCGAAATTAAGTGGTACGCATTCGGCAACTCTCCCCTAGGTTGTCCGGAAAGTTCTTTTCGTTTTTTTTAACAGGTATTATAAATTGGATCAAACGACCTGTCATTTTTTGAGCAATTAGAAGAATTGGTTTTCCAAATGGTGTGTAAAAAAGATTTTGAAAAAATTGCAATTGGTAAGAATTACATGAGAAATTAAAAATGGCACTTTTCACAACTTTTTTATTTGAATATGTAGTGAAAATTTAAAATATGCGTTTTTTAGATCTATGTTAATTAACATGCTGAAAATTTCATCGAAATCGATTAATATACACATGAGCTACGACTAGGTAAAAATGGTGAAAATCGTGACTTTTTTTTGGTCACTTTTTGCTTAAAATCCACAAATTCTAACATCTTTAGAAGCGTGTCGTTAATATCTGCATTAACCGATTTCGATGAAATTTTCAGTATGTTTATAATTAACACAGATCTACAAAACGCATATGTTAAATTTTCATTATAAATTTCTATCTCACTCCAGTTTGTTGTAACTGAAGTAGAATATTTTTATTTAGCACAAAGATCCGCAATCTAGTTATAACAAAAGTGAATAGAATCAAATGAAAATGTTGCATTACTGTTAATAGGTGTACAAATTACTTCGTCTGCTATAATGGTAAGAAACAGAATTTAAATATACAGTGATTTTTCCATATATGTCGCCAAAATCTGCAAGATAAATATCGCAGAATTATCCCCACTGCCGCGGGGTATCACTTCTAAACTATTAAAGATATGAAAGTGAAATTTGGGGTGTAGAATATTAACGAGTAATCTTTTTTACTGGTGCAAAATGTAGTATACTTTTTGTTTATTGAATACCTTGTTTTACTATTTTGTAAATATATTTACCAAATTTAACAACTTCTAGAAAATTTTCAGATCAGTCAATTTATTGTTCTTCTAAATTTTTGGTAAATCACTTTTTGAGTAAAATTTGTTTCTTGATTTTCCAGAGACTGCAGAGAGAATTTAAATATACACAGTCTGTGATACCTATATAAAGCACAAATTAAAAAATTTGTGCCATAGCATAAACATTTGAAGCGTTTAGTCTAAAGTGTTTTTTTAGTAGTCGAAGAGTTCCGACGAAGAATGCGAAAACCTATGTATGCTTACAGTCGCACGAACGGCTTTAAACAATAATAATTTGTGATATAGGACGAGATAGGAAATTCTTGTATGATTATATAGAAGAAAGTATGCTGAAAATATTCGATTCTGTAAAATTCTATGATCTTTTATGATTCAGAAGATATTCTTTGCAAAATAGTATTTATTAAATTTTATTAATTCTTTCATTTTCAAGGCTGATGGATACTTAGAAAGCAATAAACATTCAACAGAAATCAGTATGAGACAACTGATTTTTTGGAAAGATGTCACTTTTGCATTTTAGATCATTGTACGCCGAGGAGTGTAAACATAACACCCAGTCACCTAAAGTTTGCACCTCAAATATCTTTGTTGTTTCTAAAGATACGTAAAATATGGTAAGGACATAGTTGAATGGTACAATTGGGCTGACACGATGCTATAAAAAAATTTTGTTTTTGTCATTTTTTTTTGAGATATCAAGGTCACCTTGACTTTTTTTAAATGGTACCACCCTTTTTTAAACACCTACAATGGTCCCGTCCCTTTCGTTAGGAATTCACTGACAATAATTATTCCAAGATCATTCAAGGTCACAGACAGAGAAAACGTATAAGTTTTATAATATGAAAGCAGAATACGTTTATCACGGTTGAGATTTGTATTAAATAGTAAACATACTATGGTCGTTGTTAAAGTAAACATACTAAGGTCCTTCAGTCTTATTGTTAACGAGTGCAACGTTATTACATTTCTGTCTCGTCATCATTCCCTTAAGGAAATATGGTCCAATTACTTTGTCGTCAAAATACCACACCACACGTTTGCGCTCCATTGTCTTTGATGATCAATTTCTCACAGCCAGTGCGGATTATCCACAAACCAATAATGGGCGTTCCGTGAGTCGCGTGTTGACGCTCGACGAGTCAAGACGTCTGTTTTGATCCACGAGGTACGCGTGTTATAACCTTCTATTGTATATAGTGAGTGTTGTGCTTACCTACACCGCGTTGCTCGCCTCGATTGGAATCGCGAGCTCGTTTTCCTTAATATTAACACTTTGGCGTCCGCACGTTTCGTAAACATTTCTTCGCTTGGTGCCGGCAGCATTAATTCAGATTAATGAAATTACTTACTTACTTACTTTTTTCTGACTTTTTTTTGCTGCCGCCGGCCACTGAGCGGTATAATACGCACTACAACAATGTGATTTTTATTTGCTGTCGCCGGCCGTCGAGCGATACTTTGCGAAGGTCACCACTGTGGTGTCGCCGGCCGCCAAGCGATACTTTGTGAAAGTCACCACTGTGGTGTCGCCGGACGTCATAGTATTAATACTCGAGAGATATGTTCCTGTGTACAGGAATCTCTCCCACAGAAGTCATGACCACGGAAAATGTACCGCAAGTTAAGAACGCCGCAGCAATAATGCAAAAAGTTTGTTTCCCTCCGAAAGAACATGCTATAGTCCTAGACGAACATGATGTCATCACCATCAAAGAATACATATTTGCAGTTGCAAAGATCACCAATCCTATCAATATAGGGTTTGGCTCAAGAATCTCAAATAATAGAGCATGTATATACTTCTCGGAGAAATCCTTAGTAACCGAGATCACGTCAAAAAATGACTGTATAAATATTAAATTTTGAGATTAATGTTAAGATGGTTGTCTGGTACAGGATCCTAATCATGTGTTATGGTAATGTCTGATCTATGATGATAACAGAGATGCTCTGATTCGCAAACTTTGCAACAAGGGTTTCTTTCCACCCTATAGAATTGACTCCTTTTTGTGCGGACCCTCTCTTTGTCCTCTATTTTATGTACATAAATTTCTTAAGTCTGTTTGCATCTTTAGTGTTAGTTTTGTATTCGAAAATGTTCATTACATTGTCTCAATCCTAGATTATAAGTTACCTATGTAATGTTAGCATGCACAGTCATGTGCATGTCTACATGTCTGTGACCTTGAATTACTTTGGAATAATTATTGTCACTGAATTCCTAATGAAAGGGACTATCATTGTAGGTGTTGAAAAAAAGGGTGGTTCCATTTAAAAAAAGTCAAGGTGACCTCGATATCTCTAAAAAAATGACATAAAAACAAACTTTTTTTATGGCATCGTGTCAGGCCCATTGTACCATTCAACTTTGTCCGTACCATATTTTACGTATCTTTAAAAACGACAAAGATATTTGAGGTGCAAACTTTAGGTGACTCACCCTGTATATCGAGAATTCCCTGTAAATGTATACTTCATTTACATTACTTTAAGCTTACTGGATTTCTGAAAAGGAATTACATATTTATTATTTACGCTTAAATCCTGTTTATTGCAATCGATGCAGATAATTTTAATTTTCACTAAAAATCCGAAATTTTCGGATTAATTGCTCCGTTACGAGGTTCGCGCTTAATAGCACCTAATTACAAATACCGGTAGCAAAACTACTAATGACATTGTGGAATGAAAATACGTCGTTTCATTCGCACGGCGTGAACGTAACGCACAGCGTATTCGGGGAACATCAAAACTCAATCTACGGCGGTAGTGGTGGTGGTGGTGGTACCGGTGAAAACAACAGCTTCCGTACTTTCGAGTTCACTGCGAGGAAAGGCATAAACCTCCGGAGACATGAATACTTAAATAGATTAGCAAATGTAAAGTGGAGACCGCGACCTACTTCGCTCGTCCCCGAAGTGGCTGGCGATATACTACCACTTGGCTGATGTAAAATGAAAATTATTCGGATTGTCTGTAAACTGTTCACCCCGTTTTACTTTCCGGGAGGGGAAGCTGAAGAAAAAGTTTCAATACTTGTTTCTCGAGTGACGTCGCTTTTCTATTCGTCTCAAAACTTGAACCAGTGACGTGATCCCTGACGATCTTATTAAAGTTGCCCGACTCTGGCGTATCTATTCTATGTGCTGCTAAAAAAAACTTCGCTGAGGTTACGTAAACTTAGGAACGATCAAAGTTATGTTTCGCGAATATTCCTCTCTTGCGTAAAATTATGTTTTGTTCGGTTGGTGTTCTGCGTTATTGCTTCAACATCAATGTAATCTTTGCAGTTACAATTTCTGGGAATTTCATTGGAAAATTTTGGAAGCGATGGAATATTAACCAGTTTTTTTTTTTTTTTATTAAGCTATAAAACCCCACATGGGATTATTAGCAGCATGCACATGGCTGTGCATGCTAACATTATAAACAGGTTTTGATTGAATTCGAATCTTCTATTTGAAACTGTTAACTCCTGGAAAGTGAAATCCGAATTTGCGAAGTGGAAGAGAACTTTTCAATTTGAATTTGGCACGGGAATATACACTTGCCAAGTGATTCCATGGTGTTTTGGAACACCCTGTATGTAATCTTGATTGGAAGAGCTACAGATGAAAATGAATTTATCAGAAATATTGGTTTTGAAATTTCGAGATTTGCAATATTGCGAAAACGTAGAGAAGTTATTTTTAGGATTTTGGAGTCTCTTTTCATCATTTTATAAATGGTTACTTCTGCGAAAAAGGTGTACAGTATACATACAACCATTATAAAAAAATTTGTTCTATAATCATTTCGATCCGATATAATATCATAATATTAGTTATTTTTCGGAAAATTGTATACGTAATAATTGCTACTCAGATTTAGAAGGTGATTAATTCTTTATTCGTGAGTCTCTGTTGTTCTTAGAATAAAAATGTATATTTATTTAAAATCTGTTTCATTTATATATAATATTATGTAACCAATATAACTAAAATATAATTATTAGAAATAATTTTTAACCAGTTAGCTGTTTTTGACGAGTATACTCGTCATGAAGAAATTGCAATATTTTGTGTTATGACGAGTATACTCGTCCTGCGTAAAAAGTAGTTACAATTTGCTGTTTAAATTGCAATTTTAGTGTAGACTAAAATATATTCGTAATCTTCAAGATGTTTGAAATATTTGGAAGCCAAGACGAAATAAAAGAAACAAATGAAAATATATAAATTATTATTAAGAAAAAACTGTATATAGTATGATTTTTTTTGTAAATGTATTGTTTTCTTTTGATAGTTATTACTGAAACCATTACGAATTCATACACAAGGTGTCCTAAAAATGTTGGACTTCCTGGAAAGGGGTGATTCCTAAGGTCATTTCAAATAACTTTTTCCTTTGCGAAAATGTTCTACAACTTAATTCCATGTTATAAGAGCCGCACATACTCTGTGTTTGACGAGTATACTCGTTATCGCGTAATTTTTGCGACGCAATTTAGGTGCACATTTTTCAACAAGGTGGCAACAGCTAGTTAAGGGCAACAACAAAGTATTTTACAAGTTTCTATTGATCAAGTAAATATTTTGTAACTTATTTTGTATGTATTTTTCTAAAAGTTTCACTTACAATATTTCAAAGACCATTTTTACATACTTTGTTCACGCATAATTGATTCAAACAATAATTGCAGAATAGAAAACCTTTAAAATGTCTGTAACATTACCGACCTCCCTGGTATTCATTGACCAACCAAAAAATTCAATTTCTACCATATTGCAATAGAAAAACTATAATTACTATAAAGTATTGTTGTTAGGTTGGCAAGAAAGTAATTTCGGTTTTCACTAATACCTGGCGTTATTATTTGTTTGTTTGACTTCTGTTTCGTTGTAAATAAATTTTCTAAAAGTTGTTAAATTTGGAAATATATTTACAAAATAGTAAAACAAGGTATTAAATAAACAAAAAGTATACTACATTTTTCACCATTAAAAAAGATTACTCGTTAATATTCTACACCCCAAATTTCACTTTCATATCTTTAATAGTTTAGAAGTGATAACCCGCGGCAGTGGGAATAATTCAGCGACATTTATCTTCCAGATCTTGGCGACATATATGGAAAAACACTGTATATTTAAATTCTGTTTCTTACCATTGTAGCAGACGAAGTAATTTGTACACCTAGAAAGTTGAATTGCACCAAAAGATGATCATGTTGTCAATTTGGTGGGATTACAAAGGTATCGTGTATTTTGAGCTGCTGCCAAGGAACCAAACTATCAATTCAGATGTTTATTGTCGACAACTAACAAAACTGGACATAGGCTGGACGTGTTCTACCATGACAAAGCTGGGCCACACAATGTTATCGATGTTTTTTTGTGTATAATTACATAATTATTTTTATTGCATCGTGTATCTGATGTTAAAATACGTTCAGTTATGTACAGAATAATAACAGCTTGTGCTGCAATTAATCTCACAACATTTTAAAGGGCCAGGGAGTCTCTTATTCTAAGTTTCAAAAAATGTATCGATGTGGAGGGGCACCATTTTGAGCATCTATTACAATGACAGTTTGAAAAATAGGTTCGTGAAAAAGTATTACAAATTTCATAATGGGGTTTCGTAATAGTGAACATGTTTATTTACTCTTACAGATTCCCGAACGACGTTTTCGTCTCTAAAGTCTCGATAGACAATTTTACGTTTCCATTTAATTTTTGAACTCGAAGGTCATTTCAAGGTCATGTAATGTACATAACTGAACGTATTTTAACATCAGATACACGATGCAATAAAAATAATTATATAATTATACACAAAAAAACATCGATAACATTGTACACTCCGAAAAAAATTATCCTAGAAAAAAACATTTTTGCAATAGAATGGTTTTTTCAAGCCATTCGAATAGCGTACAAAATATTTTTTGTATCCCCACAATTTGAGAAGATATTTAGGTGGCCTTACTTAGGTGGACCACCCTGTATAGCCCTGACATTGCACCATCAGATTATTATTTATTCCGAAGTTTACAAAACTCTTTGAACGGTAAAACATTCACTACGATGATTTAAAATCGCACTTGGATGTTTTAAGAAATTATGAAGCTACCAGAAAGATGGCAAAAGATCATAGAACAAAATGGAAAATATTTTATTGATTAAAGGTCATTGCTTTGATAAAAAAAAAATTGGATTATGTTTCACCTAAAAATACCGAAATTACTTTCTTGCCAACCTAATATTACTATAAAGCATAATTCGTTGACAAAAAATATATAGGTTACAATGGCGTTTGCTTTTCTGGATAATATTTGACATTACAGTTAAAAATGGATAAGATTTAATATTTTAACAAGCACCCAACACTCTTTATCCCCAGAAACAAATTCAAAGCGAAAGTGAAAAGAATGAGGACAGCGTGCTCGGGAGTTAGCACGGCGCACAGTGGGACGACTTATGTAAAATCTCCGACATGGACGAAAAATTCAAACTTCTTTTTCCCAGTAAGAGAGCTCATAGGATCGTTTCTTAGGCTTTTGGAATAAGTAAAATGTGGTGACATTCCAGGACATGTCAGTGATAACGTTATATTTCCGGCATATGTATTTGAAATCGACAGCTCAAGACTTGAATTTTCATGAAACCGTATCTTTCTAATGAATTGTTCCTAATAGTTTCCATCTTTTGGTAATGTTGTTGTATAATTTTTTCCTACTTATGAGGTGTATTTGAGCTGAGAAAAATATGAATGAAATAAAAAATGGCTGTATTACTGTTTAACACTTGACGTTTAGTAATGTTGTGGGCATTTTGCGTACATTTTGTCGTGTTACAAAAAAGTTCCGATTTGTTCCGAAAAATAGACTTTACAAGTGTTTACAGTTGGTATTCTGGAGAGAAATACGCAAAAATCATACCCGACTTCGTCCGATTCTTCCCGGAGATCATGTTTGAACAAGTGGTTTCTAGAGTCAAATTCCAGCAAAACGCAGTATATTTTGACTATGTATGCATTTCTTAATTCTGCTCTTATCGATCAGTATCAGTTTTCAGCTTTCCGTATCCGTGTGCAGCGAATAGTTTTTGAAACTGATGGAATTGTGGATTTTCATTGCATGCATATGAACGAATAAAGATTGTAAATTATAAAAGGAGGGTATTTATTCCATATTTCTATGACTTGTTACAAGTTTTACATACAATTGTAGTGTTCTTTGTAGAATACTTAACAACAAAGGTAACGAAATAATATAAATAAGGAAGACAACGAAACAATATACAGGGTGGGACACTACAAACAGGTCACCTGAATAACTCGCTTACTTTTGAAGATAGAAGGAAATTCTTCAGACCAAACTTAATTGATATCATTTCTGAAGTTTTTCAGTTGCTAAGTAGAGATTTTATTTTACTTTTCTTTTATATGTTCCTATTTGCGCTTTTGTTTTGTATTTTTAGTTTGTTTATAAAATTAAACAAATCACACCTACAAAACATTAAACAGAATTAAAAAATCAAACAAAAACTAAATTCTATTCATTCTTCAGTACATATTTAAGTAACCATTAAATGTTTTATGTGAAAATAAAAAATCTAAGATTATTGTTCTATGAATGCGCTGTAGCTTCTTTCGCATAATTCTTATCACCTAACGGACTTCACCATTCGATTCAGCACGAAAAAATACATAGAGTATGACCCACATTTAAATTTTTATTAAGGAATAACTAGATGAAAAAGCCATGTCGAGGGAATCGCCTGTTTCGTCCCACTGTGCGGCGCGGCGGCCAAAGTGGTGCAAACGGCGTGTTTGCTGTCTGTCGTTGGAACGGTAGCGCGTGAGACGAGCCGGGTAAAAATGCTTCGAGATAAAATAAAGGTCGTGAGGCATGGTGGAAGGGTGGAACGACAGCGTCCGCGAGGGACGCTCGATTTAACCCCGTTACGCTAAGGAAGAGGAATCGATGGGCCACGCGCATCCGGGAGATAAATCCTCGATAACCAAGGGGACAACCTTTTGCCCGAGCCAATAAGGGGGTTGGGAAATACGCTTGCGACTTTACCGGGTTAGCACTGCGCTATCCCCGCAACCCTTAGCATCTCAAAATCAAGATTTCATCTAATGCGGATTACGCCCGTGATCCGATATCGAGGGTTTCGTGCGGTTGGTTCGCGTGAAAACAAAAGCAGCAGCCAGCCGCGGCTAGCAGGCTGGAAAATTTTTAAGCGGCAACCGTGCACACGTTCCCCTCTTGTTACTTTAAACAAATTGGGGAGAATGCTTTCCGTGGGGCGCGTCCCTGGATGGAGTAAAGGATTCCGAGAGAGATTTCCCCTAAAAGGTGGCTCGGAAACTGTGCGAGAGTGGATAGTGATGAAAGATAAAACGTACTATTTCAGAAGACACGCCTTATATTTAAGGGCAGCAAAAGCTGCACGCCCCGTCTCGGACTATCCCCGAAGAAAACTTCCTCGTAAGTCTGATTAACTCGCCGCGTTGCTTCAGCTAACGCAGCAAGCATCGTAAATTAATCGCTTTATCGAGACAAAAGATCACGGTTTAATTACGTAAAGCGCTCCTCTCTTCGTATTGAAGTGTCCGTTGCTGCACGCAAGGCTATTGTCCGCGACGTTTAAAAGCAAAAGCTTATCAGCGCTCTTCTACCTTGGCAGACATTCACGTGAAATTCTATTGGTCGAGACGAATAAAAACTGTTTATAAACGCTTGTATTGTTTCGTTCAGAAACCGTGCGCGAAAGAAAGGTACCTTCGAGAGGTAAATAAAAATGTTTTCAAGAGATAAGGAACGCATCCCTGCCCCCAGTCACCCGCGGAAGCTAAAATACAATTGTCTGAAGCGACAGAGATATGAGAAGGTCGTCAACGGTAATTACAATACTCTCGGTCAATCAGGAGATCGAAAAGCGAAACAAAGTTATAATACTTTGGGGTAAGAGTACAGAATAGTCTTCGCGAATAGGCAACTTACCTTTGACAGTTTAAAGGGAGTTACATCGTTCGCGAGCAGTCAAAGGCTGTTAAAGTTCTACCATAAATCTTATGAATTCTAAGAGTCTATCCGCAATTCTGGGAAATTGGAAATGTCATGAGAAATGATACCATATGAACGCACTGCGATCTTCGCTGGATGCGAACATCCAAATAAATGGAGAACGCAGTGTGAAACTTCGATCCTAAATGGTCTTCATCTGTATGTAAAGGTTGTCTCGGGTTTTCCGGCAAAAATACGGGAGCATATTCTACAAGTAGAAATAAGTAATGAAAATATATTATTTGAAGTTCGGTTAGAAACGCTTCGTTACAAAGTTATAAAGAAATGAAATCGAATTTGGTAACGGCGGATTACACTGTCCAACAAAATAAAACTTTTTTCGGTTTTTGCAATGTCTGTTGGGTGATTCTTATACACCTTGTCATTCTAAAACCGAATCCGCAAACAGAATTTCTCTATCACGCAACGTTTTCGAAAAAACTTGGTTTTTGTAAAAATGCATAATTTTGATGAAAAATGACGTGTTACGCAAAAACTACACACGCGAGAAAGTTCACCTTTGAGTCAAGAGATAGAGGGGGCTCTCCTCTACATATACATATAGTCAATTATATTTTTATGTACTTCCTAATAGTTGTAAATGGTTGTTAAAGTTTGAAAATGTACCGACACGGGTACTTTTTACGCTCTATTTTTGTATTTATGTAAAAAATCTTTTATCTAGCAGAAATTTACTATACAGGAATGCATTCTACAGACATGGTACTATTACACCTCCAATTGTTCTTCGTTTTATTAAGATGGAAATGAAAAGATTCTGAATGTAACAACTAGACTGTGGATTTTATGCATTTATGACAAAAATGGGTAGGCGTTTTTTAAACCAGTAAAAACATTAGAAAAATTTTAAAATGCTGTTACATTATTTTCAACCTATTAAACATATTAACACTAGATTTACCAGATAAGTCAAAATGACTTGCTCCCAATTTTTTCTTTTAGAAATAACGAAATTGTAAATATGTTTTCATGGGAAAATTTTTAATAAACTTCTCTATCGAAGTAGATATTTGAACAAAACTGGTATGAAATCTAAAAAACTGCAATTTTGTTGTTGTTATAAGGCAATGTACGCCAGTTGCACTTACTGCTTGGTAGTTCTAGTGTTAATAAAGAAAATAAATATCTTTCTCAGTTTGTTGCAATTCAGGTATAAAATTTTTATTTTGCATAAAGATCCGCAGTCTAGAAATAACGAACTTTAAGGATGAATTGTTAACTCGTCATCCCCAGTCGAAAAATGATAAATGAAAATATATCTTGGTAAAATTGAGTGACCTGAATCCGATAAACACTTATAAATGCCGACTCGCATAAGCACGCGAGCGGGTAAATTTTACAGAACTCGCCTAACCCGATGTAATCCAAAACTTCAGCTCTTCAACGCCGCGGTAAATCCATCACGATTCTATCTACCACTTGATCGACTTCAAGTGGTCCAAAACTCGGTGGAATAGTCCACATGAATTCGGCCAGGCCGAGCACGCATCCGAACTATCCAAAATGTCGATCATAGAGATTCTTTTATTGCCTTCACTATCGCAAACTTTCCATGACATTCGCTCGGGCTTCGATATTTGGGTAAATGGGACCACAACCGAGTGAAGCGAGCGAGCTCGCAATCTAACGCAGAACTTCGGTTCAATATGCTAGACGCTGCTACCATGACTCTTCAACAAAATGATGGAAATCGGTTGAACGATCAACTTCCGCATGATAATGCCAACTCACGTCGAACCGGTCCCGACGGTTTATTTAATCCCAGAACATCGATCTGCGTAATTGCTTGGATAATATTCTGCGAAATCGCTAGAATCGAAATTGACATTCAATTAACCGAGATAAATTGTAATATCCTCTACATGCTTTTTAATGTCATACGAAAGAATAGCTCAAGATGAATTCACTCATATGTAACACAATGACTTCCATGCTCATACAAGGACAGAAATAACCGACACAAGTACATTGAACATAACATAACATATTGTTATAATTGTGTATGCTTTCATGCAAATCAAATCCCATGTCCAACACTTCTAAACGTTTCTTTCAAACTTTTCTTGAAGTTCGAATTGTTATAAATATTATAAATGTTATAAATTTTAATATCCTCTACATGCTTTTTAATGTCATACGAAAGAATAGCTCAAGATGAATTCACTCATATGTAACACAATGACTTCCATGGTCATACAAGGACAGAAATAACCGAAACAAGTAGATTGAACATAACATAACATATTGTTGTAATTGTCTATGCTTTCATGCAAATCAAATCCCATGTCCAACACTTCTAAACGTTTTTTTCAAACTTCTCGTGAAGTTCGAATAGTTATAAATATTGCGGCATTTGTACATAGATTCAAGAAAATTCAAAGTTAATTGTTCTAAGAATTCTTTACACAGGGTGAGGCACCTAACAAAGCCATTTTTTGAGATAGGAAGAAATGTTTCAGATAAAAGTTATTTGGTTTCGATGGGCCCATTACGTGGTCTATGTAGTTTTTTCAGGTGGTGATGCTTAGGAGATTTGAAGGTCAACTTAGTTTTTTCAAATGGAACCATATGTTTTTGAACCCATACGATTGTAGCCCTTCTCGAAACAATTTCAACGGTATAGTCATTTAAAGTCATTCAAGGTCATAAACAGAAAAAAGGCTGAAAACATGAATTCACTGTGAATGCTTGTGTAATAGCTGAATGTAAACGTTGAATTATATGAACACCAATTATTTGAACGATCCCTAATATGAAGATTACATTATATGAGCACCTATTAATTGAACATTTTCTTATATGAACACTGAACATTGTGTTATGTAAACACCTAGAATTTGAACTAATTATTACATGAACATTTATTATTTGAACGTTCCATTACATGAACGTCTTATTACATGAACATCGATTATGTGCACGTTCCATGAACATTTATTATTTGAACTTTCCATTACATGAACACCGATTATGTGAACGTTCCATTACATGATCACCAATTACTTGAACGTTCTATTACATGAATATTTATTATTTGAACGATCTATTATATGAGTATTTATTATTGGAGCGTTGTATTATTGGAACATCTTTTATTCGAATGTAGTCTTATACGAACATCTATTATGCGAACGTTCTATAGCATGGACAGTGTATTTCTTGTTACAATGCCTTATGTAAATATGCTAAGTGTTTACATGCTTGCTTCTGTAAGATGAAATCCACCCATAATGCTTTAGTATGAAATCGGCATAGACAACACATACTTGGAATGTTACGAGGTGATGTTGTCAACACAAAATTAATAAAGTCGCCGTCTTTTTAAGAGTGTTCTAGTATTATTGGGAGTCACTGTATACAGGGTGCGGCCGAATAACATGTACAAGCGGACACGAGGTGGTTCCTTATGAAAAATAAGAACAAAATATGGAATAAAATTTTTTCATTTAAGACAGTTTTCGAGAAAATCGAGTTTGAAATGCAGCGAATACGCATGCTATTCAATAGGAATTGTCTGATGAGTCTGATCGAAATGAAAACGCTATTAAGTTACGATCGAATTCTAAGTATCATAGCAGGAATAAACACATTGATAGAAAGTATCGTATTTCACGTGAGGCTCAGGAACAAAATGAAATTAAAGTTCAATACTTGTCGATATATTAACGAAACCACTAGCTAAGATTAAACACGAAAGATGTATAGAAATGTAGTCTGAATGAAGCATGCATGAAGTCGTAGGTATATCATAATTAGATAGCGGATCTTTATGCAAAGTAAAAATTTTCTACCAAAATTGCAACAAACTGGAACGAAATAGAAATTTATTTTCTCTCCTAATATGTTTAATAGGTTGAAAATAATATAACAGTGTTTCTAAATTTTTCTAATGTTCTTACTGTTTTAAATTACACCTACTCATTTTTGTAATAAATGCATAAAATCCGATGTCTAGTCATAATTACAAATCGTATGAATAGCTGTAAGAATGCTTATGACGGGCACATCGATAGGGGTTATGTTGGAAATGCGCCTGTCAGTGATTATATGATTTTTTTACACAAATAGATTAATACTTTTTTGTAAAGAATATGAAGGAGCATCAGCTGATGCAATAAAAAATATATGATTCCATTTAAAAAAACATGAATGACCTTCATATGTCCTTTACACGTGCACCTACAAAAAGAAATGTACCATCAGAATGTGTCCCTCTCAAAACCATTCAACTTCACCTAAAAAATTGTTTGCTATGCGTAATAATAATGACGTAAATCTAGATGGCAAAATGTGGTGCCCCACCCTGTATACTAAAGCACACAAACCTGACAGATCTTCAAACTCGATTTTCTCGAAAACTAAGCCTTAAATGAAAAAATTTTATTCCATATTTTGTTCCAATTTTTTCATAAGGAACCACCTCTCGTGTCCGCTTGTACATGTTATTCGGCCGCACCCTGTATGTATCGAGACATGTGACTACATGTCTCATCAGGGCCGAAAGAGTTAGGCGCGACAGCCTGATGATAAACAGGGCGTGACAATTCGACTTTGTTCGAGAGTCAGTTCTTTTTAAATTCGATTCGATCACACACACACTGAAAACACGGCACTATGGAACTTCAGCTTCATCGAAAGAGCTCGCCCATGACCCTATATAGTCAAGGAACAGTCGAACATTATATGTATGTTCGAATGTGTGTTGCAGAGTCTATTGAAGGCAACATCATAGAGGACGACCCTTTCGGATATGAGTGGCTAACCGACCGTAGCCAATAAACTCGGCCCGCATTTCCGACAGGGCGAAGGTGGAGGATCGAGGTTGGGAAGATGGAGGCGGTTCAAGGAGGCGGAGGAGGTTGGCAGTCCGATTTTCCATCGCGACGCACTTAGGGAAGAAGCTTTCTCACGTTGTCCGCGGGACTACGTTGCCAGGAGTTTTTTCTTTTCCTTTTTTTTTCGTTTTTTTTTTTTGAAAAGAGCTCTTCCCCGTCAGATCCAAAAGTGCATGTACATGTCAAGCCACGGAACGGGCAGCAAGCAAATACCTTACCGGATATACGTGCTCGACGTCAAGACAAGATCTTGATCCCATACTCGCACGCACGCACGCACGCACGCCTGCATGTGCATGTGCATGCACATGTCATGCCCCCGATACCAGTGTACGGTAAACCTTGTCGACGGATGCTGGATGTAAAACAATAACTCACTGACATTTTCGGAAAAGCGTCCAGAAGCACGGTGTGGCGCGTGGTTGCCACCATTAGCTCGTCGTCAGTCGCCATACTCGATAATTGAGACATCGTACACTCCCGGACAAAAAGATAGCACAACAATAAATTTTATGAATGTTTACATTTAAGCTCAGAGTTCTACATACATTTAATAATATATGTATACATTTCACTTAAATAGCATAATACGAAAGTGACAAATGAAAATAATGACAGTCCTTCCAATTTCTTAACATAATTATCATATTTCAGACCGGCGAAAAGATAGCACGCTTGAACTAATTCTTAAAACAAATAAAAATTCTTACAAACAAAATGACATTGTTTATCAATTTAATAATGTGTCGAACTTCCTTTGTTTTGTATTAATTCCACCATTCGTCTCGGGTAAAGATTTGTATAAATTTTTTATTTTTTTTTTGTGGAAGTCTGTCCCATTCTGTTCTAATGCACTCCTTTAAATCTTGAATCGTATCGAATTGTCGATTACCGGCGTAAACAGCTAGTGAGAGTTTTCCCCAACAATTTTCTATAATATTAATGTCCGGGGACCTTGCAGGCCAAGGGAGAACAGATATATTTTTGGACGCAAAAAATTCCTTCACAACTCCTGCTTTATGAACGGACGCGTTGTCCTGTTGGAACACATAATTTGGTCCTCCGATGCGAACTGCATGATTCTTAAGTTGCTCTTCAATTAGTTTTTTTATACATTGCAACATTCATTCGATAGTCAACGAATTGTATATCTGTTCGTCCGTTGTACCCAATTCCTGCCCATACCATTGTGCTGCCACCGTCCATTTGTCGACGAACTTTTGATAATTGCTCTTTTCCAATGTCATGGAAATAGTAATTAAAGCCATCTGGACCGTCTAAATTAAATCTTTTTTCATCAGAAAAAATTACATATTGCCATCTTTTCTTCCAATGAACGTGTTCCTTTGCGAAGTTTAAAGGATCCATTTTGTGGCGTACTATTATATATATAGTGGCGGTTTTCTCTGAATTTTATAAGATGTTCACACGTTTGAATGACACGACGTACATTTCTAACGTTGGTTTTGACATCTGTTTCATGAGCAATTTGTCTCGCTGTTAGGCAAGAATTCGATGCCGTACGAAGAATTGCTCTTTTCTCACGTTTCGTTAATGCTGATGGCCGGCCAGTACTTTTTTTCCGTCCGTAATTTTTCACATTTTTTATCAAATTGTAAATTACTTTCCGACTTCTTTTGATAGCTGAAGCAATTTTAGAGATAGAAAAGTTTTGGTCCTTTAAAACAAGAATTGTGTTAATCTCTTCTTTACTCAATCTCTTTCCTCGTCCCATGACTGCCAATCTTTTAAACTACTTGGGATTTAGGTGTATTAAACTAACTGACACGTCCAGCCTCACAGAAAGTTTGACAAACGCTAGTAATTGTTATGAAAATTCTAAGTGTGCTATCTTTTCGCCCCCCTTCTTTTATGGCATATTCCGAGAAACTGAAATAAAAACAAATACTTCCAGCTTCGACCTTCTTTACTACGCTCCCAAGACGTGCTGTTTACATTCAATCTATAACATTTAGGAAACTATGAACATACCATTCAAAATATGGAAATATTACCCATGTGCTATCTTTTTGTCCGGGAGTGTACACTTCTCGTCAACAAGATAGCCCAGGTGTGCCATCTTTAATTTCTCAACGACGCATGTAAAGTTTTACGTTTTTGTGACGTGTAATCTCAAATCATTATGAGCTCAGAATATGCGGTTCGTTGAAAATAATTTAAAATGTTACAAGGTTTAGTGTGTAACAAAAAAAAAACTGTTTCATTTTAAAAACGAAATGATAGCACATGTACAATAAGAAAATAATAATGAACATACATTTTAACTAACAATAATTACTTATCAAACACATATATACTTATTTAATAATGAGTACATCCCCCTTTATTTTCTATTACTTCTATTGTACGATTTGCTATCGATTTATATAGTTTTTGGATATCACTTTGACTTAACGTATCCCATTTACGAACAATTGCATTTTTTAATTCTTATACGTGTTGATACTGCTTTCCAGTGGACGAAATATTAAAAATGAATGATATATTAAATATTGCCAAGTATTGGACATGGTGCAAAACCGAGTCAGTCTATTTTTATTGCCCTTGCTAAACGAGGAGATATTAATTATTGAAAAAAAATTCTTAAGTTACTTCTAACAATGATAAAAATAATTATAATGTTGATTTTTTGTTATTCTTCTATATTCATAGTAATAAATAATGATTTATACAAAACTTGTGGTTTTTTTTTTTTATTGGAAATCTCATATGAGATTTATTACAACATGAATATTACAACATGATAATTCCCAGCACAGAGTATTATTAGTAAGTATAGTAAGTATATTGTATGGTACAACAAAAAAAATACCGGCCACAGCACAAAAATCGAAAATACTTAAGCACGTAGGTTACAACTATTTAAAAAGGCTATCATATATACACAAGCGATGATGTTAGGTTCAGCTATCAAGCAACCTATGTCCAATGGCAATTGAAAACCTGCTCTATTGGGGTTTTGGATAAATTTGATTCTCTGGTCATTATAAAAATTGCAGTCTCTTCTAAAAAATAGATTATTGTGGTGGGTTGAATTTAATAAGTTACTTCCTAGTAGTCAGCACGGCTTCCGAAGTGGTAAATCTTGTCTTGATAACTTAACCAACCTTACAATAAAAGTTAAAGAAAGCTTCGTCGAAAGAAAGGATATTTTGGCTGCCTTTAAGCAGCTTTTGATAACGTTAACATAAATATCTTACTTTCCAAGCTCGCTGCCTTAGGTTGCTCAATTACTGTACTTAAATTTATACACTTCATGACTCATGAAAGATTGATATTCTCTGCTTTTTCTAGTGACAACCCAAGACTTTCATTTAAAGGAGTACCTCAGGGAAAACTTGTGGTTATTGGTTCAATTTTGCTCCGTACTGTATATACCTAATAGAAAAAATTATAAGACCCTATCAATGTGTGGACGTTTGTGAATTCTTACCTTCAAGAATGATGCTGCCAACTATAAATCAAATTTTAATAAAGTCTCTGACTAAAATACCTGGTACTCTCAGAAATAAAAGCACACACAGCATTTCAACTCAATCAGTCGAGTGGTTACTGTGAAAAAGGAACATGGCTGCAGGAAAACTTGATTGCACAGAAGCATTTTTCTAAAATCTTGTCTCGAACAATTCAACTTTTCGAGCATTTTTCTCCCACCTATTGCACTCAAATTTTCATTGCATAACGAATTCCGAGTTTTTAGCTATCGAATGCAAAAAACCCACTGAAATCATGCATACATCACGTCAGCAGTTTGGTGGTGAAACGTTGTTGTGGAGGCAAGTGTTTACATCGCATAAATCGTTAGCTAGTGGACGTCAACACGTTCAAAATGTACGACGCATCAAGCCAAGCATCATGCTAGAAATTGTTCGAGCTACATAGAAACTTGTTGTGCAGTCGCTTGAGCACAAGAAAATACTAAGGAACTATTAATTGTGTTAACTTTATTTCTGAATAAATTGATTCATCAAAGCTAGCGCTACTGTGATCAACGTATTCTGTCTATGAATTTCATGTTTATTGATTGTGTTACAGTAGAAATTGAATTTTTTGGTCATTTAACCTTCTTCATTTTGTAGATTGTCATATCCATTTTGGATCATTTTCTACCATCAAAGAATAGCACGTTGATCATTCACTACATTTCTATCAAAATCGACATAAATGCCATTAACATGTTGTTTTTTTTCACAGATATAAGATTGACGTTGCAATAAAATTTATTTAAAAGTCAAATTTGGTGCCTAAATAAAAATTGTTCGTAATTAGTAGACTGCGGATCTTTATGCGAAATAAAAATATTCTACACCGATTGTGGGAAGCAGTAGTTAAATAAATATTCATTGCATCCCTTGATAGTCTTTTCAGGTTGGAAACAACAGAACAGTATTCTTATATTGTACTGTTTTATATTTCACCCAATTAATTTGTTTATAAATGCACAAAAGTCCACAGTCCAGTAATTAGTGGTGGCCGAACGAGAATTTGTTCGTTTGGTCTAAACATACAACAACACGTATGTAGTATGAATTTTCAGCATCTCCATAAAAGAAAAGTTCAGAAAAAACATGTTCAATATTTGCTTCCGATATTTAAATTACAATAGTCACTCCAGTAAAACTGTTATAACTAGACATCGGATGTTTATGCAATTTCCAATTTTTATAGAAACATTTTAAGAAAGTGGAATGAAATAAAATCCTATTTTTAATGGGGACAGCCTTTGTAGATCCAAAGCAAATAAAAATCGTGTTAAATTCTCTCGAATTTTATATTATAGCATTTTTTGAACATTTCCAGAAGCCATAAATGCATAAAGATCCGCTGTCTAGTTATAACATTGTAAATTCTTCGAAATTTTTACTACTATATACTAAAATTTTGATAATATTCTCGGTATATCAAACTTGGTAGAAATTCGAAAAAATAATCGAGATGACAGCAAAACGAGTTATCTCTACACGATTTTTATTGTCACCGCGTCGACACCGTATCTCGTAGCGTGTCTTCACTTCCCTATGCTTTAAATCGATGAAGCCACACTAGTATCGTTGTTTATTCCAACAATACCGTCGGAAATATCATATCATCGCAACTCGTGCGCAACCAATATAATAAATCGAAATTGACTCGTTCTGTCGCTCACAAAAACATGTTGCTGTTATAAAGAGAAAAAAAGACAAAGAGTACTCGTAAGAAATCACGACATTTGTGTCTTATCTGTGTTGCAGGATTATGCGACTTACAGTGAGTAACGAAAGTATTCGAACGCCCTTTAAATCAGTACAACTTTTTTTTTAAGTGAATCAAACGATCTGACTATTTTGAGGAGTTAGAAGAATTGGTTTTCCGAATGATGTGTTAAAACGATTTTGAAAAAATTACAATTGATAAGAATTACATGAGAAAATAAAAATGGCACTTTTCACAACTTTTTTATTTGAGCCTGTAATGAAAATTTAAAATATGCGTTTTGTAGATCTCTGTTAGTTATACACGTACTGAAAATTTCATCGAAATCGGTCAACGTTGCAATAAACTACAAACATTTCAAAATGAGAGTTTAAGGGTGAAAGTCGCAGATTTTTGATCTTGCCAGGGAATTTCGCCCTTATGTAATCATCTTTAAACGTTTGTATCTCATGACAACGTTAACCGATTTCAATGAAATTTTCAGTATGTATATAACTAACATATATCTACAAAACGCATATTTTAAATTTTCATTACAGGCTCAAATAAAAAAGTTGTGAAAAGTGCCATTTTTATTTTCTCATGTAATTCTTACCAATTGTAATTTTTTCAAAATCTTTTTAACACATCATTTGGAAAACCAATTCTTCTAACTCCTCAAAAAAGTCAGGTCGTTTGATTCACTTTAAAAAAAAGTTATACTGATTTAAAGGGCGTTCGAATACTTTCGTTACTCACTGTATATGTTGTACCTTACTTTAAATTACATTATGATCTTTCATAAAATATGAACTTTCTCTGTGTTAAGATAACATTCAATAAAGTGTGCCATTTTTCGTATATTTTTCTATCAATTTGATACATTCTTCGAGTGTAAGGTCACGTGGGTCTCCTGGTCGATACATGTCCTTGGCTAGACCCGTGATTTGGACATATATCGAGTAAACACTGTGATAGTAGTTGTTTTTATGAAATTATCACAATTTAAATATCGAAAATTTTTCGAGAATTGGTATTTGTAGTGTTTAAATAATTTTTGAGTCCCCTATTATATAATACCTGCCTTTAATACTTGTAGGTATTGTATAATACCTACTATATGGATAATGTTAAATAGATTACTCTAAACTTAACACAACATAATACATTAAATTGTATACAGGTTTAACACTCGTTCAATCAATGTCAGTCATATTTACCAGCTTCATGACCATACATTTTTCTATTTGTTTAATTTATACATTTTTGTTTTATTCATTATGTTTCTTTCTCATTCTCACCAGACATATCCACACAGATAACACTTGGAAACATTTATCTTCGAAAATCGTTCAAGCTCTGCCTCTAAACCTCCAGATGCGACACAACAATCAACGAATCTACCAAGCACAGGTCCCTCTAGGACCGAACGTCTCTGTGGGCCACTTTACAGTAAATGATTTATGGGTAGTTACAGTAAATGATTGATTACAATTTGAAATTCGATTCTTAAATTTTCAGCTAACCTTGTTGCTTCATAAGTACACTTCTACGCTAGATTAGTAATTTTTTAACAGATTTTTCTGTGTGTTTATAAATTATTCATACTGCAAACTTCACCAACAATGGCGCCAAAGTCACGCCAGCAAAAGCCCTAGCAATACTACAATAATAAGTGCACTGCGGACTTTTATGTGAAATAAATAATAACGAGATATATAAACATTTATTTCTTTGAATAATTTCAATGAGCTAGGAGTAGTACAACAGCAGTTTTAAATCCATTAAATGTTTTTACTGTTTTGCATTTGGTCTGCCCATTTTTGTCATAAGTGAATATTATATTTAAGATCTACTGTCTACCTATGAGACTTATGTACTATTATGTCTAAGAATTATTACTGAGCAGTCGATTTTTTAAAATTCTTATAAAGCTATTAGCGATTTTTTAATTTAATTTAGTTAGCCATATGTTGTCAAGGACATCCCCTAATTAATCTAAAATTAACTCATTGAAAACCAAAGGTGTTTTCAACGTTATAATTAAAAAACCATATTGCTGTAATAATATTACTATTACTGTGATTACTGTATTATTTTACTACTTAAAGTTCTACTTTTACTGTGGTTACTGCTACTTTTATATGCTGTTTAACACTTCCAGTTTGTTTCTACATTTTTTTAATGTTCTCGTTAACAAATTGGAATTCTTGGATAATTGTGCATTGGTTTGTATTTGACGTATAAAAATATGTATGGCTACTGTAAAGCCTAAAGTCATTCAACCTCGTAGAAAATTTTGGGTAGTGACATAACTGTTTAAAAATGACCTAACCTGCATCTAACACTGATTTTCAACTAAATCATCGAGCGACGGCTAAAACCAACTAAAAGATTGCTTAGAACACTGCGACATAAATTACAATAGTTAACAATACAAGCAAAAATTAAGAACATTGAAGGTGAGTACCGTAAGCAGCATTTTTACCATTTTATTTTCAATATTTTATTATCTCCAAATTTTACTATTTCAGGTGTAGATACGATTGTACCATACATATACTCAAATCAATATAATTTGGAATACCGGTTGCAAAAATTATACTTTTTGGATAGCTTAAAAATGCAAGATACTATAAAAACAAGTTAATGTAAATAGATTATTTTCTTGATACAGTAGAACCTTATGTTATCCTGCCATTTGATCTACGAATGTTTGTTTAAAAAAGGAATTCCAGATTTTGCCGCGGTACTTGATTTAAATTGCAAAAAAACAATTTAGCGGAATTGTGTTTTGTTGTCGAATAAATTATTTTGTTTAAACTTAGGAGTTCACCAGAGTTTTCAATTTGATTCAGTCGTGTGTGCGCCGTATATTGGAACACCACTGGCTTAAAAAAATACGAAACCATGATGGATGTTTGTTTTCCCGAACCACTTCGGCCGAGGACATAGGGTCTGCTTGCTGCTGGTATCGTGTCATCACTCAACAACAACTCTAAATGGCGTTTCATTCATATTCGAACTCTAGTTTTCAATTTTCATTTAGGCATGCTCGAAAATTTAATAACGGTTTTGTTTGTGCTGGCTTGGAAAAATTACGAATTAACGCTTGCGAACGAAACTTTAATATTTTCTATCTATGTATGTGAGTGATTTTTAAAAACAGAATCCTCTTCCGAAAAGGATATTACCTTTTATACTTGAAAATCAAATAACGCGGACATTAATATGCTCAGAAGAATTTCCGTGAATTTAATACCGTACAGGGGTTTGCTCTATGAGTTTTCAATAAAAAATACTGCTCTTTGCTGATCCTACTCACGAAAATGATTTTTAATCGTTGATGGAAAACAAAATCGAAAATGCAATTTTATTAATTTTGAGCTTCGTTCTACATTGGCTTGTAGAATTATTTCACTTACTTGTAATTCAAATAAACAATTGGCCGTTTACAAATAAACGTTTTGTATATTAATAACTGAAAAAATTAATGATACGCAGAAATTGCAGAGTCCGAGTCAGTCCAATTTCCATTCGTTCCTAATATTTATTATTTATTGTATTCGTACAAATTAAAATTCATGCGAGAGACATCTGTGACAACAGCGTTCTAAAACTAATAAGCATTAGTTGAATGTTGCTATAATCCAATAATGATATATTATTATAAATTCTTCATTAATGTAAACGAAAATAAACAAATATCCTCATTGGACAAATAATATCTTTCTATATAATTCTCTTTAAGAGAATGAGTATTCTCATACTTTTAATGAGTGGTTTTAAATAAATGAAATACGACACAATAATTCTTTAATTTGACACTAAGAATTAGCAGAAAACAACGAATAACGTGTAATTCTTTGCAAAATACTTAAATACTTAAAATAATGTAAACATCATTGACATATTTATCAGTTCAATATCAATAATTACAAGAAGTCCGATCATCAAATCGCAAAAATTGTTCAAATAAAATTTGTGGTACAAAATTCCTAATTTTGAACAAAGACAGCACAGCCTTGCGTGTATAGATAATAAAATAAATGTTGATGCTGCAGATATTGTTTCGTTTAATTTTTTAATTATATTGAAAATTATTTGTATAACTACATATCTTGATACCGACGGAAGACATTCGAATATTTATCTTTCTAACATAATTGCTGCCCTACATTTTCAAGCTTTTGGAAAGGCATCTCCTTTTCAAGTGAAGTATCCCTATATCTAGAACAGAACAAAGTTGGGTTGATCGTTTCGCAACTTTCACGGGATTCTTTGAAACAAACACTCCCATAACAACCGGTAATTGGATAACCTAACTAACGTGATCAACAGGCGTGGCTGAAGCTAAAGAGCCGCCTAACTATCTGCCTATCTGCTTAACTATCTGCTTTCAGTTCCTGCGAAACATGTTGATAACATCGTAGATATGAATATCCAATAAGAAGAATTTAATAATTTGTTGTATTCAAGAGAAAATAAAGAGTTTCTGAAAGGTGATGAAGAACTCTTTTCTTTCAAATGTATATATGTATAAATTATATTATATTAATAATATGTTTATATAAAATAAATTACATAATTATATTTATATTTATAAATTTATATACAAATAAATATGTACATATATTATATATATTGATTTATATATACTTCGTTTCTTTCAAATGTATATACCAACGTCTATATATATATATAGACGTTGGTATATATATACACATTTAATATATACATATAATATATACATTTAATATATACATATAATATATACATTTAATATATACATATAATATATACATTTAATATATACATATAATATATACATTTAATATATACATATAATATATGAATTTAATATATACATATAATATATACATTTCATATATACATATAATATATAATATATACATATTTTATATATACATATAGAAAATTCCTGATAATATTTTTATTTGGATACTAATTTATTTACTTCATATTATGGATTGTGACTTTACAGAAAACAATTGATAGCACGTAATGCTAAATAACTCCAAAATAGCTATGTTATAATTATCCAAAAATTTAGGGAATGCTACACATGTTTCACGAGTGCGTTCTTCGTAATTCGTGCCTCTAATACGCTGACTGCCAATTTACAACTCCCAAAAATCTTACAAAACTGAAGAAATTTCGTTAACAAAATCGGAACTGAAAAGTTCAAATTAATCACAGTGATTGCTACTTTAAATCCGCTGCATGCTAGAAACACTAGCAAGTTTATTCAAATATTACATAACAGAAATTAATTTCTTAATCTGGATATAAGTCAAAATGTGCTACTTTTATTAAAAAGATGGAGAATTGGACACCACTGTCCTTCCGATCTTGTATTTCATGCATAAAGTCATCCACGAACTAATTGTATTCATTTTATATCATTTTATGTTCTAAATATTGTATACCTACAATTCGAGTATTAAACGCTTGTTATTCTATTATGGGAAAATTCTCTTATGCGAACACTTGTTCTTCCTAATTAGTTTGCATGACGAAGGTTCTACTGTAGACCTTGACCGATTGAGGATAGTCCGAAGCAATATTCTACTGGAGCATCGCAGTAGAGTTGGGACATTTAGCCGCATGAATAGATTAGGACAGTTAATGGTCAGACCAAAGGGAATTGCGCTCATTGAACAGTTGGAATGAAACATTCCGAAGCTACATAAACATTAGTTAGTGCAATTTAAGGTTAATATATTTCGAGAATATCCTTGTTATTTGCTATTTCTGTACCAAATTAACACTTTGGCTATCAGCCCCACATATGGAAAATAACCGGGATTTCGTATTTCATGTAAAAAAAAAAAAATCAAATTGTGCAGGCGATTGTTTATAACTATAGCACACATCTGACTATTTTTTTGTATTTTATAATATGATAAATTGCGTATTATAGAATATTCATAGAATATCAACTGCGAAGAATGTAATATAATAAAATAATAAAATAATAAAATAAAAAATAAATAAAATAAAATAAAAAAAAAATAATATGTAATAATCTGTAATATAATAAAATATGCTAGAGTATAATATAACATATTCGAGTATAATATACCAGAGGATATAATATAAGATATAAGAACATATACCATAATATTTTAAAATGTACTATTAATATGCTAGAATATAGTATATGTACAGCAGTACACATAGTAGTGTATAATAATATGTTGATATTAGAGAATATTATAGAGTATATACCATAGGATATTAAAATATACTGGAATATACTTGAATGTAATAACACACTACACCAATACAAACGTTGGTAGAGGATGTATTTAATAAGCACAAAATCATTGAGAGATGAAGTAAAGTTGCAGTCTTGAAGGCTTGTACTTTTGTATACACTTGTTGACTGGACGTTTGATAGTGTTTATATATTGTTGTTGACTGTATATTGGGCTATGTTTGAATGTTGTTGTGTTGTTGCATAGTTTAGTGTATGTACATACGACTATTTGACTATAATCCATGTGTTGACTGTTTGGCGAACTATGTGCTAATGTAGGTGTTGGCTGTATGTTAGACTGTTTGCGAATATACAATAGCGGCCAGTACAGTTGACATTAATTCATAGTTCGCCAAATATACTCGGCCCATATTGAATGAATTGAATTTTACTGGTGTTGAGCTAATATGTTGTACACGTTCAAGTCTCCTACACCGTAATATTAAAATAATTTTGTTTTCTACAATTACTCCTAACATTTTCTTATTGATGTTGTCATAGCAATTATCTGAGGCTACTATATAGATTATTCATCGTTGTATTTTGTTATTTGTATGTCGTTGTATGTTGAAAACAAGGTATTATTCTTGAATGAAGAACCCAAATGAAATTGTTGAGTGTTAATGTTACGCATTTGTTATGAGTAGACATCGGATCTTTATGCATTTATGGCGTATGGAAATGTTAAAAAAATGCTATAATATAAAATTCGAGAGAATTTAACACGATTTTTATTTGCTTTGGATCTACAAAGGCTGTCCCCATTAAAAATAAAATTTTATTTCATTCCACTTTCTTAAAATGTTTCTATAAAAATTGGAAATTGCATAAACATCCGATGTCTAGTTATGAGTTATGACAAAAGTTAGTAGACAAAATCGAAGACAGTAATGACTAGTCTGCAGATCTTTGTGCAAAATAAAATATTTAGGCACCATTAATTATATTCACTATTTCATGTTTCACCTACATATTTTACACGTAGTAACGACATTAGAAGGATTGCCATATCATTTTCATTAGAAATATTACAGAAAAAAAAGAAATTTCTATTTGATTCCTGTTCGTTACAAACGACCTAAAAGCTTTTATTTTCCATGAAGATCCGCGGTCTAGCTATCACTAAAGGATTAATTATTTCTAAAACAACGCACGTGTCAGTCGTACGTAAAATTATTATCCACGCTACATCTGTTAATATAATAGGTCACGAAAGAAGTGGTTCGCGAGGCAACAGTTCAAGAAAATCGAGTTGTCAGCAACGTCTGAAGTCATAATTGACGGTCATAAAACTGCCAAACAAGTTCGCAATGAATTTGCATTTGAAATTACCAGCGCAATTTGTGGACGCAATTTAATGGGTCATGTAGTTCGCAAGGAATCAGTCAATTCCGAACGCAACAGGGAATTGTGTTTAAAGTTCGATGAATAACGTTGACTCTAAACACAGACGGACTATTCGAAAGTTGTCTTTCTTCGTGAATTTGCGTTCATCTGGAAAAGACGTTTGACTATGAATTCTGTTCGTAATTAATTACGAAGAAACTGATAACTTCGTGATATCTTTCTGGTTTTATTAAATTACATACATATCTTTCATTTTTAAAAAAAGTGACACAATTTCTTCAATCATTTTAATTAGTTCACTAGCTTTGACGTCACTCTAAATTTTCACAATAGAACGTCACAACTCTAATTCAACCTTTCAACAATTATTCGCAGGGAAAACGACATACCTCAAAATAAATTTGTTAAAAAAAGCATAATAATAAATATACAAATTATGGTGTAATTTATAACTAATGTACATGACAATCAACCCAATATCCAAATAACAACAAATTATTTTACATTTCTAAGGTGGTTATGTACAATAAAAAAAAAAAATTGAAAATTCTAGGTCATTTTCCAATGGCTCTCCTGCAAAATTTCGTTTTTCTGACTTATGTATCTTTTCTTAAGAATTAACGATATACGGGTCGGTAACATAATTCTGGTAGATAAATCTACGGAACGTATTTTTTAAATTCTCATTACAGGCACTATTTGTTTCATAGGCCTTGTCAATTACAATTTTCTGAAAATTTCTTCAACACATCGTGAAGTAAACTAATCGTTCTATTAGGTTGACAAGAAAGTAATTTCGGTTTTCACTAATACCTGGCGTTATGTTTTGAGTGATTGACTTCTGTTAACGTTGCGTTTGTTTTCTTTTTAACATTTCATAACTACATCTTTTAGGTTAATTTTTTAAGCAAATTACACGTAATTTTGATTAATATTGTTAGTTAAAAGAAGAAAAAATTTTTATTTCGCTCCTGTGTCTTGCAATCAATGAAAATATTTCTTATTTTGCATAGAGAACCACAGTCTACTTTTCACTTATGAGAAAAATGAGTAAACACAATTTAAAGCAGTGGATATGTTCAAAAGATTTATTTAGAGTATTGGCTCTAGCTAAATGAAATAATTAAAAGCAGAAAGAAACTTTTATTTCGCTCCTGTGTCTTGCAATCGATGAAAATATTTCTTATTTTGCATAGAGATCCACAGTCTATTTTTCACTTATGAGAAAAATGAGTAAGCACAATTTAAAGCAGTGGATATGTTCAAAAGATTTATTTAGAGTATTGGCTCTAGCTAAATGAAATAATTAGAAGCAGAAAGAAACTTTTATTTCGCTCCTGTGTCTTGCAATCAATGTAAATATTTCTTATTTTGCATATATTTTAAAATATTTCATTGATTAAAGTTCATTGCTTTGATAAGGAAATTAGATTAAATTTCACCTAAAAATACCGAAATTACTTTCTTGCCAACCTAATAGTTGTAAAACTGATAAAAACCCATCAGCAGAATTTAATTTTCGATGACATCAATATTGGAAGAATACAGAGTAGAGTAGTGTTCCCTAACGCGTAAGAATTTTTAGACCCTGTATCCCGTAATTCAGTCGAGCTTGTGGCTCTCACTGTACGTTAACTCTTCGGGGCACGGTGGGATTAAAAGTGTCCCACCTTTTTGATGGACCGTAATGCATGGTGGGACATTTTTAATCCCACCTCGAAATTTTGCAATAGCTGCATGTGTATAGGTTTATATTTCGTCTGATTTACGTAAAGCAGTTGGTAATATATTCATCCAACGTTACAAATGTATGCACTTATGTAGGCGCACTTATGTTGGCAACTTTCAACATGCTAATACCGGTTCAACAATTGTTGTAAGCGGAACGTTTATTGCGATAATTATGTTATTTTATATTATTTTGTTACATTATGTAATACCTTTATTAATAAACTTTTAGTGCTCCGTAAATCTAGTGTTAAAACCTGTACTCCTGTACACGTTCTAAACACGAAAGTGTTTTCTGAGCAGCTGTGCAAACCCCCCGTTCAATAGTGTGCGCTCTGTACATACATTTAACCCAGATAGCACGAGACGTCTTAAAGACGTCTGTTTTACGTCCATTTTTGGTCTGAACGTCTTACGTCCTGAAAAGACGTCTTTAAGACGTCTCATTTCAGACGTCTTTAAGACGTCTTTTACGAGTCGTCTTTAAGACGTTTCATTTCTTGACGTTTCAGGCATTCTAAACTGCTAGAGAAAAGCTTTACAAACTGTAATTGATTATCAAACTGAATATTCCATCAACAAAGAAGTGCACAGGAAAGTAATACATCAAAATAAATAGATAAATAAATAAATAAGTTAAATAAATAAATAAAGCATAAAATGTTAATGTTCGCGGATATGCTGAAAAACATTCTTTTAATTTATTTTTTTATTTATAAATAAATAAATTAATTAATTAATTAAATAAATAAATAAAGCATAAAATGTTAATGTTCGCGGATATGCTGAGAAACATTCTTTTAATTTATTTTTTTATTTATAAATAAATAAATAAATGAATTAATTAAATAAATAAATAAAGCATAAAATGTTAATGTTCGCGGATATGCTGAGAAACATTCTTTTAATTTATTTTTTTTATTTATAAATAAATAAATAAATAAATAAAGCATAAAATGTTAATGTTCGCGGATATGCTGAAAAACATTCTTTTAATTTATTTAAGACGTCTCTGTGCTATCTGGGAAGTAATAGGCGTGACGATTTTGCGTTGCATGTTTCGTTACATCTTTTATGAAATCACCCCCATCTGTACAACACTTTTCTCTCTCTCTCTCTCTCTCGAACGAGGAGTCCCTTCTCGAAAGATTTTTGTACTTTTTGCCCGTCCGTTTACCTTTACCTTTATGTTCACCTTTTTTTTTCTCTACTTGCTTTATGACTCTGTCGATCATCAGTACCAGGTAACGGATTACTAGGGTTAGGGAATTTTACCTGGGACGATTATCGTCGCGTGACGCATTTCCGTTGCATATCGCATTTCCGTTGCATATTTCGCGTTACATCTTTTCTCAAATCACCCCCATCTCTAAAACACTTTCGTGTTAAAATATAACAATTTTGTTTGATTTAAAACGCAATAAAATTCCTGTGCAACATGGGTCTATTTTATGACCTGAATTCCTGTGCCGCAAAGAGTTAACCCACCCCGGAAATTTAAAAGGAGAAGGGCTCTCCCACGGCCCGGAACGATCCCTTAACACTTCCTTCTGGCAAGTGTCGAAAGTTCAGCCGCAAATACAGTGAGTAACGAAAGTATTCGAACGCCCTTTAAATCAGTATAACGTTTTTTTTTAAGTGAATCAAACGACCTGACTTTTTTGAGGAGTTAGAAGAATTGGTATTCCAAATGATGTGTAAAAAAGATTTTGAAAAAATTACAATTGGTAAGAATTACATGAAAAATAAAAATGGCACTTTTCACAACTTTTTTATTTGAACCTGTAGTGAAAATTTAAAATATGCGTTTTGTAGATATATGTTAGTTATATACATACTGAAAATTTCATTGAAATCGGTTAACGTTGTCATGAGATACAAACGTTTAAAAATGATTACATAAGGGCGAAATTCCCTGGCAAGATCAAAAATCTGCGACTTTCACCCTTAAACTCTCATTTTGAAACGTTTGTAGTTCATTGCAACGTTGACCGATTTCGATGAAATTTTCAGTACGTGTATAACTAACAGAGATCTACAAAACGCGTATTTTAAATTTTCATTACAGGCTCAAATAAAAAAGTTGTGAAAAGTGCCATTTTTAGTTTCTCATGTAATTCTTACCAATTGTAATTTTTTCAAAATCTTTTTAACACATCATTTGGAAAACCAATTCTTCTAACTCCTCAAAAAAGTCGGGTCGTTTGATTCACTTAAAAAAAAAAAGTTATACTGATTTAAAGGGCGTTCGTATACTTTCGTTACTCACTGTATATTAAAAGGTATCGCGGCCTCGAAATAATTCGATCCATTTGGTATGGAAATGGGCTGCTCAGGGTGACGAGCGACGAAGAGGAAGACGAAAGAGACGAGAGAGAGAGAGATAGGGAGGGAAAGAAAGCTGTTAAGAAGAAGGGATCCGCTGCAGGCGGATGCAGTGCCCGACGCGTCGCCAGGAACACGGGCGAGACGGTCTAAAAAAAAAAAAAAAGAAAGCGAGACAGCGGTGTTCCATCTTACATCGCGAAGACAATATTGCTCGAAGACGCTTTAAAAGTTTGGTAATAGGGTTTGCCACCCTATCGCGACCCCGGTTCGCCGTAAAATTTGGACTCTAACCCCCCGTCTCTATCCCGCTATCCTTTGGCACTTTCCGTTCAACGTTGCTACTCCTCCGCGAAACCGATTCTCCCTAGTATTACACAGTCGCCTATTCCGCGAGCTCGAATGTTCAGAGGTTGCCAAATCGGTGGTGTAGCCAACCCCAGAGTATGAATCTTAAGAATTGCCCACCGTGCGGACATCGGAGCTGGATCAACTCGTCGCAGAATTTTTATCTCCAAGTTTTCCATTGTCTCCCGTTATCCGGCTGAAAATAGCATTTTCATTGCGTTTACACCTTCGCTTTTGTCTTTTTTATTCAACTATCCTCCTCATTCGTTATTGATTCCCGATCGTTGTTTATCGCATCTGTTCTCATTTTCTGCCCCACCCTGACCCTCTTCTTTTGCCTCTCTTCTCCTCTCTCTCTCTTTCTTCGTATTCATCTTTATTTTCTTCAAACTGATACGGATGGTTTCCTACGCTCCGATCACAATATGTCTCAATGACGTTCTTTACAATTACCTTGCATCTCACTTAAGAAATATTCTGTACTATCACTGCAATGTGGATAATGAGACCGAAACTGCAATGCTAATACAATGTATCTACTACGGGCTATTTGGTTTTGATTGCCTTGGAAATGTTTTCAATAATAGCGTGATAAAAGTAAAATTATTTCTTTTTTAAAAATATTTCACCCTTCAAGTGAGACTATGTAATTTTATAAATTGTTTTTACTTTGGATTCAACACCGAGACATAGAATATAGTAATTTATATTTTATTTTTGCGATAGAAATAATGTTTATTTATTGTCGTATTGTTAATTTTGTTCAATATTAAAATATCAAAAAAATAAAGAAATGATTTGACACGAACTACCGAGTAATAAATGCGACTGATGTATATTGCTTTGTAATAATGACAAGACTACATGTATTCAAATATGTGCTTCAATAAAAAAGTTCATTAAACCTTTTTTATGATTGCTGTAATTGTGAGAGAAAAAATTAGGAACCAGTTATTTCGACTGGTTCGGTGTGGTTCTAGTGTTGAATAATAATTTTAAATATTGATTATATTTATCCATTGTTTAGATTTCTTGTTTATAATTCAGTGTTCCTTGAATTTCCCGGAGGGTGTGTAACATCGCTGTTCGTTTGACCGAATACTTTTATTCGCGAATAGCGGCGGAGCGTGTCCGGTAGCATCGAAACTGACGAAAGTAGTCACAGGGTCAGGTTTCAAAGTTTCATGCGCACCAGTTGTGCAGGAAATTACAAGTGTATCGCTTGACAGAGAGAGAGAGAGAGAGAGAGAGAGCGCCAAATAGGAACCACTTGTCAAAAGCGAAATTTCGGCCGGCGAGTTCGACGTGGCAAAGGTGAACTGTCCATCGATGGAAGCTCGCGGGTTCGATCGGTCCATCGATGGACGCTAATCAAGCAATTTCACAATTTTAACTAATCGAATTAAAGAAAAAAGGAAATCCACGCAAAAAGCGGCCGAGAGCTTTATACAGGGTGGGGCACCACATTTTGCCATCTAGATTTACGTCATTATTATTACGCATAGCAAACAATTTTTTAGGTGAAGTTGAATGGTTTTGAGAGGGGCACATTCTGATGGTACATTTCTTTTTGTAGGTGGACGTGTAAAGGACATCTGAAGGTCATTCATGTTTTTTTTAAATGGAATCATATATTTTTTATTGCGTCAGCTGATGCTCCTTCATATTCTTTACAAAAAAGTATTAATCTATTTGTGTAAAAAAATTAATTAGTTTAAAAGATATTTTAATTGTAATGTCTATTTACAGAAAAGTTTCAATGTGGTGACCATTTGCATCAGAACACTTTCTGAATCGAGAAGTTAATGACTCACTAACATTGCGTAGTGTATCTGATGTTATTTTGTTACACTCATTGATGATACGATCCCTCATATTGGCTATTGTAGTCGGAGGCTCAGCGTACACTTAATTTTTTTAAGTAGCCCACACAAGCAAAAGTCGAGGGGCGTTAGATCTGGTGATCTTGCCGGAAAATGAATGGGGCCACCTCGCCCTATCCAATGATTTGGGAACATTCGATTTAATGTATCCCTTGCTATTCTTGAATAATGAGCAGGTCAACCATCCTGTTGAATCCACATTATTTGTCGTGTATGCAATGGTAAATCATCTAAAAATGTCCATAGAGTGTTTGACAAAAAATGTGCATATTTTGGTCCGGTTAGTGATCCTTCGATAAAGTATGGACCAATAAGTCTATCGCCGAGTATGCCCATCCAAACATTTACACTCCATCGATGTTGATTATCCAATTTGTCTAAGCCGATGAGGATTTTCCATTGACCAATAATGCATATTTCTTGAATTAATTGATCTATTTTTCGTAAACGTTGCTTCGTCCGTAAACATAACATTGTTGAAAAAGTAGTCTCTTTAAGAGAGAGCCCAATTACAAAATTCTAAACGTTGATAACGGTCATTTGCGGTCAGTTCTTGAACCTTTGATGCCTGATAGGAATTGTATTTGTGCCTTTTGAGTATGCGTAAAATGCTTTTGCAGCTAATTCCAGCTTGTCTTTCGATTTCGCGAGAGCTATCGGATGGATTTAACGTAATTGCGGCTAACACTACAATTTCGTCTGCTTCATTTGTTATTGTTTTATTACGAATTGCCTTTTTGCGTAATAATTGCCCCGTCTGGTGAAATTTTTTAAAAATATAATCAGAGGTACGACGTGATGGATGATTTCGTTGAGGAAATCTATTGGCGTATAATGATTCTGAACGTATAGCACTTTTCCCAGCTTCAAAATAAATTGATAACATGTCTGTCTTTTCTTCTTTAGAATACTTCATTATGAAGTGATTCACCGTATCGCCGTATTCACCGTATCAGAGACGTAACAGAGACTAAATTTCACAATTAGTAGGAGAGCAAGAATTATCAACACAGAAAATGTAAATATTTACATTGGTAATTCTTGCTCTCCTACTACATTATCACATTGAATTCATAATATTGACCAGAAAGTGGAGATTTCCTAACAAAAGAATTAAAATATCTCCTAAACTAATGATTTTTTTACACAAATAGATTAATACTTTTTTGTAAAGAATATGAAGGAGCATCAGCTGATGCAATAAAAAATATATGATTCCATTTAAAAAAACATGAATGACCTCCATATGTCCTTTACACATCCACCTACAAAAAAAAATGTACCATCAGAATGTGCCCCTGTCAAAACCATTCAACTTCACCTAAAAAATTGTTTGCTATGCGTAATAATAATGACGTAAATCTAGATGGCAAAATGTGGTGCCCCACCCTGTATAGTATCATTGAATTAAAGAGTTCCATATATTAAACTTTTATGGTAGCCATGATTGAATCCACTGAAAGCCATACGAATGAATTTCATTCTTGCTCTCCTGCTACATTACCACATTGAATTCATAATATTGACCAGAAAGTGGAGATTTCCTAACAAATTAGAATTAAAATATCTCCTAAACTAATGATTTTTTTACACAAATAGATTAATACTTTTTTGTAAAGAATATGAAGGAGCATCAGCTGATGCAATAAAAAATATATGATTCCATTTAAAAAAACATGAATGACCTCCATATGTCCTTTACACGTCCACCTACAAAAAAAAATGTACCATCAGAATGTGCCCCTGTCAAAACCATTCAATTTCACCTAAAAAATTGTTTGCTATGAGTAATAATAATGACGTAAATCTAGATGGCAAAATGTGGTGCCCCACCCTGTATATCCAATATAATTTGAACTTTATCGCGCGAATGGAACGATGAACGGTGGTGTGCGAACAGGGGCCGGTCAAATAACGGGATTCTGAAAAGCAGACGGGGGATAAATTAAGCGGGCTAGAATGAACGCTGAGAGTCCCGTTCACAATTCGCCGGGCCGGTCCCGGAATCAAGCGATTTGAATCCGACCGAATTAAAACAGGTTCACGGGCCATTAAGCGAACGCGGCAGAAAAGGACGAGAAGTTTTCTGAAAATCCCGATCGAATTTATAGGCATTGTTTTTCGAATCGTTTTTTCGAACTTTCACGCCCGTGAAAATAAACCGTATCGATCGAGGCTGGATTATTTATACCAGGTATGTAGGGGAGAGTTGCCAAATGCGTACTGGTCACCTAAATCGTACCACCTCTTTTACTTAAAAATGAATGCATTTTGATGCCTCTTGGTGGTAAAGATATGAACTTTTATTTATGTCGATAAAGTAGGACCAAAAAGTCATTCGCATGAAGTGTTGTTTTGTGAATGACAGAAGCACAAAGAAATCAGGCAAGTCTGATGTCAATTTTAAACGATTTTAATCGGCTGAATTAAATATAAATCTACAGTTTCTGAGGTAGTCGTATATATTTTTGAAAACTAGCTATGTTATATTATTTATTTCTATTTAGTTTATAAAACATGCTGATAATGTTTGAAAGGTTAGCTTCAATTATTTAGCGGGACGTCTTTTTCCTAAATCGTACCACAATGTGGTTTCCCAAAACGTACCAGTACGATTTAAGATAGTGTTATTCAAATTTTACCGCGAAAATAAACGATTTACAATATTTCAAATTTTTTTAGCATGGGAAAGCGAAAATATTGTGAATGGACAGAAGAACAGATGAAATTAGCAATAGAGGCTTACAGAAATAAAAAATACGGATTCAACGAATGTTCTCGGCGGTATAAAATTCCAAAGCCAACGTTAAGAAGAAACCTCTTTGGATTGATAAAAAGACCTACTTCTGCATTAAAAAAGGTTGATAAATTACAATTAGTAAGCGTAACTTGTTTACGTTATGTTATGAACAAAAGAGGCTTGCAAGAAGTAATATTTGAAAAAAAAGGATGGCTAAGGATTGACTAATTGTAATTTATCGTCAAAAATTATTCAATACATTTATGCAATATAATAATTAACCTGAAATGAAACCATTCTGTTTCATTGGTTTCCCTAAACTTTAGAAGAGGATAAAAAAATGTTTTACGAAGTTTTGCTGAGATTTTGATTGCGTCGTATTAGTAAGATAGTATATCTTGGTATTATATAAATTAGAACTGCTACTACTTGCAAATATCAGATTTATTTAACAAAATATGTAGCGAAATTTAGGAAGATCAAACAGTACATCAGTTCATAGTGTAACTTGTTTTCATCATGTTATGAACAAAAGAGGTTTGTAAGAAATAATCTTTTTAGAAAATGATGGGTAAGGTTTGACTAATTGTAATTTATCTTCAAAAGTTATGTAATAGATTTATGCAATATAATAATTAACCTGAAATGAAATCATTCAGTTTCATTAGTTTCCCTAAACTTTAGAAGAGGATAAAAAAAAGTTTTACGAAGTTTTGCTGAGATTTGGATTTCGTCGTATTAGTGAGATAGTATATTTTGATATTATATAAATTAGAACTGCTACTACTTGCAAACACATCAGAGTTATTTAACAAAATATGTAGCGAAATTTAGGAAGATCGAATAGTACATCAGTTCATAGCGTAACTTGTTTTCATCATGTTATGAACAAAAGATGTTTGTAAGAAATAATCATTTTAGAAAATGATGGCTAGGTGGTGGCTAATTGTAATTTATCTCCAAAAATTATGTAATAGATTTATGCAATATAATAATTAACCCGAAATGAAACCATTCTTTTTCATTGGTTTTCCTAATCTTTAGAAGAGGACAAAAAAATGTTTTACGAAGTTTTGCTGAGATTTTGATTGCGTCGTATTAGTGAGATAGTATATTTTGATATTATATAAATTAGAACTGCTACTACTTGCAAACATCAGAGTTATTTAACAAAATATGTAGCGAAATTTAGGAAGATCAAATAATACATCAGTTCATAGCGTAACTTGTTTACATTATCTTATAAACAAAAAACGTTTGTAAGAAATAATCTTTTTAGAACATGATGGCTAAGAGGTGGCTAATTGTAATTTATCTCCAAAACTTATTTAATACATTTATGCAATATATATATAATAATTAACCCGAAATGAAACCATTCTTTTTCATTGTTTTTCCTAATCTTTAGAAGAGGACAAAAAAATCGCGGCATGTGTGCTTATAAAGTCGAGCAATTGCTGTTGAGCGGTAGCGTGTGGACACAATATGTATTAAACCCCCCAAGGAGAGCCAGAGCCTTTCTGCTTCGCCGGCGTTCAGAGATCGCGTTACGATGCACAACGCCGGAAATGGCGTGTGAAAGAACTCATCGATCATCGTCCGGGTAGTCGTGACCGCGCGCTGAAATTGAACAACGAACGATACCTCTTTGCGAGTAAATTGCGGGGGAGGGAGTCACAGTATACCGGGTGCATTTGATCCAGCGTTTAACGTTTCTTCACTGTTCGACCCATTTTTCTTTCCTTTTCAACACGTTCGTGGCCAGCTGTTTCGACAACAGAGTTCGTGGTTATAACATTCTGTTAAACGCAACGTATCCTCTTACGAAACGCAGTCCGCGAGAATGCTATAAGACCACTATATAAAACCAGGGATCATAACTGTTATAACTAGACAGCGGATCTTTATGCATTTATGGCTTATGGAAATATTAACACTAGATTGCTTAAGCAAGTCATTTTGACTGCTTTTGAATTTCATTTTTTTTATTGCTAATACTTATTAATAACTTGTTATATGACTGTAAGTGATATCAAATACATTAAAAATTACTGTTAAACAAATTTCTTTGCGCATTAGTTATTTTTTCACAATGCAGTCATTTTGACTGCTTTCAGGCAATATAGGTATATACTAAGCTCCCGTCTTTCTAGTGTTAAGAAAATGCTATAATATAAAATTCGAGAGAATTTAACACGATTTTTATTTGCTTTGGATCTACAAAGGCTGTTCCCATTAAAAATATGATTTTATTTCATTCCACTTTCTTAAAATTTTTCTATAAAAATTGGAAATTGCATAAACATCCGCAGTCTAGTTATAACCAAAGAGATAAAAAGTCATGGAATAATAGTACTTCATCAACTAAAATCGAATTGGTTATAAATAAGGGTTACAAGTAACCGAAAACTTTTTCTCTTCTTGGTAAATGTTATCGTTGACGGAAATTTATTTCGATCAGTTATAACAGTTATCGATAAGAGAAATTTATTTAGGTTGCTCATAACAGTTATCAATCATATAAATTTATTTCGATCGCTCATAACAGTTATCAATGAGACAAGTTCATTTCAATCGCTCTTAACAGTTATCAATTGCTCGGGAAGACTTTCCTCATGTATCGTAATTAATAGACTCCCGATTTTATGAATTTATGACAAAAATGTGTGCAATTAAAAACAGTGAAAAGATTCAAATTATTAGTGAAATATATCAAATCATATTTAGCTCCTGTGCCTTGCAATTAATCATTAAAAAGTTAGCTAATAACACCTCTCATACTTTTGTTAAGTAGGTAAACTTAACTTGTGTGAGAAGAGAATTTTGATTGAAAGAGTTAATAATAAACTTGCAATAATACAAATAATCGTAAGCATGCAATATTATAAATAATAGCAATCTTATCATACTTAGTGTTTCTACAATATTCTGCAAGGAAGAAGTTAAATATATTAGAAATACTATCAAATCTTGAATTCTCGTCTCAGGGTAATTTAATATAACAAAACCATGCAACGTAAAAAGTATTACTATTATTTATTCATTGCTTTACACCATATAAATTTTATATAGCATATACAATACAAACTATACAATTTATGGTTATGTTAATATTATCGTAAAAACTATGGTGATTTTCTTACATAAAAATTTAGTAAATTTAGTAAGTAGAGGAGAATACTACTCTCAAATTCTTTTCATCTCCTCAGTTTTTTCTGTTTCACCTACAAATTTTTGCCATAAATATTGTACATAAAATCCGCGATAAAGTTGGGCGAATTTATTTATATTACACTAAAATTATTAGGGATTCAGTAAATTCTTTAATGTAAAAATCTTTTGAAATTGTGATCGTGATTGTGTTTGTGTTGTGTCTTCTGTGATTGTGAATTGTGTTGTGTTGTGTGTTGTCTTTTGTAATTGTGATTTTGTGTTGTTTTGATTTTTAATAGTGTCTCAGAGTCGGCGTTCGAGTGCAAAAGATTAAAACGTAATGGAATGCTTAAAAAAAGCAGATTAATCTACACTATCCAGGATCATGGTAATTCAGAATATATCATTCCTGATGTGGATTGAAAATCTCCTGAACTCGTTCGACGTAATTTAATCGGTTGCCGGCACAGAGTAAATGTTGTTAATATCTCCGATCAGCGTCACACGCGAGTTCTTATCGAGTAGATTGCGTCCTGAGCATTTACATGGCGAAATGCAGCAATGCACGCGACAATATAATTCAAACTTCCGGACGAAAGCAGCAGGTTAAAGGCGATATACAAAGATGTATAAACAGTAAAGACTGTCAATTACTTTGGTAATTTGGTCTGATTTCTGTAAAGACACCATTTAATATTAGGGGTACCCGTAAGTAATCAATTATTTGCAAAGAATTTGTTTCGCCTTTAGTTTTGTACCGATAGTTGAAGAGGAAACACGTATTCTTTTTCTTCGGGATTGAAAATTTGCAGGAAGATGGCAAACTGTCCTTGATAATGATGGAGATTATGTAATACGTTAAGAAATAAAAACTTGAATTTACTACAAAGTTTGTTTCAGATTTCAAAATAATTGATCACGTATCTGTGCCCCTAAAATAAAACAAAAATAAAACAAAATGTAATATAAAACAAAAATGATGTTCAACTTATTATTCGGTATACATAAACTTACACGATCAGTTTAAGTAAACACTGCATTTCTAATTTTAAAGTAAATTTTTAAAAGATCATTTCACTGCTGATAGCGTAAATATGTATAATTGTCTACTAATTTTTCATTGCAAATTATTTATTAACGGCAGAGTTTCAGACATCGTGATTTTACCTAATTTGGTTAGAATCTATGAAGTGCGAACAATTAAACGAGCATTTACTAGATTGTACATCTTCATGGAGACATTTCTATTTTTACTGATTATTTTGCAACAATCAGAAGAAGAGAAGATTTATTGCATAGTGGCGTCTCTCATAGTAACAATACAGTTAAAATATCATTACATATATGTTGTTCATTAGTGAGAAAATGTAAATGTGTACACGCGTGATGAGGAACGTGTCCGATTCGTTATAAATTTGTTGTACATTAAGTACGTAATTTAAGTTGATTTAAAAATTAAGCTAACATTTGCAGAGTATCGGTAACACTCTGGAACCATCCCTTTATAGATTAAAGTAATTTCACTTTCATCATGCATCTTGCGAATTTGTTATAAACAGATGGGAATCCACAACCCATTAACTACTTTGATAAATCTCTTCTGTACACATTTCATTGAATAAATTACTTGCAGATATTAATCACAAAAACAATTATTTGTTTCCACTGTTCATACATACAGCATGCATCGGTAAAGAATTAATTATAATCACCTTGAATATTACAAAAAAGTTGTTACCTTTGTTACTGTACCTAGACATTGTTTTCATAGAGAAAAGTAAAAAAATTCTAATGTATTTTCATACTATATTTTCAGACGAAGTATACATCAAACACGTATCATATGTATATTTCCGCAAATAGAAAATAAAAGTGTGCGAGAAAAAGTTTGAAGAGTATGTTCAAATAAATTTTAAAAACTATACAATTGTGTGGATTCGTCTTTCAAAAGTACACAAGCTTTCAATTGAAACAGTTGCTCAACTCCAACAGTTCTCGTGACACTGAATCAGATAGGACTTTCACCTCAACTTTCAAAGGTTGATTTTTTTTATTTCACCACGAGTGATTAATAGTAAAAATTGCTTCGTAAATATGTTTCAGTTAGTTCTATTTTTTTGTAACATACCATAGGAATCAGTGTTTCGTAATTATATGATTTATTTTGTATTTATATTTACGTTATTCGTTATGAACGTTTTTTTTTTTTAGCATGTTTATAACTCACAATCTAGAAAAAGAATTTGTTTAATCGTTTGAATTTTCATCACAAGTCTAGGTAAACGAATTGTAAAAATCTGCCTTTACAAATGCAATTTTTTCGAAAACTTCATACAATAAAGTAATCCATTTGTCTGTGCAAGAAAAACTCAAATCTTTCGGTTTATTACTAAAAAAAAAAAATTGCGTTTAAAACGGTAATTAAAATGAAAATTTCAATCTTATTATTATTATTGTCTGGTTTGCTGTTATAAATGTAATACGATACTTTCACCATATTTTCAATATTTCTATTATAATTAATGTTATCGTGTGTATCTCCAAAAATAATAGCTGTCAGCTGCAAGAGCGTGATTTGCTATATTTATTTCGAATTTTTCTAAGTATTTCAAAAAATAAAATAAAACTTAAAAGTATATTTGTTCATTCGTTACTTTTTTTTATAAACCTACCATACTTATTCCATTTTTAATATTTACGTCTTTTTGTAAATGCAATCTCATTTTAAAAGAAAATATATCGGAAATTATGCAACAACTTGACATTATCATTCAGCAAATATCACAAAGAATATAACATTAATCATTTGGAGATATGTAAAAGTTCCCTACAGGATATTACAACAACGAACATAAAGGGAATAAAAAATGTGACGCATATGTATATGTCTACTAGAATGACGCGCGGGTATAAATGAAAATTACAAATAAACAATAACGGAAGGCAAAATGAAACAGTATACTCGTTGTGCCCGAAAATCTGAGAGGAAATTCAACGATTGAAAATTCGAGAGGAACAATCTCGTGCGTTTGAAACGCAAAACAATACAACGAGTAAATAATTGGTCTGGATGTGTGTATGCAAGCGTGTACGTGAGCGTCGGTTTTTTGTCAAGCCATTTCACAGATGTCAACTGCATTTTTAATGGACCATTTAGATATAAACAATGCTCGTGACAATTTTACGAAATCGCTGAAGCCCTTATACACGATCGATAGAAAATTCGAGAAATGTATTTGGCACATGAGAGATTAATTGATTATTGCTGTCCGCGGATGTGTGACGTTGAATAAATTAACGCGATCGGGCGTAGTCAATTCATTTCACTATTTTGGCAACCGGCGATCAAACAATCAACTTCATGGACTCGCATAAAAAATCAGAAAAAATGGGAAATCGTTTTAAAATACGGTATAAATATTCTTTAAACGCGGTCAACGGGAAAAATGGAAATTTATGTAGCTCAAAAATAGTGGTAATGAACGTTTAATTAAATTATCTTAGAGAATGTTATGAATCAAAGTTGTTTTCGGTCGATGGTTTATTTTGTAGGTGTAAAATTTTCGGAAATTTCAACATTTCATAGAAACATATATTTTTCTACACTGTCCAAAAATGATTGATTTAAGAAATATTTTAACTTTAACTTCGTTGAATTCTGTACCACTTCTTTTAACGAAATTATCAGAGTTCAAATATCGACAAACGTGTTCAAATACTTTTTGGATCCACTGTATGTGAACGTTTCAGTCCTTTGCAGTTGTTCATGCATAATGTTTTACCAATATAATGGTCATAGTTTTCCAACTTTTAATTTCCATTTTTTTATTTTTATTTTTACAACGGGCTATAGTTTGGTAAATAATTGCGAGAGAAACTTCAAATGACACACACTGTATACAAGATGAGTCATAAGATCTAACACCTAAAGTAACTCGTAACCTATTGGTTGCATCAAAAACCATTCAAATGAACTAAATTGCATTTCTAAAGATGCATCGGATGGATGCAGTTAGAATTTTTTTCACGTCTCACATTTTCGAAGATATCAAGGTCATAAAGCCAACAGAGCTTACGAGTCATTGAAAATACGTTAGTTCCTATTGATGCACCCTGTGTATACTGTGTCTCAGAAAAATTGGAGTAAACAATCGCTCTTAATTCGATCCAAAGGTTTACGTACTGCAAACGCTGTTAGAGTGAAATGACATTTGATATTGCAAAGATAGAACTGTTGTGACGTTCATTGACCTTGTGTGACCTTGAAGATCATTTTGTCGTGTACGAAAGAATTCGTTTTGGCACATGCTTTCATATAATAAAAAAAAAAAATACATAGCATTCCATTTAAAAAATTGAAGATCACCTACATTTCTAAAACAATAATGCAGATAAAAAAAACCTGTACTCCTGTACACGTTCTAAACACGAAAGTGATTTCTGAGCAGCTGTGCAACCCCCCCCCCCCAGATAGCACGCGACGTCTTAAAGACGTCTGTTTTACGTCCATTTTTGGTCTGAACGTCTTTTACGAGACGTCTTTAAGACGTCTTTTACGAGTCGTCTTTAAGACGTTTCATTTCTTGACGTTTCAGTCATTCTAAACTGCTAGAGAAAAGCTTTACAAACTAAAATTGATTATCAAACTGAATATTCCATCAACAAAGAAGTGCACAGAAAAGTAATACATCAAAATAAATAGATAAATAAATAAATAAGTTAAATAAATAAATAAAGCATAAAATGTTAATGTTCGCGGATATGCTGAAAAACATTCTTTTAATTTATTTTTTTTATTTATAAATAAATAAATAAATAAATTAATTAATTAAATAAATAAATAAAGCATAAAATGTTAATGTTCGCGGATATGCTGAAAAACATTCTTTTAATTTATTTTCTTTATTTATAAATAAATAAATAAAGCATAAAATGTTAATGTTCGCGGATATGCTGAAAAACATTCTTTTAATTTATTTTTTTTATTTATAAATAAATAAATAAAGCATAAAATGTTAATGTTCGCGGATATGCTGAAAAACATTCTTTTAATTTATTTTTTTTATTTATAAATAAATAAATAAAGCATAAAATGTTAATGTTCGCGGATATGCTGAAAAACATTCTTTTAATTTATTTTTTTAATTTATAAATAAATAAATAAAGCAAAAAATGTTAATGTTCGCGGATATGCTGAAAAACATTCTTTTAATTTATTTAAGACGTCTCTGTGCTATCTGAGAAGTAATAGGCGTGACGATTTTGCGTTGCATGTTTCGTTACATCTTTTATGAAATCACCCCCCATCTGTAAAACACTTTCGTGTTAAAAATTACATACACCATTATATTGTTTGCGGAAAACAGTGTGTAGCTCTTATCTATTTCATTTCTGTTTTTTTTATAATGTTTACTATTTGCAAGAAGAACGGTGGCCAGTGAACACCTAGTTGAATGAGAACAGTACGAAGATGCTGTTTGTGTGTTCCTTTAGGCGAAAACAATGTGTATCAAAAGTCCGTCAGAAGCTCATCAATGTGTTAGCGTGCATAACACGTTAGCGTCGCGATTTTTTTTCATCGTATCCGTCCAATTTTAGTTTAACGGCTGACAACGAACACGTTGGACAGTAGACGATAGAGAGGAAGCTGAAAAAAGAGGGTGACTTGCGGCCGGAACAAAGACGAAGACTGTGAAAAGCCATTTAAAAGTGGAGCTATTGGCAGGTACGCACCGATACCCACGGTTTCAGAAGTGTTCATCTATTCTGCGGCAATAATGCGCACTGTATTGGTACAACGCAACACGGTTGTATGAAAGAAATTCTAGGAAACAAAATACTATAATAGCAACATAGACCGGAATACACACCGGGTGTCTATTGAGAGTGGAAACAAAGAGCAACAAAAAAGAATAGAGGCAGAGTGCGGCGCAGCTAGGTTCGAAGAAGAAATATGATGCGAGACAGGGAACGGAATTGTCAAGTTGCCACGTTTGCGATATTCCTGGCGAACTTGGACACTTTTGCAAAATTTTAATTTTTTTCTAAACATTTCTTTGCAATTTATTTAATAAATCGGAGACCGAAAAGTTAACCCCTTGTACTACGATTTATTTCACGGTTTCAATGATTAGAACTTTTTTTGTAATTTATAGTTTCCTAAAAAAAGGAGAAAATTTGTATCTATTGTATGTCTATATGTTCTCCTATAGCTGTATATTAACAACGCCAAAATAGAATTTTATTTCGGTTTAAGGGCAATTAATAAGAAACATATTTATTAGACCCTATTCAGAATCTTCATCACGAGTCTGACTCGATATTGTAGGGCAAGGGGTTAAAAAATATGCCGGTAATTACTTTTTCAAACACTTCAGACCGTAAGCAAACGTATCGCTAGACTGCGTACACAGTGGTTTCTTTATATATGTCGCCAATGCCTGGATGATAAATGTCGCGGAATTATCCCCACTACCGCGGGATATACCCGAAATGTGATTCCAGTTCTATAAAAATGTGGGTTGCATATTCTGGAAGGTTTCAATATCAAAAATGTTTTTGAAAACCGCCATTACAAAAGCGTCATATTGACGCTAGATTAAAATTTGCCGAAAAATTCATTCAAAAAAGTAGCATGTGAAGACATGTGATTTGGAGCGACGAAAAAAAGTTTAATCTTGATGGGCCTGATGGGTTCAATCATTATTGGCAAAATTTGAGAAACGAAAAAAAATCATGTCGCAGAGTCCAGCAATGGTTTGAGCTGCCTTTAAAAAAATTTTTTAAACTGAAATAGCTTTTGTGAACGGTAGAATGAATGGTGTTGATTATCAACAGATGTTACACGAGTATTTGTTGCCTTACAACATTGTAACATTAACAGAAAACTATAAAACGATTTTCCTGCAAGATAATGCTCCCATTCACACAGCAGCATGGCCACAACTGAGCCCTGATTTGAACCCCATCGAAAATCTATGGGGTATCCTTGCGAGGAAAGTTTATGATCAGGAAAAGCGACCAATAGAAGGTATTATCAAACTTAAAAAAAAGAATAAAATCTGCTTGATCAGATATTCCAAATGACATCTTAAATAAGCTATTTAGTGGTGTTTCTGACCAGCTCTTACATGTAATAAAAAATAAAAGAAAATGTACTAAATATTAAATGAAAGATATTAAAATTCATAATGAGTCTATACTTAATCACAACTTAAACCACAATTTTAAGAACAAAAGCCATTTTGTCAGATTTCTGAGAAACAAAACTTTTATTTTTTGTTTGCTCACTTTTGTTTTGTATTAGAATTTAAAAATGCATACCATTGAGTGGCTAATATTTGAGTTTCGTCAATTTTTTTTCAGTACTATGAAAGACATAAAAACATGATTGAGTTTATAATTATTCACAGCGCTGTACATATTAACTGATTTGAATGAAAAAATTCAATACAACATTTTCAATATTCATTGTGTTTTTAAAATAAGTATACTTAATTTAGGTACAGTAATTGAGTCCCTTACCCTAGTGACGTGCATTAAGAAACAACGACATATTGGTTTGATTTCATTGTACTGATCGTTAGAAGTGTTCACTAATTTTTGTACAATACAGGACACTCGAAGAGATATTGCAAAACATAACATTTAAGTTTCTGTAAATGAAATCAAAATTTTTTGAATTTTTGCAGTCGATGCCTTCTATTTCTAAAGAAACTTTTAATGACATATTCGTGACATCTTTCTGTTAGAAATAACACCAAACACGACATACTTTGGATCATATTTACCTGTTTAATTCACGATACAACAGAACCTTTATTATCCGTAGTAATCAGTAGAGTTTAGGTACCCTAGTAGCACAAAAATATTAGATAGATATTTTTTTCAAATATTGGAAAAATATTTCTTAAGCCACATTTTTTCATATGAGAAAAATATTGGATCTGAATATTGTATACATGTACAAGAAATATAAATTGAATTTTTAAAAAATATAAGCTAAATATTCAGAGGATATAAACTAGATATTTAAAAAATATAAAGTAAATATTAAAAAAATGTGAATTCAATATTTGAAAAATATAAATTCAATATTTAAAAAACATTCAATAAAATTTTCAAATTTAAGAAAATATAACAAAAATTAGAAACTATGAATATGTATTACTTTCTGCGCATTTATTGTACATGTATACAATATTCAGATCCAATATTTTTCTCATATGAAAAAATGTGGCTTAAAAAATATTTTTCCAATATTTGAGGAAAATATCTATCTAATATTTTGGTGCTACTAGGGTATAATATTAACTACTTGCTCAACTTATTTTCATTGTAAGGAAATATTTGAAATACAAAATAAAAATATTTCATTTTATCTATCTGGTTATCAAAATAAAAATATTCGATTTAAAGTAGTATCTTATTTGAACCGCATTAAATTATACTATATACCAAATCATTAATGATCGTTAATATATGTTGCAAAATATGATAGAAACCCTTGTATCCAATGTTCCAGATACGAATACTAATCCTACATTATAAAATACTAACGTAAAGTGTACTTACTTCTGAATCTTCTTCCTCCGTCGGATCCACAGCACACAATTATTGACTCAGGGGAATAGACACACACGACACACACGCACGAACAACACACTCGACACACACGCACAACACAGTTTATAAAATCGTGACAACGAACGAGAAGATGTCACTACGACCACGAACAAAATGATACTGCGATTTTAACAATGATCCCTTCCATGGAGGGGGTACGGTCAGGTTATCCTAGGCAGGTTAGACGCTGAGGGTCTATAAACACTAGATACAAAACCAAGGTAAACAAATTATGGCGGGGCGCCGACCCTATTTCCCGGAATTCCTTGTTTTCGTTTCAAACGTCCTTGGGTCCGAAGCGGTTAAAATCGCAGTATTATTTTTTTGTTCGTGGTTTTATTCGTGATCTTCTCGTCTGCTGTCACGATTTCGTTAAGTGTGTTGTGTGTGTTGTTTAGTGATTGTTGTTCAATTATTCGGACCTATTCTCGTGAGTGAATAATTGTGTGCTGTGGATCCGACGAGAAAAAATATTTTTCTCGTAACATGACATTGATATTTCCTGAATATTTAAAAAGAAATATTTGTTACGTAATATAAAATAAATATTGTATGTATATTTGAATATTAAAAAAAGATTGAATCTCTTTTTAATATTATATGAATGTGTATACAATATGTTGTGCTACTAGGGTATTTGAATAATAGAACAGCTATCTAGCTACAGTGTTAGATTTAATCTTTACCGATTTGCACAATGAATCATGATGTGTGGAGAATTCAAGTATCACCGATTCCGATAATATAGGTTCTACTGTATCATGAATTAAACGAGTCAATATTATTTATAGAATGTTGTGTTTGGTGTCATTTTCAACAGCGAAATGTTACGAATACGTTGGTAAACAGTTCGCAAAGAAATAGGAGGACATCGAGACATGCATTATGAGTGGACAGCGGATTTTTATGCAAAATAAAAAACGTTCAAGCAATTGTAAGAAACTGAAGTTAAATAAAAGTGTATTTTCTCTCTATTTTCATGAGGTTATTTTACTATATTAGTTCATTTTAAATGTTTTATGCAAAGAATATTTTATTCAAAATATTTTGAGGAAAATAATATAACAACGTCCTTAAATTCTGCTAATGTCCTTTTGCATTTGATCACTCACTTTTGTCATAAATGCATACAATTTTCAGTCTAATCATTCACCGCCTTGAAACAAATGTTTTCGCCATCTGATGTGTTTCCGAAATAAAAAATAAGAGCGACATTCAGGATGTTCAAGTTAGATACAACACCCTGTATTCTAAATAATCGTGAGCATCACTGGCTGTGAGAAATGCAGAACAATCAGGGTTGCACTATCACCATGTCACGGTGTGCGCAATACTGCTTCACTATGCGGCGAACTCTGTGCGATTTGACGTGAAATTGTGTGCGAGCCTAATGTCAATATCCCTATTTCTGATCACGTCCCCATTTCTGCTCAGTACGCATATTTTTTATTTAATGCAAACAGTTAAACAGTAAATTAGTTAGACAAAAAATTATTTTAAATTCGTTCTGTATTTTCGTAGGAAATATTACACCCCGCTACTGAATACAGCACATTAATAGAAATAAGTTTATCAACAAATTTTTTAAAGGAACGTGATTTCAACGGTCCCTTACGGCCGAGAGATTTTAGTAAAAAGATTCAATTTTTAATTTTCTTGGCTATAGTTTGTTCCTACCTAATTCAGTAATTAAACCAGACAGTATATTATTTCTTTTCAAGTGTTACGTTGGTTTCACAGGAAAAGTAGACGAATACACTGCCAATCACATAAACAATAAGTGTTTGTCTCTAATCAGATTATTTCAATGAAGTGACCCCTGAAATATTTATATTACTCTTTCGTTATTAAAAATTCAATCCTTACTTTTGAAGTACTTAATTATTATATTTCAAGTTAAATTTATTTACTTTATCGCTATTAGTTTATGAACATGCTTGCAATAATCAAGAAGAAAGAGGGGAATACAGGGAGAAAGAGAGAGAGAGAGAGGAGAAGGAAAAGAGCAAAAATAAATATTTATTGTATATATAGTAAGGAAGATTCGCTGAAAGCTTATAATAATAACTAATTGAAAAATTCTATTGATTAAACTTATGAGAATTAAAACAATTGATTACTATAATACTGCTAAATAACTAGATTTCCAAAGACTTTTATTTAATTAATTTTTTATAGGAAGATGTTACTCCGAATAATAAAGCAGTTAGCGTTGAATTTTCAACAAAAATTTTCAAAGTAAATAGAGTTAGGTCATTCGTTCATAGGTCCAAGTTTTGTATTTACAAACTCAAATTTATTTTCGACTCAATTTTTATTACAAATATTTTTTATTTTCCAAATAAAAGACATTTCTAAATTTTAAAAAGTTTTCCGTATTTGTGTTATCCGAGATATAATTATAAACAGTTCAATCACAATATAAATCGCACTATTTGAGAAGAAATTGGGACGCGCTCGTGGGCAGAAATACGAGTTCCATTTCCGCTAAACCGAAATAGAGGCATTTTATACATCATGTTAAATTAACTATTATCTGGTTCAAAGGCGTGAAAATATATTTTTCAATTTAATTTCAATGTTAAGTTTAAATTTAATATCTAATAAGTTTTTTGTCAGTTGTTGCATGAATAAGTAACAAATCCTAATAGAATTCTTACATGACTAGTGGACTACGGATCTTTATGCAAAATAAAAATTGTTGGCACCAATTGCAAGAAACAATATCGACCCTTCTTGTCTTCTTCAACCCTTTGCACTCCTCTGCCACCGCTGAGGCACCTTTGAACAAGTGTTCACAAAATTCTGGATTGCAAACTAAAAGAAAAAAACTTCCTCATTTTTTTTATTACTTATTGCATCAAATAAGTTATTATTATTGATTTTATACGTTTTTTTCTAAGCAATATCCTTTCAAACTTCCTCTAAAATTAACTTGTATATATATAAAAATATAAAATATAAAAGTAATATAAGATATCAAAATTCATACTCAAATAATTTTATTATAAATTTATCTTTATAATTAATTTATACAATAATATTTACAGACTTTAATATAATAATTAGACTGCGGATCTTTATGCAAAATAAAAAATATTTCCATCGATTGTAAGACACAGGGGCGAAATAAAAATTGCTTTCTCTGTTTAATTAATTTAGTAGGCTAAAACCAATACGCTGGTGCATTTAAATCTTTCAATATGCCCACTGCTTTAACCCCTTACACTACTATTTATTTTGTGATTATAATGATTAGAAATTTTTCATCGTTCAGAATTTCATCGAAAAAAAAGATAGTTTATATTTATCGTATGCCTATGTTTTCTCCAAAGGATATATATCAACTACAACAAAATGGAATTTTACAAAGCTCCTCAAAGGCAAGTACTGTTTTCCTCTTTGTATTGGTTCCTTCTTATGTAAACCTGACATAAAAGGTCTGAAAATAATTTATAATTTCCTTAAACAATGCTCCATTAGAATTTAGAACAATGTAAACCTGTTTAATGTAAGCCAAATGTAATAATACTGTACCTGCTATATAAACCACTTGGTTTAAAGCAATAGATAAATAAATAAAATAGAATTTCATATCTGTTTATGGGAAATTAATAACGTTCACATTTATTAGACTCTATTCAGAATCTTCATCACGAGTCTGGCTCGTTATTGTAGGGCAAGGGGTTAAATTGTGCTTACCCATTTTTGTCATAAATGCACAAAATCCGCAGTCTAATAATAAGTTATAAGCTGAAGACAATATATCTCGTATACTTTTAATGTTTACTCCGTTTTATAACGCACCAAGTTTATATTTATCGTATGCCTATGTTTTCTCCAAAGGATATATATATCAACTACAACAAAATAGAATTTTACAAAGCTCCTCAAAGACAAGTACTGTTTTCCTCTTTGTATTGGTTCCTTCTTATGTAAACCTGACATAAAAGGTCTGAAAATAATTTATAATTTCCTTAAACAATGCTCCATTAGAATTTAGAACAATGTAAACCTGTTTAATGTAAGCCAAATGTAATAATACTGTACCTGCTATATAAACCACTTGGTTTAAAGCAATAGATAAATAAATAAAATAGAATTTCATATCTGTTTATGGGAAATTAATAACGTTCACATTTATTAGACTCTATTCAGAATCTTCATCACGAGTCTGGCTCGTTATTGTAGGGCAAGGGGTTAAATTGTGCTTACCCATTTTTGTCATAAATGCATAAAATCCGCAGTCTAATAATAAGTTATAAGCTGAAGACAATATATCTCGTATCCTTTTAATGTTTACTCTGTTTTACAACGCACCAACCTGTTTTTGTCATAATCGCACAAAATCTAATCAAAATCACAAAGTCTAATGATCAGAAACAGGGACATTGATTGAACCGGACGAGAAAGAAAATAATGATTGCCGGTCCGGTAACTTTCCGCACGCCTAAAGAAGCATCTTTGTTAGCTATTTCTTCTAATATCCTGATTCCCTACTCTGATTTTTCCCACAGCTTTAGGAAGCAAGCTAGGGAGCTAACAAAAAATTATATTCTTGCTGAAGCAGGGTTCAAGGGCATAAAATTTTTCAGTTCATATTATCATCCTGGGCCTAAACCTTGGTTTGCTCACTTGAGGCTCCCCAGAGAATTCATTTGCTGGGTTAATAGACTTCGATCTGGACACTTTCAACTAGGGGCTTCCCTTTTTAAGATTAGACTTGCTGCTGACACGGGTTGTCCATGTGGTTGTCTAGTACAGGATCCTAATCATGTGCTATGGCAATGTCCGATCTATGACAGTAATAGAGACGCTTCGATTCGCAAACTCTGCAACAAAGGGTTTCTTTCCACCCTATACAATAGATTCCTTTTTGTGCGGACCCTTTCTTTGTCCTCTATTTTTCATACATTCGTTTCTTAAGTCTCATTGTTTATATCTTTAGTGTTAATATTGTATTCGAAAATGTTCATTGTATTGTCTCAATCCTAGTTTATAAGCTACCTATGTAATGTAATGTTAGCGTGCACAGTCATGTGTATGCTGCTAATAATCCCATGTGGGGTTTTATAGCTTAATAAAAAAAAAAAAAAACTTCCAGCACGCGTGGCTTTTCATCGCTGCATCTTTTCGCGAACGATATGACGATCAATCAGTGGACTATGGCCAATTCCTGAGTTGCGGATCGATCGTGGTTTCATCGCTTAGCCGCGTGTTTCTCGGTGTACAGGTGCGTCCGCAGTGCGCGCGCCCGATTGTTTGCACTGCTCACGTACGGACACAACACGGGTACAACCTGCGCAACAATCAACACGCGAATGTTACGTACGCAACATACATACATCGAACATTGCCCACGGCGGTGCGAGGCGGGGGGGGTTGGGTTGAGGTTTTTGGAAAGAAGGGGGTGGGGGTAGGGGCGAGGTTGTGCAGGAGGGTCGCAAAGCATGGTACGTGTACGCGCTCATGCATTTATTTATGGAAGATCCCGAGAGTCACCGGGCCAGATGCAGTTATACGAGGAAATCGTGCCAGTTTGCAACGACAACGTGTATCGCGACGAGAGAAACGGATTTACATCCGCAACTTTCGCAGTTTAACGACGAATACGCCGCGCTTACCTGCTGCTCTCGTATCCCCGTCGCGTTTGTATTGCTCCGCCGGCGATTTCGAACCTGTGTGTTCCCTGTTTTATTGTCCGCGGTTTGCAACACAACATTCGGCGGCTGGCAGATTGAATTTCTGGATATTGTGCGGCTCGTTCCGGAACTGGACTGACTAGAATCGTCCAGACGCGTGCCTCGGTTTCCGCTACGAACGAAAAATACCAGCGCACGAGCCTCCCGTATCCGAATACCCCGATACCTCCAACGGTTTTTCGGTGAACCTTATTAGATAATTATTACTTATAAATTATTATTAGTTAGTAATTGTTATTAGACTGCGGATTTTATGCATTTATGACAAAATTATATCGAAACGGTGAGAATATCAGACGATTTGAAGAACACGATTATATTAGTTGCAACCTATTAATATTATTAAGGGGAAAAACAATTGAAAACATACAGCATCTCTCAATAATTCTCAGTTTTTCACCCTAAGTACCCTTATAGTCTCTTAATTCAGGATCTCTCATATGTTATAACTAGACTGCACATTTTATACGGTTATGTCAAAAATATGTAGCTGCGATTTAAAACAGTGAAAACATTAGAAGAATTAAAGAGTGCTGTAATACTATTTTCATTAGTTCACTCCTGTTCCTTGAAATTCAGATGGAAAATTTTTATTTTGCATAAAAATCCGCAGTCTAGTTATAACCAAGTGTAAACCATGTGGTCGTTAATGACCTCACTGTTAATGCGAACACGCTAAAATAAACTGAAAATAAAAAAAAAGAAAATTTAGTGTCCTTTATACAGGGTTATCCAAAAGTACCTTTAGGATGTTGGATGAGAATATCTGTCAAACGCCATGTTTGTTTCTTGTCACTTTCTTTTATTTCTAACCTACAATGATGGACAATTTTAACAATGGAGTCGTATACGATTGCAGAGCGTGTTAAAGTTATTGAAATTTATTTTGAAAATCAGTGTTCAATCAAAAATACCCATCGTAAATTACCTGATTTTTTCGGCATACATAATCGTCCATCGAAGCAAACAATTCGAAATTTGGTGAAACTGGATCTGTTCATGATAAACCAAAGTCTGGCAGACCAAAAACAGTTCGGTCGAATGAAAACATTGCTGCTCTTTGTGAAAGTGTTGCTAATGACTAGACAACGGATGTTTATGCAAATGCATATTTCGATAGAAAGTTAGTAAACTTATTGGACCCGGACAGAAATTTATGTTGTTTATAGAGGATTTGAAAAATATAGTTTTTATTTTGCACATTATGCATATTGCATATATTTTACATATTGCATATTTTTCACATATATTGCATATTTTTCACATATTTTGCATTTAATTCTACATATGTATATGTGTGCGTGTATATATAATGGTAAAGAACCGTTACAAATATGCACCAATTGTGTCCTGTGATGTTGAAAGGACATTCTCAGCATACAAATTAATTTTTGGCGAGGAAAGACATCGACTTACCGTTGACAATATGGAAAAAAGCATAGTTACATATTGTAATGCAAATTACAACAAACAATAAATGAAAATATGTATACAATGTACAATTGGTTCCATTTTTTTGCATATATTTTTCATACGTTTTTGCATATGCCGTGCATATATTTCGTATATATTTTGCATATATCTTGCATATATTTTTGCATACTTTGCATATTAATTTTGCATAAAGATCCGCTGTCTACTAATGACCCATCAACTTCAATTCCACGTCGTTCTCAAGAATTGAGCATTTCTTATGGCAGTTTGTGGCGAATTTTGCATGAAGATTTGCATTTGCATGCTTTCAAAATTCAATTAACACAAGAAATGAAAGAACGTGACCATTTGCAACGCAGAAATTTAGCTAATTGGTTGTTAGTACATCGTTCAATTGATGCATTGTTTTCACGCAACGTCATCTTCAACGATGAAGCTCACCTCTCATTGGATGGACACGCCTATAAGCAAAATTGTCGCATACGGGGAGATGAAAATCCAAGAGCCATTAAAGAAAAATTACTTCATCCAAAAAAAGTTACTGTTTGGTGTGGATTTTGGTCGAAAGGCGTGATCGGTCCATTCTTTTTCGAAAACGAGAATGAAGTTGCAGTTACTGTGAATAGTGCACGTTATAGTGAAATGATTATTGATTAATTATGGCTGAAATTAAATGGAGTCGACATAAGCAATGTTTATTTGCAACAAGACGAATCTACGCCACACACAACGCGTGAAAACATCACTTTAGTGCGATCGAAATTCAATGGTTGATTAATTTCAAGGAATGGTGATGTGAATTGGCCACCTCGTTCGTGTGATTTGACCCCATTGGACTTTTTTCTTTGGGGTTATTTGAAAAGTAAAGTTTATGCCAGCAAACCAGCAACAATTCATGACCTGAGAAACAACATCAGAAATGAAATTGGTGAATTAAACGAGCAAATATGCCAAAATGTCATCGAAAATTTTGATTTTCGAACTGATGCCTGTAAACGTGATCGTGGTGGTCATTTGGCAGATATCGTTTTTCACACATAATTGGCATACATAATACCTGATAATTAAATAAAAAAACCAATAAAATTAAAAAGAGTATGTTTTTTATTTTAAAAAATCTTCCTTTAGTCTATTTTGGATAACCCTATACAATAAATTTTGGTAATTATTTACATTAGGGGCTTCCACACCGATTTTGATGACCTTGAAATATGTTGTCAAGGTCATTCTGAACAACTTTTTCCTATACATGTTACCGCCGCTTAGCTTTAGTTTCCGAGATATTTATTACATAAGAATATTTATTAATCATTTATTCCGCATAAAATTTATTATTGGCATGAATATACACAGTTTTACTTTCAATTTGTCACTGTACGAATACTTTCCACACCGACTGTAACTCTGGTAATTATCAACATTTCGAAATTTCCTTTTAACTGCGTATTCCTGAATATCAAAGAAGTGAGAAATGTAAAAAAGTCGATTTTATTTGTTAGACTGCGGATCTCCATGCAAATTAAGAATGTTCTATGCCGAATGTGGGTAGCAATGATTATCGTAGTAGCATTAATGATTGGCATTTTTTAAGGTCTTCGTTGCAGTATTGATTGGCCAACCGTTAGAAATGTCCAACGATCATGGCCAACGTAGGGCTAACATAGGTCGACGTCACTATAACACGAACGACCAACTGGGCCCGCTAACATATTATTCTGATCTTCTCTTTTATGGTTGTTTCGACAGTATATCGTAAATAATATATAAACAATGTATCTTCACGGTAAGAATTGGAAAAAGAACTTGATACTCAAGTTGAACTTGAGCCCCGGACCGCTTGCATAGTAAGCTGTTACGCTACCGCTGAATCTACAGGGCTATATTGATTGTAGATGCTGTTATCCGAGTTATTAGATACGTCAACAAATTTTAATAAAAATAACTGAAAAACGATGGCTGGTTCTGAAGAAACCCAAAAGAATTGTTGTGTTATAGTTAATTCCGAGAGAGACGCACCATAGGATGAGATGGAAAATGCGATGAATTTTCACACAATGAACATTAGTAAGATAGAAAATACTGAGTAAGCGATGAAAAGTGTTAAGTCATTCTAATACCGAGTACAAAGCATACCTAATTGCTAATTGCTTTTAGCTAGATGTACGTATGTGAACGCTAACCGTCGGTTGTTACCCATGTGAAATGACTTTCGCATAAATAACTTAAATTGATAGTAATTCCGAGAGAGACGCACCATAGGGTGAGATGCACCCCAGTTTTTATTGTGGTAATAATGGACGATTATCAACTGTTCTTCTGTTATCATTTATAACATTTTAACGTTTGTGAATAATCTCAAAACAGAGAACACGTGTGTTATATTATTTACGTGTAACAGAAGTATAAAAACTTCTTTGTACTCCATATTTCTGATGAAATATTCTTGGAAGTGGTTAGCAGAAATGTTGTTACCTTCTTATGGTATGGTTTTAACTATCAGTATCGGCTTAAATAGTGACAATAGTATCTCTTTTACTGGTTCTTGTTTTTGTATAGGTGCGTCTCTCCCTAAACTGAGGGAAATTAAGGGATTAATGTATGTAAGTATACTAATCAGTCGTTTTTATAAAAAATGAAGCGAAAACCTGACCTGCACCTATTATGTAAACTTTTTTGAATAAATTGATACACGAGGGAAAATGCAAAAGTAAGATACATTCGTATTTAAAAAAGTAATCAGCATTTCAAGTTAATTTTGTATTCATTTGAAAATGCAAACTTCCTTTTCTACATAATCCCAAAGGTCATTCAGACATTTCTTATATCGCGATAACGATTTCCCTGTTGCATCGTTAAAAAATTGTCATTTTGACTTGCAATAAACGTTCTTGCGTCGCATTCTCCACGTCTTCGTTTGAATCGTTCACTGATGATACGTTACGCAGTTCCATATGAAATACCTAATTTCTCTGCGATCTCGTCTACCGTGATTGGCCTGTTTGCATTAATCAATTCATTAACACGTTCAATACTGTCATTTGATGTCGAAATTAACGGCCTTCCTGTCAGCAACCATTTTCGATATTCGCACTACCATTCTCGAATAAAGTGCGTCATTTCGAAATCACCTGACGCGATGTTTTTATTGCCATTAAACTTCACACAATTGGCAATCAATTTCAGTATACTTCTTCCCCTACAATCACAGCTTGGACTTGTAATTTGGACGCGTTTTACGATTAATAACGAACGAAAGGTTATCGTGATATAGTAGGAACGAATGTAACTTCAAAACAGAAGCATTGCAAAGTGCTGTCATTAAGTTTCATAGAGATATCTTTGATATACGAAGAGTTCTGAGATACTGCAACCTATTTTTTTACGCATCCTCACAGTTTAATATTAAAACATGTCTGAACAACGGTTAAAGTGAAACAGACACATGAAATAATCTATAATATTATGTGTGTAATAATATTAAATCGTATCATCTTATTCGAGAGAGTCCAGGGAATACAGTGAATTCTCGATATATGTCAACAACATGGGTCTTGTCAGCGTCATGTATCGTCCAGGAGACATACCCAATGTTATGTTTACACTCCTCGCGGTGTCCTCACAGGGTATGTCCCGCGGTAGTGGGGATAATTCCGTGACAGTTATAATCCAGGCATTGGCGACATATACAGGGTGGGACACCACATTTTGCCATCTAGATTTACGTCATTATTATTACGCATAGCAAACAATTTTTCAGGTGAAGTTGAATGGTTTTTTGAGAGGGGCATTCTGATGGTACATTTTTTTTTGTAGGTGGACGTGTAAAGGACATATGAAGGTCATTCATGTTTTTTAAAATGGAATCATATATTTTTTATTGCATCAGCTGATGCTCCTTCATATTCTTTACAAAAAAGTATTAATCTATTTGTGTAAAAAAATCATTAGTTTCTCTATAGTATATACTATATATATATATTAGTTTCTCTTATAATAATCATTAGCAAGGACAATGACTACCCAACATAAAAGACATGTTAGTCAAGTCAATGAACTTATTTCGTGTAAAAAAAATGTTAAGTAGAACAGTAGTACAGCCAGAAAGTACTCCAACAATATTTTTCCGAAAAATTATTTTTAAAAAATTTAAACGTAGAAAATAGTTTTACAGTGGTGTAGCAACCATTCATACGGTTAGGAATCGAAAAAACATCTGATTAACGAAAAAAAGAGAAATTGACTTGTCCGGGATTCGAACTTACAATTAGTCAAAAAAAAAAAAAAAAACAGCTTCAGAGACCATAGCCGTTGCCGACCAATCGGCACCGTTTTTTTTTTTTTTTTTTTGGACTACGCAAATTTATAGTCTGGACGATGTTTCTCTGAACATAGGAATGTTTAATATTACATAATATATTTTTAAGATTTAGTAAAGGCAAGTATAATTTAGTTTTTCACAGCAAAAATGCAGAAAAAAGTGGTTTTAATTTTTGCATTTATGACGCACCAAACTCAGGAATTTGAAATAAAAGTATAATCTTTAGGACAATATCTCTTTGGTAAATTCAATCTATAGTATTGTCTCTCCAATTTTTGTACGAAATCTACATTTTTTCGATTTTTTCCGTGTTCTTCGTTTTTTAGAACCAGAGTTTGCAACCGAAAAATCCGAAAACGATTCCTAATATGTGACTTGATATCCGAAATGTGTCAGATTTTTTTCAGAACTTTAAACTGCAATTAAAAAAAACTGGTTTTTCGATTTTCCTCTATAACTACCCTTACAGATGAGGTATCGGGCTGAAACTTCGCAGAAAGGTTTCTAATTTTTTAGGCTATCGAATGGTTCAAACCCTTTTTGAATTTGACCTTCAAACTCGGCTGTAGTCTTTATGTTACGACGAAATATAAAAGTGTTTTCGAGTTTGAAATCGTTTAACCCTTATGTGGGCAACCGGGTACCCGGGTACCCCTTTCTATGTTTGCTCTAATAATTTGTTATGTTTTTATGAAGATATCGCAAAATCGCCCTGGATCCCCATTATTTAGAAGGTTCTCTGTCGATTTATGGTTACAGAATTAAAATTGATGCAGAACATATTAAATAATAAAAGGCTTCAATCTTATTTATACGGTTGTTGGGTAACCGGGTACCCGGGTACCCATACATAGGAAGTTGTAGTTGGATGCTTATGAAGGGAAGTTTTACAACACAATCATACAACACACAAATTTTTTCAATTGGTATTATTTTATTATTAGTATAGTTACTATTATTAACCAATAATAGGACAATTTTTACAAACTGTCAGTGTATTTGCGTGTTCGTCGGAAAACTAGTTTTATACAGTTTTGACAATATTTTCGTGTCTTTCTACGTTTTCTATCAGGGTCAGCTTGGTATATATAACATGAGCCTACAACTCTTTTTCGTCCAGTTTTATCTCGTTGTTGTACAGTGCCTGAAGTTGAAGGAACGTCGGTCATTGTTGGTCACTTATGCAGCATGCTTTCTATTGCTAATTTACAAGAGAAATGTCTCATCACTTGAACACATTGGTTGATCGACTTCTAATTACTGGAAGACAAAAGTTCCTCTCTCACTTGGCGTAAAAATATTCGGCGATTATTGGATTTGTTAGGCAACATATCGTTATTAGAAATATACAGGGTGAGTCACCAAACGTTACCACCTCAAATATCTTTGTTGTTTCTAAAGATACGTAAAATATGGTAAGGACAAAGTTGAATGGTACAATGGGGCTGACACGATGCAAAAAAAAAAATTTTGTTTTTATGTCATTTTTTTGGAGATATCAAGGTCACCTTGACTTTTTTAAATGGAACTACCCTTTTTTAAACACCTACAATGATAGTCCCTTTCATTAGGAATTCAGTGACTATAATTAGTCCAAGGTCATTCAAGGTCAAGGACAGAAAAAACGTATAAAACTAAAATATGGAAGCAGAATACGTTTATCACGGTTGAGACTTGTAGGAAATAGTAAACATACTATGGTCGTAGTTAAAGTAAACATACTAAGGTCCTTCAATGTTATTCAGCATTCTTATTTACTATCAGTATGTTTCCAAACGCGATTCCGCTATGTTATATTCGATGACTGAAAAGTGTGATATGATCACGATTTTCTGTGAATGTAGAAAAAATGCAGTGCAGGCCCGACTACTTTATGAAGAAAGGTACCCCGAGCGAAACACTCCTTCCAGACGTACTTTCACTAATACGTACAGGTTGTTTCGAAGTAATGGAAGTGTACATGCAAGACAGTACAAACGGAAGAATCCCACGACTAATGAAGACAATGAAATTAATATTTTAGCAGCTATAGCTGTCAATCCTCACGTGAGTACGAGAAAAATTGCCCGGGAAGCAGGCATAAGTCAAAGTAGCGTAATACGAATTCTGGCCCGACATAAATTTCATCCGTTCCACATATCGCTCCATCAAGAATTGCACGGGAATGATTTTCAAAATAGAATTAATTTTTGTCAATGGGGATTCCTTCAAAATCATTCATTTTTTTCTAATGTCTTGTTTACGGACGAAGCAACATTTACTAATCATGGCTCAATTAATCTACGGAACGCCCATTATTGGTCTGTGGATAATCCGCACTGGCTGCGAGAAATTGATCATCAAAGACAATGGAGCGTAAACGTGTGGTGTGGTATTTTGAACGACAAAGTAATTGGACCATATTTCGTTAACGGAATGATGACGGGACAGAAATACGCTCAATTTTTGCAAGAAGATCTGCCAATTTTGTTAGAAGATGTCCCTTTACAAAATCGCTACGATATGTGGTACCAACATGACGGTTGTCCTGCTCATTATGCACGAGTAGCAAGAGAAACGTTGGATTCTCGATATCCAAACCGATGGATTGGACGAGGCGGAACAGTTTCATGGCCAGCACGTTCGCCTGATTTAAATCCACTGGATTTCTTTTTATGGGGTCTGCTAAAAGAGACCGTGTACACGGATGCTCCAACAACAGTTGAAGATATGCGTCAGCGTATCATCACAGCATGTACGAATATCACGTCGGATACACTTATCAGAGTTCAACATTCCTTCAGAGCTCGTTTACAACAATGTATCGACGCAGACGGCCATCATTTCGAACATTTATAAAATACAGGTATTCTGCTTCCATATTTTAGTTTTATACGTTTTTTCTGTCCTTGACCTTGAATGACCTTGGACTAATTATAGTCACTGAATTCCTAATGAAAGGGACTATCATTGTAGGTGTTTAAAAAAGGGTGGTTCCATTTAAAAAAGTCAAGGTGACCTTGATATCTCCAAAAAAATGACATAAAAACAACATTTTTTTTTTTTTGCATCGTGTCAGCCCCATTGTACCATTCAACTTTGTCCTTACCATATTTTACGTATCTTTAGAAACAACAAAGATATTTGAGGTGGTAACGTTTGGTGACTCACCCTGTATATGATGTATGAGGCAAGAGCAGCAATGTCAATTATGTAAAAAAAAAATGCTAATGGCCATTTGTTAGTACGTCTTTGTATACTGTATCGTCTCAAAATTTGATCCATCATGTCGACACCAGATTTTGTTTTCTTATAGAAGTGGACTATTTCTGGTTTCCTCTTTGGCCCAGAAACAACATTATCATTGTGCATTGTGGATAGTAATACAACAAACTTTTCTTTTTTTTTTTTGGCACATACGAATATATTGTAACATTTTGGTTGTGACCAAATAAAGTTGAATACTGTTGTACTGTTGTGTAAGTCGAAGAGTCAAATACCGTACGTCCACATACGAATAGCATAAAAGTTTGATCTTAGCATTGAGTTATACTATTTTTTGAAGCAGTTGCTTCACTTAAACTGTTTAAAACAACACTTAGTATACCATAGACAAAAAAACTAAAAGTTATGGGAAAGCATGAAAGTAAAATTGTCACTTTATTTTTTATATATCGGCACCGAACGCTCGGGGTACCCGGGTACCCCGGTTGCCCAACAACCGTGAAAAGTTTGGTTGCCCACATAAGGGTTAATTGAAATCGAAGGACATCAGGGAGGAGAACATCGACAGTGAGAATGAGAGGGGGCACGTAAGATGATGCATTAGAGTAGCGGGAGTGGTATAGGGTCAACGATAATTGGTTTGGTAGAAGGCACGACATCAGAAGCGCAGTAAATCGTTGGTTGATCTGCATCTCCTGATTTCTTGATGGCGCAATACATAATTGCAGCCGTGTATCATCAAGGGCCGCGCTCGCATTCCGTAACATATTTGCGAGCGGCCGCTATCGCATAATCTCGTTAACGGCATGATGCCGCGGAAACACTCGATTCTGCGAGGCAAACAGCAACGATCCATTAGAGCGATGCCGATTATGAGGACCGATCGGGTCGTACTGCGAGCTGTTTGCGGCAATTCGAAAACGTGGCGAGGTCAACGCGACCCACGAAAGCCGGCCTTTACCGTTCGCCGTCGATCAATCGAATTATCAATCAACCGCCTCTGGTGGCGGCCGTTAATTAACAATAACAAGACGAGCCAATTGCATTTCGCGTTCGCTCTCGAGTCCTGTCGTCGTTGAATTACTTTGTCCCTTTCCTCCATCCCGTTCCCATTCGGGCTAACGAATTCATCTTCCGGTAATGTTCGTTACCGTCACGATTCAACGGACGATGCGTTTCACGTCACCAACCGTCCTCGCACGAGTCTTGCTTGTATCGAGGGAAAGCAAGCGTCGTTTATTTTCCGACCCCGTTCAATACCTAATCGAACGCTGTTTTAAATCTCGGTTATCACAACCCTTCGACCAACAAAACAATTTTCTACTTTCACTGACACGCGTCCGACCGGCATTTGTTCTCTGATCTCTCTCTCTCTCGTCTGTTTTCTCTTATGTTTTCGTGGGTCATTTCAATTCGTTTCGATGTAACGTGTTACTACACCCCGTGGCAGAATCTTTCCGATCGGAGGCATTGAAACGGATTTTAGAGAAAACATTCACAATTTAGAAATATAAAATATTACTTTGCGGGGTTAAAACTGATGGGAAATGGAAAGGGGCTTATTGTAGAGTGGAAGGGTCTTCTCAGGAGATTGACTCGTGTAATCTATGAAAATCAGGGGTGTGCGGGATCCCGGTCTGCAATGTAATCCCGAGAATTTCGGAATCCCGAAAACATCCGGGATTCCCGCGAATTTTTGGGATCCCGAAACCATTCGGAATTCCCGAAATTGTTCGGGATTCCCAAAAACGAACATGAACATTCCCGATTAATAAGATATGTAATCTTCGAGAACACAATTGCTTTCGGACTTTCGGATGCTGGTAATTGTTGGAAGTAGGGAGAAACTTAAAATGTCGGGAATCACAGATGTTTTTGGGAATCCCGAAAATTCTCGGGAATCCCGAATGGTTTCGGGATCCCGAAAATTCGCGGAAATCCCGAATATTCTCGGGAATCCCGGATATTTTCGGGAATCCCGCACACCCCTAATGAAAATGCTTTATTGACTGTTCTCTAAAAAGTCTAAACGTTAACTGTTCCTTGCCGAACGGATTATTCAAAACGAAGACTAGTGCCTATGGTTTTTATATGTTTGTCCTTATAGCGCGAGTCGTCGTCGATCAGTTATTGTGTCGAAATACGGGGCGACGACCGCGCGTCATAATACTGTTTGAAGAACGACACTTTTTACATGTGTGTATACATGATAGCGCAAGGTGTTTCTTTTACATTATTAACGAATGAAAAACAACAAAATAACATAAGCTTACATTTATTATGGCAAAGAAACGAACAAATAAACAAATTGTTACTCGGAAAAAAGTTTCGAAAATACGAATCGAAGTTACGAAAATAACAAAACGAAAACAAAAAAAAATCACAAGTGAAGTGACAAAAAACAAATTAGTTGCATGTCGAATTGTTGGTAAATTGCAATTGCCAATAACTGCGAGACGTATACAACAAATTTTGCACAATGCACCAAACGTTGTTTTCGAAAAACCTCAAAGAAACTGTTGAAGAAACATCATGAAGCTACTCGGTTACAATTTGCAAAAAATCATATGCACTGAACTGACGAATAAACTAGAGTCATCTTTTCAGATGAGGAAAAGTTTAATTTAGATAGTCCAGACGGATGTTCCTGATATTGGCATGATCTCTGCCAAAAGAATGACCCAAGAAATTTTCATAGTGAAAGTTTGATGATTTAGGAAGCTTTTCCTTCATTTCGAAAATTGAAACTTTGTTTCACTTCCAACAAAATGAATTTGCAAAAATACATAGATATGCTCGATGGGGTGTTAATGGCTGTGATGGAATGGCCACCATGTAGCCCTGATATGAACCCCATAGAAAATTTACAGGTCGAAAGATTAAAAGTCACAGATTAAAAGAAGTAATTAAATGCTGCCTGGAGAGATTTCTAGTACTGTCATAAATAGTATTATAACTTCAATGCCGAATTTTCGCTTTAATTCGCAGTAATGGCGGCCGAACTAAATATTAAATTTGTAATATCTATATATTTTCAATTTTAATTTGTTATCTTTACACGTGGGTTTAAACGAATTTCGCACGAAAAATATGATTTTATTTGTAAAAATTTGTACATAAATGTTCAGTTAAAAATACATGTACAAATGTTATAATATATAAGTATATTTATAATCTTCAGTTATTATTATATGCTTGTTTATAAAATTTTGAACCTTTAGCCCAAAAATCCTTATTTTCTTACATGCGTTTAAACGAATTTCGCACGAAAAATATGATTTTATTTGTAAAAATTTGTACATAAATGTTCAGTTAAACATACATGTACAAATGTTATAATATATAAGTATATTTATAATCTTCAGTTATTGTTATATGCATCTTTATAAAATTTTGAACCTTTAGCCCCAAAATCCTTATTTTCTTACATGCGTTTAAACGAATTTCGCACGAAAAATATGATTTTATTTGTAAAAATTTGTACATAAATGTTCAGTTAAAAATACATGTACAAATGTTATAATATATAAGTATATTTATAATCTTCAGTTACTATTATATGCTTGTTTATAAAATTTTGAACCTTTAGCCCCAAAATCCTTATTTTCTTACATGCGTTTAAACGAATTTCGCTGACTGTAGTATAGTATTACCGACGAATATGATATAGCTAATGTTATCGGTTAATACTGCCACCGGCTGAAGGCTGTTATCGATGAAAACTGTTGTCGATGACCTCGATGAAATGTTGCCGGTGAAAACAGTGTCGGTGATTTCAATGGAAGCCATCCCGAAGCGGAATAGTGGCTACACAGTGGCAATCGAACAAAGATCAGTGATCGAGCGATCAGCTACGCGTGTAAAGCGTTATGAAGTGGAAAATACGTAGGTCGCATGATCACATTTAGTGCACGAAGAGAGAGAGAAAGAGAGTGAGTCGGAGGGGAGTGGGGGGATGTGTGATGAAGCGTAGGTTCTATAGGTTAATCGCTTTCCGCGGAAGCGTTTCGAAAAGCCACAGAAGAGTCGTTGTGGAACAAAGAGGGGCGCGATAAAGGAGATAAAGGTCACTTCGATATTAGCTAGTCAACGAATTGGAGCGGGCTTGAGCCGAGCCGAGCCGAGCCGAGCCGAGCCGAGCCGGTCCCTGAGAAATTAGGAAACTCTCCGAGCGCGGGAATTCGATGCGGAACGCGTGGCCGCGATAATTATACGGCTGTGTCCCCAGAATACGATTTACTCCTGGTATTTCGACGGCGGACTTAATCTGCGTTATCATCCGGATTACGCAGCTTCGTAGCTGGTCGGGCGTCCCGTATCTCCTGATCCGACTGGATTGAATCGCGAATTGAAAGCTGAGCCGGTGTCTCTCCGCGAAATAAACGTGAAAACGAGGAACTTCTGTGACGGAAACGCCGCAACGGTTCTGCATGACACCGAAGAAATCGCGCACGGTGTTCCATCGCGCGCTGTCGTGATCGGGACCGAGGGCTCGAAAATTGTCCCATGAAATTGGATGAACGAGGTCTTTGTCTTTTTCCGCCCTCTCGCCCCATCTCGCGGTCGTCTCGCGCCGCGACAATCTTTGTAATGGATGTTTTCTGGCCATGACGAAGTGTCTCGATTTTTCTTGATTCCAAACGCCCGATGTTTTGAAGCCTGCGGCTTCTCGCTGCCGAATGGATTGGGTGGGTTCGAGTGTTTCACGGATACTAGGTTTTTCACCTCTGCCTGCACGCTCTATGATGAAGCACGCGGAACGGCACCACGGACAGACGACGTCCCGTCCGGATGGATGAGATATGGAAAGGATTTTGTTTTGTCCGCGAGTTTTTCGCGTTTACCTTGTCAGCTCTGTTCTCTTTTGTCCCGGGCGAAAACAATTGCGGTTCTAGCTGCTTTAACCTCTCACGCCTACATTCCGCGACAATGCTATAAGACATCGCTTAAAACGAAATAGTTGTGTGTTATATGAAAGAACTTCAACGTCTTTCATACACAGTGTTATTAGTTACTTCTGGGGGCATCGTTCCACGCACTGTTTTCGTTAGTTTTTCTAAGAATTTGAAAGTAACACCAGCTTACCTTTTATTAACTTCGACAAAATTGTAAGACAGGTAATATTTATGTAAAAAATTAACACGTTCAGCTTATTTTTATCGGTTATTAATATTTTGTGTTGACACCTTTATTTTTTATGACATGTAACATTCTTTTTGGAATAGATTTATACAAGTTTTGGTAATTATTTACATTAGGGGCTTCCTCACCGATTTTGATGACCTTGAAATATGTTGTCAAGGTCATCATTCTGAACAACTTTTTCCTGTACATGTTACCGCCGTTTAGCTTTAGTTTCCGAGATATTTATTATATAAGAATATTTATTAATCATTTTTTCCGCATAAAATTTATTAATGGCATGAATATACACAGTTTTACTTTCAATTTGTCACTGTACGAATACTTTCCACACCGACTGTAACTCTGGTAATTATCAACATTTCGAAATTTCCTTTGAACTGCGTATTCCTGAATATCGAAGAAGTGAGAAATGTAAAAAAGTCGATTTTGTTTGTTAGACTGCGGATCTCCATGCAAATTAAGAATGTTCTATGCCGAATGTGCGAAGCAATGATTATCGTAGTAGCATTAATGATTGGCATTTTTTAAGGTCTTCGTTGCAGTATTGATTGGCCAACCGTTAGAAATGTCCAACGATCATGGCCAACGTAGGGCTAACAGAGGATCGACGTCACTATAATACGAACGACCAACTGGGCCCGCCAATATATTATTCTGATCTTCTCTTTTATGGTTGTTTCGACAGTATATCGTAAATAATATATAAACAATGTATCTTCACGGTAAGAATTGGAAAAAGAACTTGATACTCAAGTTGAACCTGAGCCCCAAACCGCTTGCATAGAAAGCTGTTACGCTACCACTCAATCTACAGGGCTATATTGATTGTAGATGCTGTTATCCGAGTTATTAGATACGTCAACAACTTTTTCCAATACATATTATCGCCGCTCAGCTTTAGTTTCCGAGATATCCGCAAAAAAGTTTCATCATCTCAAAAAGTGATCGGAGTAGGTGTGTGTAGGACTGTGTAAAATAGTATTTCAAATAGTTGACAGTAACTTATATTTTTATGATATTTTATTGCCAGAAAGTTATGACGATATTGTAGTCTGTTTATCAACATGTTACATATTCGTAATTAAACTACAAATAATACTTTGCTAACTATTACAGCTTCTCATGTTAAAAAGTATAATTTATAATATTAACTACTTGCTCAACTTATTTTCATTGTAAGGAAATATTTGAAATACAAAATAAAAATATTTCATTTTATCTATCTGGTTATCAAAATAAAAATATTTCATTTAAAGTAGTATCTTATTTGAACCACATTAAATTATACTATATACCAAATCATTAATGATCGTTAATATACGTTGCAAAATATGATAGAAAACCTTGTATCCAATGTTCCACATACGAATACTAATCCTACATTATAAAATAGTAATGTAAAGTGTACTTACTTCTGAATCTTCTGTACCTCCGTCGGATCCACAGCACACAATTATTGACTCACGAGAATAGGTCCGAATAATTGAACAACAATCACTAAACAACACACACACAACACACACACACAACACATTTTATAAATTCGTGACAACGAACGAGATGTCACTCCGACCACGAACACAATAATACTGCGATTTAACAATGATCCCTTCCACGGAGGTGGTACGGTCAGGTTATCCTAGACAGGTTAGACGCTGAGGGTCTATAAACACTAGATACAAAAACAAGGTAAACAAATTATGGCGGCGCGCCGACCTTATTTCCCGGAATTCCCTGTTTTCGTATCACACGTCCGTGGGAGGGGGGCAGTTAAAATCGCAGTATTATTTTATTCGTGGTCGGAGTAACATCTTCTCGTCTGCTGTCACGATTTCGTTAAGTGTGTTGTGTGTGTGTGTTGTGAGTGTTGTTTAGTGATTGTTGTTCAATTATTCGGATCTCTTCTCGTGAGTGAATAATTGTGTGCTGTGGATCCGACGGAGGTACAGAAGATTCAGAAGTAAGTACACTTTACATTAGTATTTTATAATGTAGTTTGTAGTACATTAGTATTATATTTTATTATTCGTATGTAGAATATTGGATGCAAGGTTTTCTTTCATATTTTGCAACTTCAATGTCCCTTTAACACTAGATTTACAAAGCACCAAAACTGACTACTTAACATTATTTTACAAAAATAACAAGAACGTGTCTATCTACATTTGTATCAATTTTTTAAATAATATATACCCAAAAAAATAATTTTGTTGAATAATTCCCCATGGATACGTCTTCACAATGTCAATAATTGTAAATTATAAATATTAGATCCCGTCATTTTGACGGCCCCCGTGAACCTAGTGTCAAATTTCGTTTGTCTCGAGGCACGCACACGATTATGTTCCATCTCACACACTGTACACTTTACATTAGTATTTTGTAATGTAGGATTATTATTTGTATGTAGAATATTGGATGCAAGGTTTTCTTTCATATTTTGCAACTTCAATGTCCCTTTAACACTAGATTCACAGAGCACTGAAACTGACTACTTCAAAATTTTTTCAACTGGGAAGATCAGAAATATAGACTCCCGTATTTATCAAAACTAGCGTGCATAATTCACGCTGTGCCGCAACTCAGGTTAGTGTTGAACGAACCTTTTCTGCTGTCAAATTAACGTTCTATAATTTGCGGTGTCTGCCATTTAAAAGTTGTACTATTTAATACTAACTATTGCAAATTTCTTTCATCAATAACTGTTATGAGCAATATAAATGAAATTCTCTCATTGATAACTTTTATGAGCGATAGAAATAAATTTACATCATTGGTAACTGTTATGAGCGATAGAAATAAATTTACATCATTGATAACTGTTATGAGCGATCCAAATTTTCTCTCATCGATAACTGTTGTAAGTGATCGAAATGAATTTCTGTCAACGATAACATTTACCAAGAAGAGAAAAAATTTTCGGTTAACCCTTATTTGTAATCGATTCTGTTTTTATTCTGATGAAATACTTGTTATTCCACGACTATTTTCTTTTTGGTTATAACAGTTATGGTCCCTGCTTTGTACAATTCTACGCGTTTGTTAAAACTACGTTTCAAAGAACTTTAATATTAAGTGAAGACACGCCCTCGTAGAGATGCGTGAAAACTACAAGTGACACTTTAATTAGAACGAATTTTATTTTACGGTTTCTTTGATCTAAACTTTTTTGTACTTCATAATTGCCTAAAAGATGGAGAAGATTTAAATCTGTTGTATGTTTATACGTTCTCCGATAGCTGTACGTTAACAACAACAAAATAGAATTTTATCATATTAAAGGTACATAACACCTTTAAATAAATAAATGATGTTTGAAAATTGTCGAAGAACCAAAGAATACGTTATTGAATGATGTTCGTTATATTTATATTTTAAAATCTTCATGAGATTATAGATCCAATGTAATAAATAATACATTCGGATTGTATAATGCGCAGTGCGTGTATATGAGCCGTTTATTTTGAAAGTGGCCTAAGTCCATTTATCTTAAAATCGAGATATTTAAGGGTTTGCGTTTCAATGAATTTAAAAATATACGTATAGGACATTAATGAGTCGCACTGCTTAAGTGTATCTAAGGGTGTTAAATTTATAGTTCCTATTAAAATAGTGGCAATTATTAAGTGAATAATATGCGTTTTCTTATCAAGAATGGAGTTGGGCCACTTTCAAAATTAACAGCCAGATTCATTATAAAATTTGAAGGTGCCCAAGTCCATTCAACATAATTTAAGATGCTTCAAATTGAAAAAAAAAAAACAATACTGAATTTATTTTACATATCCTTAAAACACTTCAGGAACATAATTTATGCGATTCAATTAACTACAACGGCAATCTTTGTTTTCGAAAATTTTTTCCGGTACAATATTTCCGGTTTGAGTACAATATCTTTTTCCTGAATTCCGTTTAATCTTTCGCACTTTTTGGATGTGTGATTCATCAATTTTTTCTCTATTGTCATTCATATCTTCATCCTCTGAAGATGAATGATATTGTTCTATAATTCGGTTTCTTTTTCGATTTTTTTTTAAATCATTACTTACTATTTCTTCTTCACTATCTGAACTAAATAATAGTCTTGTTCTGTTCTTCCCCATGGGTGAAATAATTTCTAAAATTTAATATTAAATTTTAAGTTTTATATTAATTAAACGTACTGGTTATTCAACTAACGCAATTGTCCAAAAACTGAGGTTAAATTGTAAATACTCTAATTAATTAAAATTACCTTCATCACTACTTTCCGACATTATCAATAGTAAATATATTATCTTGATTATTTAAGTATAAATGGAGTTAGGCCACTTTCAAACTACACGGTTCGATTATTAAACTAACTCTGAAAACTTATGTGTCAAGAATTATCGTATTTGCTAGGATTATAAGCAACCTGAAATACTTTACTGATAAATAACATAAAGTTGTACACGTAACCATGATAACCGGAAAAAACTGAAAAACGGAGTTAGGCCACTTTCAAAATAAACGGCTCATATTAATGTCAAGAATTAAAATATCCTCGTATCGAGAGTGCACGTTGTCGGATTTATCGATCACTTTAGGATGAAAATATAGTTACGGTCACGCAAACAAATAGCGCGCGTATTGTAATTGACGACAAAACAGCCGCAAACGACCTCATGCATGCATTGCGCGCAATGCAAATGTACGATTAAGTAAATTACTCGTTTGCTATTGTTCACGGTTGTCTTCACGTTTGTTTCTAGGCTGACACGCGATTTCCTAACAATTGTACTACAATACCATTTTATAAATAAACTAAATGATTGCAACAGTCTATATAAACCTTATATTGCTTAAAGCAATAAATAAATAATAATTATTATAAAAGATTGCAACAGTCGTATGGGCCCCTCTTCCATAAATCATGGAAAAAGGAATAATTGAATAATAAATACGCTAGAAATACAAAAGAAATATATTTATTCTGTACTAATAAAATGGGCATTTTATGTATTACGAACAATTTATTTATTATGTACAATTTTCTTTATTGGCTTCTTAAAACATTTCATTTAACCAGTGACAGTTTTCGTCATTTAAGTATTTCTATAAGTCACGAACATCTTCTTTTTTTGCTGGTTCATAGTCTGCAGTAGAAAATTTAATGATTTTTAATTCGTAAACATTATTGAATGTTTCGCAATATGATGTAGAACATAGAACGGCCCCATTTGTTGGTTTTCTTTGTCGAGCACGAGTAAACAAACCGCAGCGTATATATCGCAATTGTCAAAATACTAAAATAGGATTTTAAGGGAACACTTTTGCATTAAAAAAGGCCGATAGTTTTACAGGCCTTTTTTCCATAAACGTCCTGAATTATGAATGAATTCACCGTGTTTTTTACGCGATGCGTTATATTGAAGAATTCACATAATACGTATTTTCTACGTGATAAGGCAATCGTACATAAATAATCAATATTTCGCAGAATGCTGCAAATTAATGAAATAATTTTATACCGCATCGAATGTTGCATTCGTAATTTCAAGCAATTGCAGAAAGTTCAGTGAGAAAGAAACGCGCGTATATCGTAAAATATGAATTATGTATTTAACGGATTTTACGTCGATTCGTTATAGTTACTTGTTGGGTTGTGATAATGTTTGTAACTACGAAAATATTAATATGCAACACCGCCGCAAAACGCGCGGGAGCAACTATCAATTCGATTGAATCGGAATAATGGTATTTGGTAATTCAAGCGGCCGGTTTATTTATAACGAGCAGCGGACAATTGTCTCGTTTGATACATTACTCAGTCCATTTCGTTGCTAATTATTATCTATCGTAATATGGTTTCAAATAATTGCTTTGCATCCGATTCCCAATCGATTTGCGAATCATATGCGCGAGGGACATTTGGATACGGCTCTATCGAAACATAGCGATTCGAAATTTATTTCGCGACGTACAGTAGATCCAAAAAGTATTTGAACGCTAAATTCCCGATTTGCCAAAAATCGTCGATACCCGCGATAATTTCGTTAAAATATACAGGGTGAATTCGATAAAACAGGACACCTAAATATCTCCGTTACTTTTCGTTGTACAAAAAAACTTCGTAGGACAAAGTAACACTGTTTGAAGGGCCACATATAACGGTGTAAGGGAAAAAAAAATGTCAAGGTCATTCTTATGAGATTTCAAGGTTGTCGATGTTTTTTCAAATGGAATGATATATTTTCGTTAACGTAATGTTGTAGCTGACAAAATAATTAATTCGTGCATGTAACACAATATGACCTTCAAATGACCTTCAACCCAGAAAAACGGTATAAATAAAATTCAACGTGTAAGATTCATTTGATGTATTTCTGTTACTAGTAATTAATACTTGATTAAAAAATGCTCTATCGTTTATCAATTGTTTCAATCCCCACTGGCAAAAGTTTACACGATTTACAAAGTCTCTACCATGAAGTTCTTGATGAATTGACAGGTGATAGGGGTGAAATTTGTGTTCCTGGAGTATTTGCACTACACATTTTTTAGCATTTTTTAGCATTAACATAACACTACTAGCATTCACTGCTGCCAGAACATTAATTGTGTTTGCTTCATTCCTTACAGTCCTCACCTTTGTACGTTTTTTTATTTTCGACACTACCAGTTTCACGGAATTTATTTATCAAATTGGAGTAAACGGAAACTGATGGACAATTACGATTAGGAAATCGGTCCTTCTACAACTGCACGGCTTCTCTTAAACACTGTCGACTTTCTCCATAAATGAAAATCATATCAATCTTATCTTCCTTCGAGTAACGCATTGTGAAACGTTCATCGATAAACTGATCGAGAAATCTTAGAAACTGTGGAAATCTGATAGCAAGAAGGTCTTCTGAGTAATTAGTAGTGGATAAACACGATTCTGTACGAACGTATAGGTGAAGGTATATCATAATTGTTCTCCTGTCAACACCGAATCTGTTATTATGTTGTGTATTGCGATACATTTGAATGTATAGCAGCTCAAGGGAATATTTTTGAACATTTTACGTAACAGAAATACATCAAATGAATCTTACACGTTGAATTTTATTTATACCATTTTTCTGGGTTGAAGGTCATTTGAAGGTCATATTGTGTTACATGCATGAATTCGTTATTTTGTCAGCTACAACATTACGTTAACGAAAATATATCATTCCATTTAAAAAAACATCGATAACCTTGAAATCTCATAAAAATGACCTTGACATTTTTTTTCCCCTTACACCGTTATATGTGGCCCTTCAAATAGTGTTACTTTGTCCTACGAAGTTTTTTTGTACAACGAAAAGTAACGGAGATATTTAGGTGTCCTGCTTTATCGAATTCACCCTGTATAATACAGCAATAAAACCAGTCTCAGTTTAAAAACTTCTAGTTTCGTAAACTATCATTTCTTTTAACGTTAAAGTCTTGATCTAAGCCCAATAATCGGGTACGTGCTGTGACATAGATCGTGTAGTGCTACTAATTTCTTATGACTGCGACGACCGCGCTGAACGTAGAAAAAGACATTAAATCACTAAATAAAGTTCAAACTATATTGTGTTCGATGTCATTTTAATCAGAAAAATGCCACAAACAAGTTAATGAAGGTCGAGAAGGTTAAAATTTTAAAATGAGTTCAGAGTTACTTCTGTGTGCTATTGTTTTTATGAAATTATCACAGGTTGAGAATCGACAATTGTTCCAGTGAGTAAATACTTTTTGAATCCACTGTATTATTTTTCCAAGAATAAGAGCTAAGAATCACCTCAATCTTTTTGCTGCAAATGTAATTTTGATAAGCCCCATCATCAGGGGGAGAAAATTGTTACTGAAAATCATCAGCTAATAATTACCATTAGAAGAGGTGCAAGGATAATACGGATAATGTGATTAGGCGAGCAGAATTATAACCATGATCGGACTCTATAATGAAGCACTGATAAGCATAACGTTGTTATTAGACCGACGGTGTTACGGAATCTGATATTGAAAAATTAATCAGTTTCATAAGTGCAATGATATCGCGCCGTGGAACTATTTTATTTATAAATGTTAAAAGTGATAAACAATCATTTGAACAGTTTCGTTTCTCAAATTACTGTTTCCAGAGGATCATTCTCGACATAAAACATTATTCTTTGTTTTTATATACAGTAAGGAGCAAAACTGACTACACATCATTTGACACAACATAACTTTTTTAAAATTAGATCAAATGACTTGAATGTTATTGAGAAGTTAAAAGGATTAGTTTATTAGACGAGGTGCAAACAATTTTTGACAAAAATTTGAATTGGTAAAAGTTGGTTTTTTTCAGCTTTTTTATCAGAGCCTGTATTGAAAATTTAAAACATGTGCTTTATTCATTCGAATAAATTATATATCCATGCTTAAAATTTCACAATTTCACAATTCGTTTACGAGTTATAAATGATTAAAAGTGACAAAAATTGCCGTTTTCTACGATTTTCGACTTATAATCGCACTTTTAATCGTTTGTAAATTATTATAATATATAATAACATTGTTACAGTCAATATTCTTTCAAATTCATATTTCTGTGAATTTTTAATAACGACGATAATACAAAAACGCAAGTAAAATGTATTCCTGACCGTCTTTAAATAAATGTTGTTAAAATTACCAAATCGGTAAGAAAATTGAATCATCTGAATAATAATGAAAATTTGTTAATGATAAAAATTCTAAGTATCTGCAGATTTTATGCACTTATTACAATTACTGTGCCTACACTAATTATACTTATTTATAAAGAATAATGAATATTAAAAAAGACATATTAAATTCTTTCATTAAAATCATTAAAAAAATATATGTATATATATCTTTTTTAATATTCATTATGCTTTAAAACTAAGCATAATTTAATATAGGCACGGTAGAAGGCACAGATTTTTCTCTTCTCGTTCAGTAGATGGTGTTGATGTAAAAAAAAAACTTTAACAACAATTTTCTTTGTTACAATCAATTTTGCGGCAAGTTTATTTTACAAATAAACGAGCCCACTAATCGAGAGGTGTAGATTTATCCGTAGGACGGATGACCATTATATTTTATACACCCTGTACTGTTCGTGGCTCATAGGAAGTCTCGTGGGACAACACAAGGACAAAGGGGACACTCTCGTTCGCTCCGCTTATCCCCACCATTGACATTCCAGTAGGCCGATGCTTAGGCTTTGACGTCACGCGTCACATAGTGTGTGCAACCGCTGTAGCCAATACAGCTGCTAGAGGTGTGCCCCTTCCTCTGTGACCAATCAGCTCCGCATTCTTTCCACGAGACTTCTTGTGCGGTACGCACAGTACACGAATTTGAATGGAAATGCGTTCCACAGCATCGACAGTTCCTCTTTGTTTTATTTCTTGCTCGTTTTGGTATTTGTAAATAAAACACCGGTCCGGCGTTGTTCGCGTGTAAAGCTATTAGGTTGGCAAGAAAGTAATTTCGGTATTTTTAGGTGAAACGAAATCTAATTTCTTTATCAAAGCAATGAACTTTAATCAATAAAATATTTTCCATTTTGTTCTATGATCTTTTGACATCTTTCTGGTAGCTTCATAATTCCGCGCTCATAAAACTTCTGATCCTTTTCGGTGAAGAACTGATCCAAGTGCGATTTCAGATCATCGTCATTAGTAAATGTTTTACCATTCAAAGAGTTTTGTAAACTTGGGAATAAATGATGCATTTTTTCTACATTCACAGTAAATCGTGATCATATCACAGTTTTCAGTCATCGAATATAACATAGCGGAATCGCGTTTGGAAACATACTGATAGTAAATAAGAATGCTGAATAACATTGAAGGACCTTAGTATGTTTACTTTAACTACGACCATAGTATGTTTACTATTTCCTACAAGTCTCAACCGTGATAAACGTATTCTGCTTCCATATTTTAGTTTTATACGTTTTTTTCTGTCCTTGACCTTGAATGACCTTGGAATAATTGTAGTCACTGAATTCCTAATGAAAGGGACTATCATTGTAGGTGTAAAAAAAAGGGTGATTCCATTTAAAAAAGTCAAGGTGACCTTGATATCTCCAAAAAAATGACATAAAAACAAAATTTTTTTTTGCATCGTGTCAGCCCCATTGTACCATTCAACTTTGTCCTTACCATATTTTACGTATCTTTAGAAACAACAAAGATATTTGAGGTGCTAACGTTTGGTGACTCACCCTGTATTTTAATTGATACAATCCGAGCGGTAAGATTGTATAGTGTGGGAACGTTCAATTACTAGATTAGGATATTAGGCAATAATTAAGTGTTTTTAGATTACACGATTTAACCAACAAAACAAATATATTATGCAACACGTTTTGTTACAAATGTCGGTGTCTGTGTCGCGAATGAGTTTAAGATAGGTTACAAATTAAATATGTGTTACCTATGTTGCACGGTTTTGACGCACTGGCAATGCGGGGTCAGAGTTACATTTGATTCGGAAGGGACTTTAACCCGAACTCACTAGAATTGACTTGAGCGTGTAACGCGACGTGACTCTAACGTCGACGATGCACGATGCCTCTCTTGCACGATTGTTGAATCTGGCGGAACCGTTACTGGACACTACTAACAATCAAACCGAACCGTCAACGGACGTTTCTAAATGCATACTGAACCATCAACGGACGTTTCTAAACGCAAACTGAACCAAAGAATATGAAAACGAACGAGTTTATATACACTCCAAAAGAAAAAGATAGCACACGCGTGCTATCTTTAATTTCTCGCGTTATAATTATGGTACAGGAAATGTGCCAATGATACAGAAAGACTACCTTCTACTAATATGTAAACACTATCTATATTGGAATTTCTACGAGATATTCTCTTAGGAGGAATGTAAACATACAAATAGACAGAGACAAAATGATAGCACACTAGGTTTATTTTGATTTTCTTCAATATGTCACGAGGTTTAAGGAAGTTAAAGTGGTCAGTCGGTGTTCAGTGCTTCTTGATATTGGTATCTGTCGCATTTCGTGATGGGCCGTGGTAAAAGATTATCTGACAGTAAAATAAACGCAATTCTTATTTTAAGAAAACGGAAAGTAACGATTACAGAAATTGCAAAAGAAATTGGTCGAAGCAGAAAAGCTGTATATAACGTATTAAAAGATGTGGATAACTACGGTAAAAGGAAAAGCACTGGAAGGCTAGCAGCTCTATCGCACCGTGACACAACAGCAATACTTTGTGCTGCATCTAATTCTTGTGCTACTGCAAGAGAAATTGCTTGCAAAGCTGGTGTAAAAACTAATATTCAAAATGTTCGGCGTATGCTGCAAATGAGTAATATTATAAACCGATGAAGAATAAAAGCCAAGCCACGATAAACAAAGAAGCATAAGGAAGCACGCCTTGAATTTGCGAAGAAACATACACTGGAGGAAAACCTGGAGCAATATAATCTTTACAGATGAAAAACGGTTTTGTCTGAATGGTCCAGATAATAGTGCATATTATTATCATGACATTCGAAAAGGACAATTAACAAGAATTAGACGACAAATGAAAGGAGGTGGAATAATGATTTAGAGCGGCATAGGTTACAAAGGAAAAACGGATATTAATTTTATACAAGGAAAAATGAATAGTGCAAGTTATTTGAGATTAATAAAAAACCAAATTGATAAGTATGCACAATGCATTGCAGGTCCAAAATTTGTGTTCCAGCAAGATTATGCTGCCGTACACACGGCAAAAATTATTCATGAATATTTTTCAAAAGAGAAAATTCCTCTTTTGGAATGGCCGGCGTACTCCCCGGACTTAAATATAATTGAGAATTGTTGGGGATTATTATCAAGAGCTGTCTACGTAGAAGGTAGACAATTTGAAAATTTAAATGACTTAAAAATCAGTATTAAAGAGGAATGGAAAAATTTATCACAATCTTCAATTAAAGTACTGTATAAATCCTTACCAAAAAGGATGACAGAAGTAATTGAGAACCACGGAGGTTCCACACATAATTAAACACAGGTACAGTTATATCATTATCATATTTGTCTATTTTAAATTTATATAATATGGAATATTTTTCAGATGTGCTATCATTTTGTCTGTATTCATTTGGGTATTTGTATTTTTACGACGAGAATTCGTTGAAGAAAAGTCAATAAAAGTTATGTTTATATATTAGTTGAAGGTAGTCTTTCTGTATCATTTTCACATTTCCTGTACCATAATTATAACGCGATCTTTTTCTTTGGCAGTGTACCTTGAGAATGAAAGAGGTGCTCTGTTTAATATCTAATGCCACGTAGGGTCACACTCACGTTTTTTGTCAGTTCTAACGAAACCAGGCCTCAGTTAGATTTTCGTTAAAAGGGGTTAATGGAAGGTTATCCGGGCCATTTCCAAATCAGAGTCTTAATTAACGGATGCCAGAAGGAAGTGTTCTAAAGAGTTTCATATAAAAAGTCGTACTGTATCTTCTATTAGAGAAAGGGTGGCTGTTGCGACGTCTTTCGTTCTGAGAAAAGAGATTAGAGCTTCTAAACGAAATGAACGTGGAGGAAACATCTCCATACGTAACATATGAAACTTCAGAAAGAAAACAAACGCAACGTTAACAGAAGTCAATCAAACAAAACATAACGCCAGGTATTAACCCCTTGCACTACTATTTATTTTGTGATTATACTGACTAGAAATTCTTCATCGTTCAGAATTTCATAGAAAAAGAGAGATAGTTTATATTTATTGTATGCCTATGTTCTCTCCAATGGATATACAGTGGCGTGCAAAAGTTCCCGGCCAGATGGTTTTTGCTATTTTTCTTCCAAAAAAAAGGCGTTAAGAAATTTTGATTAGAATCATATATAAGGGCATGTTACGTGAAAAAACACTATAGAAAAAATCAATGCTGCTGATTCTTCATACATGTTTATTTAAAGAATAAGTAAACTTGCGTGTTCAAAAGTTCCCGGCCAGTTTAAGCTGGGATTGTATTTAAGTCTGTAAAAGGTCAGTAAGTGTTTACATTCAAATAATATTACGTAGTTGGTAGTCTTCAGTTGGTAGTCAGTCGCTGAAATGTAAACATGGTTCGAAAGATATCTGTCGAAGTACGCAAAATTGTGATGGAATTGTCGTTAAAGGGAAAGTCATCTCGCGAAATTGCTTCAGTATTGTCTATCGGGAAAAGTACAGTGAAAGACACAATTAACAGATATCGTGCAGGACATGGCGTGAAAGATCGACCGCGGAGTGGAAGACCCCGAAAGACCACTAAAAGAATTGATAGAATTATAAAACGTAAATCAATTGCGGACCCAAAGAAGACAGCTAGCAATATTGCAACAGAACTACAACAGGAAAACGTTGCTAATATTAGTCGATGTACGGTAACAAGAAGATTACATGATGTAGGACTGTTTGGCAGAGTTAGTGTTAAAAAACCACTAATCAGTAAGAAAAATAAAGTAGCCCGATTAAAGTTTGCCCAAAAATGTTGTGACTGGACTGTGGAAAATTGGAAAAATGTTCTTTTTTCGGATGAATCTAAATTAATCTATTCGGCAGCGATGGAAGACAGTATGTACGACGTTCAGTTGGCACAAGAAATGATCCCAGATATCAAACACCAACTGTTAAACATGGTGGAGGGAGCATTATGGTATGGGGAGCTTTCTCCGCTCAAGGAATTGGTCCTCTTATAAAAATTGAGGGTATCATGACTGGTGTCACGTATAAAAATATTTTCGAAACTCATATGCTACCATATGGTGAAAAAGAAATGCCAGAAAATTGGTTTTTCCAACATGACAACGACCCCAAACATGCATCGAAAATCGTAAAAGGGTGGTTGTTTACAAATAAAGTACAAGTTTTAGACTGGCCTTCTCAATCTGCGGACTTAAATCCAATAGAGCATCTTTGGGGAGAGATGAAACGTCGAATAAAAAATCATAGAAGTTCCAATAAAACACAATTTTTTCAAAATTTAATAGAAGAGTGGAACAAAATACCACACGACTACATTACTCGGTTAATTGAGTCCATGCCTCGTCGCTGTGCTGCTGTTATTGCTGCAAAAGGCATGGCTACGAAATATTAATTATAACATATTAAATAATGTACTGCAAAATTGTTACACAATGAAAAAAAAAGCATAATGTTTCGTTAAACATACTGGCCGGGAACTTTTGAACACGCAAGTTTACTTATTCTTTAAATAAACAAGTAAGAAAAATAATTAGCGTTGATATTTTTTGTAATATTCTTTCATGTAATACGACCTTATTTATGATTCTAATAAAAATTTCTTAACGCTCTTTTTTTGGAAGAAAAATAGCAAAAACTATCTGGCCGGGAACTTTTGCACGCCACTGTATATCAAGTACAACAAAATAGAATTATAATTCGGTTTAAAGAAAATTAACGACGTACGTATTTATTAGACTCTGTTCAGAATCTTCATCACGAGTCTGACTCGATATTGTAGGGCAAGGGGTTAAGAAAAACCGAAATTACTTTCTTGCCAACCTAATATTAAATGAGTAAAGATTTTCATTTTGTCACGAAGAAACGAAAGGTAACACACGCGCGCTATCGTTTTGGCTGTGAACGGGGCGTGCTTGAAATTACGCTCGAGGTAATAAATTTCATCGGGAAGTGAATTGAAGGGTTGACGGGACGCGGGCGTTGGAGTTGGGGAAGACAAAAGGGAAAGAAGCGGGAAAGTTCGGCGTTGAAGTAAGCAGAGCAGGGTGCTGCCAGTGTTACCAGGGTTCTTGCCAGCTCGACGGTTGGAGCACACGTGTAGCTGTGCCCGCTTACACGGCCCGTCGAAACTCAAGCCGAATTCCGAGGGAAAATCACAGGCGGCGGGAACACGGTAACCGAGGGGTTGCCGTTTTAATGGCCGCCAGCGTTAATAATAACGCTGGTACAAGCACTTTCCAAGTTCACGGGGCGCATCCCGCCGGCGAAAGTAGATCACCGGCATCGTTCGCCTGTCGGAACGCGGTTAGAACTGCCGCCGCCGCCATCAGCCATTTTAATCGCGAGACTCTTTTCGTGGGTTTATGTATCGTCCGGTACAATACCGTTTGCCCTTCCTCCCTACCCCTTCTTTTCCTCATTTATTGCGACCGCGATAATTCGAGCTCGTTCAGCCGTTTCTGCCGTTGAAAGCCCGCCCCTTTTTATTTCAACGAAGATTAACACTTTACATGCGGCGACGAACCCGCCACGTTTTCACGATTCCAACGGAAATTCGCAGGTCGGGGTAGAATAGTACTCATGATAAAACGGACAAATATTTTCGGATACTATTTACTACATTCTTTTTTGTTTTTAACACGAAAGTGTTTTAGAGATGGGGGGTGATTTAAAAATGATCATTCTCTTTAAAATAAACGTGAAATATACTGCTTGGTATGAAAGTGGGTTTGACAGAAACAAGGGAATATGTTACAGGACACAGTAATCGTTATCATTGGATTCACTTAAAAAAAAACACAATGAACGCTTCAAAACGGCTTATTCCGCTGTTCTTTTTCCAAAAAATTAAACAGTCTTATGATATAATGTATATTTTGTACAGTGTTTACTCGATATATGTCCAAAACACGGGTCTAGCCAGGGACATACACTCCGCGACAAAAAGATGGCACACACGTAAATATTGCTATTCCTGAAAACTGTGATAAAATTTGATATGTTTCTCTCCGTGTATGTATTTCGGTGGAGCTTCGAGGCTACTTACATCGGCGGATTTAAGCGCAGTTTACAGATTCTAGTCTAAATGTAAACATCGGTGGTCACCGAAGCGACAAAATGATGGCACAGTCTTAAAATTCTTTCTCTGCAGTTGACACTAGACCGTCAGACTGTTTATATCGTATACTGTGTTACTGTGCATTAAATATTGTGTGTGTTTCTTATTATCCTCTATTGAAACTAGACTATGGGTAGTGGAAAATCTTTATCCGATGCTGAAATAAAAACAATTTTGACATTGCGTAAAGAGAATTACTCAGTTTCGAAAATTGCACGTATTATACATCGAAGCAGAAAAGTGGTGTATAATTTATTAAAAAATCCCAAAACATACGGTACAAAAAAGAGTTCCGGTCGACCGAAAGCAGTAAGCAATCGCGGAAAACGTGCAATTTTAAAAGAAGCTTCGAATTCTTCGGGAACATCACGACAAATTGCTAAAGCAGCTGGCGTACACACAAATATACGTAATGTGCAAAGGATAATAAAAGAATGTCCGCACTTAGTTCGAATGAAATTGAAAAAAAAACCACCTTTAACCGCTCAGCATAAATCAGAGCGTTTGAAATTTGCTCAAGAGCATATACATTGGAGAAAAAAGTGGCGTCGTGTTATTTTTAGTGATGAAAAAAGGTTTAATCTAGATGGGCCGGATGGTTTCGCACACTATTTTCACGACCTGCGGAAAGAAGAAAGGATATTAAGCCGCAGACTCATGGGTGGCGGAGGAGTAATGCTTTGGGCCGGAATTGGGTATCGAGGAGTGACCGAAGTAAAATTTATAAACAAAACTATGAATAGCAAAATTTATATAGATTTGATAGACGAACAATTAACTAAATTCGGACAGACAATTTCCGGGGAAAATTGTATATTTCAGCAGGATAATGCAAGTGTGCATACTGCGAAATGCGTTAAGCAGTACTTTGAGCAAAACAAAATTAGTGTCTTAACGTGGCCAGCGAGATCGCCAGATCTCAACATAATTGAAAATTGTTGGGCACAACTAGCAAGGCATGTTTATGAAGGCGGAAGACAATTCCAAAGCCTTGCACATTTAAAAACGTGCATAGAACAAAAATGGACAAAAATACGACCAAAATATATTAAAAAACTTTTTAAGTCACTTCCGAAACGTATGTTGGCTGTTCTAGCAAATAAGGGAGGCCACACAAAATATTAAACATAATGTTATATATTTTATGTACGTAAATCACGTATTTTTTTGTATATGTGCCATCATTTTGTCGTACCAATTTTTTGTTATTTTTTGTTTCCATAAACAAACGGACATTTTCTTTAATTTTATTGTTTGTAATGTAGTTTATTTTGCAATAAAAATGTATAAGTACCAAAAAAGACTAGATTTATTATGTCCAAATGATGAAAACATTGAATTTTCGTGGTGTGCCATCTTTCTGTCGCGGAGTGTACGTAAATCGGCCAGGAGATACTATTCTTTCGCCACGTTCATGGCCCCTCATTAGGAATAGTTCTGGAACTTTTATCGGCTAGGCATTTGGGACATATAGAGTAAACACTGTATAGCGTAAATTCTGTTCGTTATACATTCGTTTAATTTCGACACCTCGCCATTTCGGTTTCTTAGCATTTTTTTGACAAGGTATTCAGGCAAAACTGTCGAAAGTGCAATGTGCATTTTCAAAAAAAAAAAAGTTTGATATATTCTAAGAGTTAAAAATGCAATATATTTTTTTGTAACAATAATTATGATTACAATTGTAATTAAATTATTATTTTTCTTTAACCTAGATAGCACAGAGACGTCTTAAAGACGTCTTAAAGACGTCTGTCGATGAACATTCAGACGTCTTATAGACCTCTTGAATGTCCTACGAACGTCTTCCGAATGGCTTCTGAACCTTTCTGGAACGTCTTTGTGAAAAAACTGTACGTCTTAAAGACGTCTCGTAAAAGACGTCTCAAAAACGTCTGAAATGAAACGTCTTACAGACGTCTTATTTCGGAAGTAAAAACGACGTCTCAAGAAAGACGTCTTAAAGACGTCTTTTTAGGACGTAAGACGTTCAGACCAAAAATAGACGTAAAACAGACGTCTTTAAGACGTCGCGTGTTATCTGGGAACATGGGCATTAATGGGCGAAGAAAACCTCAGGAGAACGATAGAGAGAACTTGGACGTGTTTTCACGGGTAAGAACTAACACGCTGCAGCTAACGAAAACGTCCGGTTAAGGAAGTCGATCGTGATAACTGGCGGGAGGGAGGGGGGAGGGGGGGGGGGTAGAGAAACAGCTCCGAAGGAAATCGGGAAAAACTGGACAGGAAATGGGGAAACGAGCGGTAGAAGTAGCAACCTTTTGTAAATAAACGCGCCAGGTGACAAGAGACCGCCGCTGACTCTCTAATAAAAGCTCGTAACGCTTGGTATTGGCAAGCCTTGATTTATTCCGGGTGGCTGCACGCGAACCTTTGAAGAGAATGCGGAAGAGAGAAAGAGAGAAAGTAGAGAAGAGTTTGCCAGCGCTTCGCGATGAAGCGACGCGCGTTTTCCCCCGTTAGGATTCCGTGTCTTCCGACCACGGATTTATAACTTGGGAGGCATCAGTTCCCCGAGCTGGCTCCCTTTTTGCGGCCACCACGACCACACAGGGGACGTATTCGTTCCAAGTGGTCGATTTAGTCACGTTGCTTAATCCTTTTTGCTACGCCAGAATCCAACTGCAAACCGTTCCCCTACTAACCCAGCTTTGAACAAGAGTGGCAAACTATTCCCTAGCATTTTCGGGCACGTACGAATGTCAAGAAAGTAATGGTCATCCACGCGAGCACTGCTCCTCTGCAACATGTTGGACACATATTTGCGAACGTACTTTTCGAAAAAATTGTTTAGAGGAACTACATTCCTTTTTATTCAAGCCGCGAAGACTGGCTCTGAACCTTCGAGAAGTCAATTTTGTTTTTGCATTTTCTTTAACCCCCCCAGATAGCACAGAGACGTCTTATGGACGTCTTGAATGTCCTACGAACGTCTTCCGAACGGCTTCTGAACGTCTCTGGAACGTAACAGACGTAACAGTCGATCGAAACAGACGTCTTCAAGACGTCCCGAAACAAATCCCTAGTAGCACAAAAATATTAGATAGATATGTTTGTCAAATATTGGAAAAATATTTTTTAAGCCACAGTTTTTCTTATGAGAAAAATATTCAAAAAAACTAAATAAATAAAAAAAAATAAATTAAAAGAATGTTTCAGCATATCCGCGAACATTAACATTTTATGCTTTATTTATTTAATTTATTTATTTTGATGTATTACTTTCTGTGCACTTCTTTGTTGATGGAATATTCCACTTTCCCTTCGAAAGGACCTTAAAAAATCACATTTAGAAATTTTTATGCAGTTGCCAGGATTCGAACTCGGGACTTACAGTTTACTGGATGATGTGTTTCCTCACTGAACCATGCGAACCTACTTTGTTACACTCAGTACTTGTTAGACTTATAAAGGCTCAAATCGTATCAAATCATATAATTATTAGAAGAGATAAACTTCTGTTTAAAAAATTGTTTAGATAGAAATTAAGCTACTTTTTTTTAATGAAACATATTATTAATAGTATAGTAACGACAAACACATATACAATAAAAAAAAGAAAATGTAATATCAACTTTGCAATAGCATATTGAGATCTATCACGATTCTAGTTACATTTTCTGTTTACCGATCTTCGTATCATCGTTGCAAAATAATTGTAAACATGTAATTTCTCTAATACTCTTCTGAACATTTGGAGCAGTTCGTATTCAACTATTGAAAATATTCTGATGAACTTTTACGGAATTTTTATATCCCAATGTTGCACATCATAGTACAAGGAACAAGATACCACTTTGGGTTAATTTTCATTGTTATGAACAACTTCAAGGGAAGATTTTTTATAAAAATATATGTACTATTCGTAAATGTATGTACTAATTACTTTCTTGACATGCTGTACGAATGATTCCCGGTGTACCTGGCGATGAATATTTTCTGGGTTTCATTTTTTAATCTTCGTTCAAAATTCCTTTACTTTCATTTGACTTCGAAAAAGTTGTCCAGCTCGGGCTTCGCTTCTGAAACTCCCAAAGCCTTTGAAACTGCTGGCCGGGTTAGTGTGATCGCCGTTCAGGTTTAGCGAGTGCTCGGTTATGCGGCCAACTACGAACCCTTGTTACCCAGAGAGGACTCATTTATTCTTCCATCGCGAGCTCCTGCTTTAAACTATTAAACTTTCGCAAACTTTTACATTCCCCGACTATGCATAGAAATTCGAAACAGTTTGTCAATGAATTTGTGTTTGTACAATATTTAGAGCGTCGGTTTTGGAATATGAAAAACCCTTGAAACTTGAGAGTTTTACCGTGCAGATGGGATACCGTAACGTGTGGACCCCGTTCGAACCTCAAAGTGTCTTTTTGAAAATACATTTACTCTAGCCGGGCTTTAACACTAGATTGCCTAAGCAAGTCATTTTGACTGCTTTAAATTATTTTTTTTCGAACTGAAATACATTTTTTTTTATTGCTAATACTTATTAATAACTTGTTATATGACTGTAAGTGATATAAAATATATTAAAAATTACTGTTAAACAAATTTCTTTGCGCATTAGTTATTTTTTCACAATGCAGTCATTTTGACTGCTTTCAGGCAATATAGGTATATACTAAGCTCCCGTCTTTCTAGTGTTAATAATGGATAAACTACAAATTCGGTACTTCCATTCCTTAATAACGTATTTCTTTCTCTTTTTAAGTAGAAAATAAATGGAGGAAGTGTATTTTTAAACAGTTGATGGTTATTTATGATACAAAAAAAATGGTACAGGGTCATTCCATGCCAAATTTATCACTTTTTGACGTCACCATTAGCGGTTTTGTTCTAAATTAAATATGTTGTAGTCCATGTGAAATTAAGGGGGAGGGTTAAGTCATCATCTTTCCGGTTAAAAATTGTTTTTAAATTACATGCTTCGAAGTTTGCAATTTTTTCCCATTTTGGCGAAAATGGGCTTCACTTACGACTTCACTTATGTTACTTACAAAGTTACTTATTGCAGTTGAAAAATTATTTTGCAATAGCCCAATCCTTTCTGAATAAAACACAAAAAAATTTAGCTCGATCAAGGAAATAGTTCCTGAGATAAAAATTCACAAACGAAACCCATTTTCTCCAAAATGGGCAAAAATTGCAAATATAGAATACCTATAATTTTTAAAGAAATTCTAAACCGGCATAATGATGACTTCAGCCACCCCCCCCCCAAAAAAAATTTCACATTGTCTACAACGCATTTCATTTACAACAAAATCACCGATGGTGACATCAGAAAGTGATCGAGTTGGCATAGAATGATCCGTATGAACTATTGCAAATAGAGTACAATGAATAACATTAACATCGCATTTACAAATGTCTCGGACCATGAATAGACTGCTGCTCTATATGAAAAATAAATATTAAATTTTTCAAATTCGAAATACAATTATATTTTTTTGTTATCCATATGTGTTCAGGGACTAGGCTAAATGTAGGTATAATATAAATATAAAGAAAATATAAATTTTCTTCTTTATATTATAGGGGAAGGAGGGAATTCAAACAATCAGGATTATCTCCTCTCCTATTAACTATATTTATTCGTTTTATTTAATATAAATTCAGGCGCGTGTGTGGAGACGTGTTTATTGCTAGCCGATTCGCTGGTAATTAACTACCACGACTCGCTTCTTTTGTAATTAAAACAATTCACCCGGCAACGACAAAACACACGAGTCTTCTCGTCACCGAGCTGTTACAATCTTCACACACAATCATACACACATACACACCGAATGCAAACACGCCCGCAGTCATTCCAAACAATCCTATTACCATTAATTTCCTACAATATAGAACGCTATTGAGTGTAAAATACTTCTAATTATAGTAATTTTTAAAGAAAACGTAATAGTCAATGTACCCAGCAAAATTAAGACAACCCCCTGCACTATAACATCCAGTCAAACTCGCGAAGAAGATTTCAAACAGAATCTACTAACTATGTTATTAATTAAAACAGGAATAGAACTCTGTTTTATTGTCGTCGATGTATAGCCTTCGGAGAATACATAGGCATACAATAAATATAAATTTTCTTTTTATTCTAGGAAATTATGAACGACAAAGAAGTTATAATTTCTATAATCGTAAAATAAATCGTAGTGTATGGAATGATATTATACAGAATGTTTCTGAAATCGTGGTACAAGCGGCTGAGAGGTGATTCTACATGCGGAAACATGTCGGGAAAAAAAGGAATAACATTTTTTCGCTCGACGCTTTGTTTTCGAGTAAATAGAGTTTGGTAATTCCACGAATACCCACGCTAGGAATCGGCTGATGCGTCTGTCCATGGCCGACCGATTCTACTTCCTGTGAATACCAGAGCACGGCGGATTTTCAAACCAGTTTCTCTCGGAAACGAGGCATCGAACAAAAAAATGTTGTCCACCTTTTTTCGACTTGTTTTCGTACGTAGAATAACCACCACCCGGCCGTGTGTATCACGATTTCGGCAATACCCGTAGAACAAATTACGAAATATTAACCCTTTGCACTCGGCGCTATTTTCATTCTAAAACTAAATTCTTCTTCCGTCTTAGAATATTTTCATTTATTCATATGAAACTGGTCCAATTTGCACATATAATATTTAAATGCTGAGTAATCTTTTAAATACAAATTTTCTAATGTAACAAATATTCTGTAATATTTTTTGTAATTTCTTTCAAATAATGCCATAACAATTTCTAGTGGTGCTTCAGAGTCACCACTCGAGTGCTAAGGGTTAAAATATTAGGTTGGCAAGAAAGTAATTTCGGTCTTCACTAATACCTGGCGTTATGTTTTGTTTGATTGACTTCTGTTAACGTGCGCTTGTTTTCTTTCTGACATTTGACATTGAGTTTGCATTTGAAATTACCAGCGCAATTTGTGGACGCAATTTAATGGGTCATGTAGTTCGCAAGGAATCATTCAATTCCGAACGCAACAGAGAATTGTGTTTAAAGTTCGATGAATAACGTTGACTCTAAACACAGACGGACTATTCGAAAGTTGTCTTTCTTCGTGAATTTGCTAGTTCATCTGGAAAAAAAGTTTGACAATGAATTCTTTTCGTAATTAATTACGAAGAAACTGATAACTTCGTGATATCTTTCTAGTTGTATTAAATTACATACATATCTTTCATTTATAAAAAAAAGTGACACAAATCAAAAATTTCTTCAATCATTTTAATTAGTTCACTAACTTTGACGTCACTCTAAATTTTCACAGTAGAACGTCACAACTCTAATTCAACCTTTCAACAATTATTCGCAGGAAAAACGACATACCTCAAAATAAATTTGTTAAAAAAAGCATAATAATAAATATACAAATTCTGGTGTAATTTATAACTAATGTACATGACAATCAACCCAATATCCAAATAACAACAAATTATTTTACATTTCTAAGGTGGTTATGTACAATAAAAAAAAAAATTGAAAATTCAAGGTCATTTTCCAATGACTCTCCTGCAAAAATTCCTTTTTCTGACTTATGTATCTTTTCTTAAGAATGAACGATATACGGGTCGGTAACATAATTCTGGTAGATAAATCTACGGAACGTATTTTTTAAATTTTCATTACAGGCTCAACACTCACTATTTGTTTCATAGGTCTTGTCAATTACAATTTTCTGAAAATTTCTTCGACACATCGTGAAGTAAACTAATCGTTCTATTAGGTTGACAAGAAAGTAATTTCGGTTTTCTGATTGAATTATGTTTTGTTTGATTGACTTGTGTTAACGTTGTGTTTGTTTTCTTTCTGACATTTCATAACTGCATCTTTTAGGTTACTTTTGAAGCAAATTACACGTAATTTTGATTAAAATTGTTAGTTCTATGTCAATTTGAACATGGAGTGCAAAAACGAACATTATAGGCACATATTGCTTTTTTATTTCCGTAGAGGTAAAAAAGCTGTCGAGGTTCACAAAGATTTATGTGAAGTTTATGGTGTGTGTGTTTGGATTGCTTAACAGAACTCACGTGCCAGAATTGTTTTAAAAAATTCCGTTCTGGAAAATTCTCACTTGAATCAACGTTCTGGTCGACCATCTGAAGTTGATGATGACTAAATGAAAGCCATTATTGAATCGGATTGTCATATAACTGTCCGAGAGACTGCTGACAGGTTAAATGTATCGCATACAACTATAGAATATCGTTTAACAAGTCTCGGAATCGTTAAGAAGCTCGATATTTGGGTTCCACACGAATTGAAAGAAATTCACTTAACGCAACACACTAACATATGCGATATGCATCTCAAACGAAATGAAATCGACCCTTTTCTGAAACGAATCATCACTGGTGATAAGCAATGGGTTGTTTACAATAACACAACTCGAAAACGATCATGGTCCAAACGTGATGAATCAGCCCAAAGCACACCGAAATCTGAATTGCACCAAAAAAAGATCATGTTGTCAATTTGGTGGGACTACAAAGATATCGTGTATTTTGAGCTGCTCCCAAGGAACCAAACCATCAATTCAGATGTTTATTGTCGACAACTAACAAAACTGGACATAGCAATCAAAGAAAAACGGTCAGAATTGGCAAATCGCAAAGGAATCGTGTTCCACCATGATAACGCTAGGCCACACACATCTTTGGTAACACGTGAAAAGTTATTGGAGCTTGGTTGGGAAGTGATGTCACATCCACCATATAGCCCTGAAATTGCACCATCAGATTATCATTTATTCCGAAGTTTACAAAACTCTTTGAATGGTAAAACATTCACCAATGATGATGATCTGAAATCGCACTTGGATCAGTTTTTGACCGAAAAGGATCAGAAGTTTTATGAGCGCGGAATTACGAAGTTACCAGAAAGATGTCCAAAGATCATAGAACAAAATGTCAAATATTTTATTGATTAAAGTTCATTGCTTTGGTTAAAAGTTGGATTTTATTTCACCTAAAAATACCGAAATTACTTTCTTGCCAACCTAACATCTTGTAACCTACAGTGAAAACCTTGGTGGAAAAACCAGGTAAGTTTAAACTTTGAAAATTGATTTAAAGCACGGATTATAACCCAGATAGCACGCGACGTCTTGAAGACGTCTGTTTTACGTCCATTTTTGGTCTGAACTTCTTAAGTCCTAAAAAGACGTCTTTCTTGAGACGTCGTTTTTACTTCCGAAATAAGACGTCTTAAAGACGTCTTTTACGAGACGTCTTTAAGACATTTCATTTCAGACGTCATTAAGACGTCTGTTTCGAGACATCTTAAAGACGTCTAACAGACGTTTTAAAGACGTCTTAAAGACGTCTAACAGACGTTTTAACGACGTCTTTAAGACGTACAGTTTTTTCATAAAGACGTTCCAGAGACGTTCAGGAGCCGTTCGGAAGACGTTCGACAGACGTCTTTAAGACGTCTTTAAGACGTCTCTGTGCTATCTGGGAACTGTTATAACTGTAAAGAATAAAGTCATGGAATAACAAGTATTTACAAACGAGGATCATAAGTAACCGACAATTTTTTCTCTTGTTGGTAAATGTTATCGTTGAAAGAAATTTTCGCGTTGATAACTGTTATGAGCAAACAGTTTATCCTCATTGATAACAGTTATCGAGGAGGATCCAATTTTTGGACACTAATAACTGTTATTTGTAACCAGAAAGTATAAAAATCGATATTTATTAATCATTTTGTACTTCAACTTTTTTTCTTTATATTTTGTGTAGATTATCTTACATTTCAGTAACACTCAACTTTTCATTAATGATTCTTATCGTAGAAAATTATAGAATAACTGTTATTTTTGGTCCCTGATTTAAAGACCTTACCTCTTAAACAATCAACAATATGTAAAAATTCAACTCGACTATTATTTGTTTAACAAACGGGCTGGAGAATGTTTAACAAACTATCTACCTAGTTTTAACCAGTTAACTGTGGAGCTCAATTTCGGAATTAAAAAAAGATCAAAGAAAAGGTTCAAAGGGGGGGGGGCAAGGCAAGGGTTCAAAAATTACATTTTTATTCGATAAGAAATTAACAATTCATTAATGTTAACGGCACCGCAATAGAGTTTTGGATTGACGTGTATACACGTCAAACACGCTTAACTGGTTAACCTATTTCAGAACATGAAAATATTTTTTACTTAATTCCATCTATTTTTAAGAGCGCAGCGAGTGAACGAAGTGAACGAGCGAAGCTCTTCTTTACGCTACTCTTACATTTCGTGGAGATTCTTCTCCTCCTAAACCGCTCGACCGATTTCAATGAAATTTTGCACACATATGCATGTGTCCTCCGAGAAGGTTTTAAAAAAATAAAATCGAAAATCGGACAAGTCATTATGTAAATAAAGAAGAAAAACGATAAATAGAACATAAAATGTTAATGTTCTCTCTCTCTCTCTCTCTCTCTCTCTCTCTCTCTCTCTCTCTCGAACGAGGAGTCCCTTCTCGAAAGATTTTTCTACTTTTTGCCCGTCCGTTTACCTTTACCTTTATGTTCACCTTTTTTTTTCTCTACTCGCTTTATGACTCTGTCGATCATCAGTACCAGGTAACGGATTACTAGGGTTAGGGAATTTGACCTGGGACGATTATCGTCGCGTGACGCATTTCCGTCCCGTATTTCCGTTTCATATTTCGTTACATCTTTTCTCAAATCACCCCCGAGTGAACGAAGTGAACGAGCGAAGCTCTTCTTTACGCTACTCTTACATTTCGTTGACATTCTTCTCCTCCTAAACCGCTCGACCGATTTCAATGAAATTTTGCACACATATGCATGTGTCCTCCGAGAAGGTTTTAAAAAAATAAAATCGAAAATCGGACAAGTCATTATGTAAATAAAGAAGAAAAACGATAAATAAAACATAAAATGTTAATGTTCTCTCTCTCTCTCTCTCTCTCTCTCTCTCTCTCTCTCTCGAACGAGGAGTCCCTTCTCGAAAGATTTTTCTACTTTTTGCCCGTCCGTTTACCTTTACCTTTATGTTCACCTTTTTTTTTCTCTACTCGCTTTATGACTCTGTCGATCATCAGTACCAGGTAACGGATTACTAGGGTTAAGGAATTTGACCTGGGACGATTATCGTCGCGTGACGCATTTCCGTCCCGTATTTCCGTTCCATATTTCGTTACATCTTTTCTCAAATCACCCCCATCTCTAAAACAATTTCGTGTTAAAAACTCATGACAATTTGGAAGTTCTTTCCGATTTTTCGCCTCAACATTGACGGTGAAAGCTTGAAATTCCTATCACTTCGTTGTATTGAAAGAAGAAAGGTAGACATCATTCACTATATGTGCGCATTCTAAACAGATTTTTGTTTTTGTTTTTGGAAGGCATATCACGCTGCGCTCTTAAGTCTACATAACCACCCGGGCAAGTACACCTAGTATAGAAATGGCCCTGAACTGCGGCCCAGCAGCCTTAAAACTGGAAGACGCTTGATCAACCAGTCACTTGCACCAGCAACGTCAGTCACTCCCAGCCCCGTTAGCAGAACAGTTCCGATTCGTAACATCGATTTCAAAGTAGCCCGTACAAATATCCTGGTTTTTTCCTCGAACCGGTTGAAAAATTCGATCGATGGTCGGAGCCATTATCGAAACTCGATTAGAACGTGGCCAGCGTAGAACCCGGGCGAGAGCGAAGGGCCGTAAAGTTCTTGGGAGCAGGGATGAGAGAAGGGCCACGGCTCCGGTAGCAGTTTGCGCCTCCGAAAAAGCTCCGTCCTCTCTTCCTGGAATTTAAGTTCCTAACTATTTGAACGTCTGCCAAAAATAAAGCTCTCTTCTAGCCGGTACCCCGCCCAGAAATTATTTCGCCGGAACAAGGGAGTGTGGGAGGCTGTTTGTGTGTACCGGGGCTCGGTTCTCCGCCCGGTGAAGAAACGGTTGCCGAACCGTTCGCGGAATCTATGCCCCGGCGACCACCATTTTTATCACAGCAAGACATAAAACCCCAAGTTTGCTGGAACCAGCTCGGAAATGGGGATCAACTGACCGTCCACGGGAGACCCTTCTCGCGAGCAACTTTATGCCATGGTGCATAGACGCGCGAATTTACCGTCACCGTTCGCAGCAGTTTCCCTCTCCCCGACCATGATCGAGGTGGTTGCTAGTTGGCTGCCGTTCCAACCAGCGTATGTTTCGTTTGAAATTGGTTGCGCTACTTACGCCCGAGGAATGCGTGGAACTCAACCTCTTAGCGCCTCCGGTAACATATAATTACTCCCACTCATTCTACCACGCTGTGCGAGCTCTAACACCTTCTATTCCTACACCGTCAGTGAGACACATCGCATGGGACATTTGACTCCAAAATACGGTAAACAATTCCCTCTCATAGATGTTCCGTCTCAAGACAAAACAAATGTTTCGGTATAACCAACCCTAGTAGCACAAAAATATTAGATGGATATTTTTTTCAAATATTGGAAAAATATTTTTTAAGCCACATTTTTTCATATGAGAAAAATATTGGATCTGAATATTGTATACATGTACAAGAAATATAAATTAAATGTTTAAACAATATAAGGTAAATATTCAGAGGATATAGACTAGATATTTAAAAAATATAAAGTAAATATTTAAAATATGTGAATTCAATATTTGAAAAATATAAATTCAATATTTAAGAAACATTCAATAAAATTTTCAAATTTTAAATTTAATTTTAAATTTTCAAATTTAAGAATATTACAACAAAAATTAGAAACTATGAATATGTCCCTAGTAGCACAAAATATTGTATACACATTCATATAATATTAAAAAGAGATTCAATCTTTTTTTAATATTCGAATACACATACAATATTTATTTTATATTAAGTAAAAAATATTTCTTTTTAAATATTCAGGAAATATGTATTTCATGTTACGAGAAAAATATTTTTTTCTAAATATTAAATAAATCTTTATTTCATATTAGAAGTAGAATATGTTTTCGTAATATACAAATAATATTTATTTAATATCATGAAAAAAATATTTTTTCTCATTATAAAGTGAATCTTTATGTAATATTAGAAATAGAATATTTTCTGTATTATCTGTATTTGGAAAAGCTTTTATGTAAACTCATTTACAGTACCTGATTGTGTATGTACAGAATATTTTTGATGTTTTTTATTAGTCTTATAATTAGGATTTAATGCTACGGACATTTTCATAACAATAAAATACCTATTATTTGAATAGTAACGAAATTTGAAGGTGGGTAAACACTTATGGCCGGTAGTGTATATCTCCGAGCAACTGTAGAGTCATAGTCCACCACCAAATTCACGTACTTTTAGTTATTCGGTTCTGTTAGTGTCAGAGGCGAAAGTGCAAACCGATACGAACAAGAGTGTCCTTTGCACCAGCTAGACCATTCAAAAGGTGCACGACTAAACAATAGACATCCCCAGATAAAAACAATTTCATACAGCCAGTTGTTTAAATCTTTGGAGCATAATCTCTGCCAGAATTTTTTTCGCATTTATTAACACGTTGACTGCCATGTCACCCATATGTGGGTGACGAACTTATTTGTCCAGGTTTTAAAATAAACTTTCACGTTAATATATTCACTGTACCAAACTGATTACGATCTGTAAAATGAAAGAAAGTTGGAGGACTATTCAATATCATACATATAATATTTTTCAATTTTTATTTCATTATAAAACTTACTTTGATTTTATGGAATTTTTGAGCCATCTAGTTGAGAAATCAAAGTGTTAATTATTACCTCGTCTGCACAGCTATAGAGAAGTCAATCTTAAAGTGGCTGGAAGCTGAGATTATTATTTACAAGTTCGATCTTGTTTTACTTTGACTACTTCTTAATGAAGCTTAGTGCACATTTCTATAACAAAATTTCTCTTTTTCCAATGTACAATTATCGACTCTAATGATATAAACCTACAGTGAACATAAACTACTTATTTTTTGTAGGAAATTACTAATGATAACTACAGTAAGCAGCAAAACTGAACTCACATAGGACATTTTAATAAAAATGATTTTTTATTCAATATTTGCATGTAGAATACAAAAGAAACAAAATACTTAGTATTATAATTATCTTACTGCCTCCAAAAGATGCAGGAACATTACTACACAATTTTTCTAGCAATTACAATTTTTCTAGCAATTACTCGCGTTGATAAACCCGGTTTTAATTGGAAAATGATATTATTTTTCATATCTTCAGATAATGGCTTCATGATGTTGTATTGATGTGTGTTAACGCATGAACAACGATAAACTAATAACTACTGCGCTCCTAGTCGTCTCATTGACCGTGATGGACTACCAAGTTGTTTACAAAATCTGTGTTTACAGTTCCTAATCCCGAGAATCTTAGTGCGGTGCAAAACCGACTACACGAAAAAAAAATTGTATGAAGCGCAATAATAATAATATCACAAATGTTAAATTTGTTTTGAAAAGCCAGAAGATTGTAGATAATACTGAGTATTTTGTTTCTTTTGTATTCTACATGGAAATATTGAATAAAAAATTATTCTCGTGAAAATGTATGTGTGTTCAGTTTTGCTCCTTACTGTATAGTCAACGTAACCGTAAAATACATCGTGAAGACTAATACATAACACTTTGAGTGCCCAACCAGAACCTCCAAAAATTCCATGAATACAGAGCAAGTTATTTAATGAAATAAAAATTGAAAATAATTATATGTGTGATATTGAGTAGTCTTCCAACTTTCTTGCATTTTACAGATCTCAATCGGTACAATGAATATATTAACGTAAAAATTCATTTTAAAACCTGGACAAATAATTCCGTCACCCACATCTGGGTGACATGGCGATCAACGTGATAAAATTAATTATTGCATAACTGTTCTCGACAATTAATAACTATACGAAAAGAAGCTAGTATAATATACGGTATAATGAAAAGGTATGGAACTGAAAAATAGGATAAGAAATAAGCATCGAAATCTCAACAGTCAACTGTTTATGACGCTGAAGGGATTTTGAAGGAAATGAAGGTAAATCCTAAATCTAGCGTACAGAGTTATAGGGAGGAAATGTAAGACATAGTCAGGAGCAAGAAAAACGAGGAGGTAATGCGTTGGATAAAGAATGTGGAGAGGAAAAGAAAAGATAAAAGAGATGGCGTTCAAGAGTGTACACAAAGTAGTCAGCGACACATTGTTAAGAGACCCAATTACTGTGGGGGTACCGATTGTTGTGCCTACATCAATTATACTTATTTTTAAATCATAATGAATCTTAAGAAAGAGACATTAAATTTTTTAAATTAAAATCAGTTAAAATACATGTTACATCTCTTTTTTAATATTTATCATGCTATCATATGAAAATTACGTCTAAGTTGAATAAAATTGCGAAAAAGTCATTGACATCATATTGCCATATTGTCAAGAATCTGTTGTGTTGTTATATAAGGTGGTTGTAAAAACTAAAAATGTTCTGCATCAATTCCAACGTACGGGAACCAAATAAAAATTTGTTTTGCGCACTAATTATTTTAATAAAAGATCTAAAAAAAAAAAGAAAGATTTAATAAAAGAGAATCATTTGAGGCGTATGTACTATGTAATCATTAGATCGTGAATCTTTATGGAAAATAAACCGTTTTGGTATCAATTGCAAGAAAGAGGCGACAAATAGAAATTTTTGTTTCTATATCCAATAATACTTATAAGTCCAACAACATATATTTTTAAAATCTTCTAATCTTTCAACTATTTAAAAGTTTGATTACCCATTTTTGTTACACAAAGTACGCAGTCTGGTAATCGTAATAGTGTTGGTCTAACAGCAAAAAATAAATCTCCCTAAAGTCTGGGCAATAAGAACGTTCGTAGAAACTCTCAAACTGTAATGAAAAAATTTCGGGAACTATCCCGTCGCATACAAATTAAGGTGAAACGAAAATTGTAAGCAGTATAATCATATCATGTGTGCGGACATTTTTTCAACAGTAACGATGTTTCAAGCCTGAAACTTCAGTAATTAATGCCCCCTTGGTCACGTACACGCAGCAAAAAATCCTGGAAAAGTTCAAGTGTAAGACCCTTACCATCCTGAATATTTCATCTCGAAGTTTCAGATATTAAATTAATTTTTGGTAATTACTGGAAAACTTTGCGTAAAATCTCTATGTCGAACAGTTCTTCGTAACGATGCAGTTTTTATGCAACTTGCTTCGTGTCTATACATACGTAACGATGTAGACTATCTTCGAATTCCATTATGATTTGCCTATTAATAAAGAAGCCGGACAACTTTTAACTTATCCATATACAATTAATCGTCGACGATTATGCACTGCGCCCTAACTCGGGATCAATTAATTAGAACTGCATAGGAAATGCTGCACAGTAATTCCGTATACCAGAACAAAGGAAGGGGGGTGAATTCGGCCAACTAGTTTCCAAGTCAAACGACAGCGGTAGTTTTCGACAAATTTGAATCCGTAACTGTTTCTTCCTGACCATTCATTGTGCAAATACCTAAACCAGAATTTAGTGACATAAAATAGAAAAGCGGACAAAAGAAAGTGTTAATGGTATACGATAACTACCACACTGAAATTTTATTTTAAAGCAGCAATTTTTCACAAATATCTGCATCTCATAAAATACTGGAACTAAGAAAACTACAAAAAGAGATAGATAATTGATAGTTTATAATTTTTCATAAATATCTGCATCTCGTAAAATACTGGAACCAAGAAGACTACAAAAAGAGATAGAAAATTGATAGTTTATATAAAACAATAAAATAAGTACACAGGTGGACAAAAGTACATTTAATTCTACATGTTTGTGATTGCAATTTTAATATTTCGTTAGTTTTATTACTTTGTAGGACTTGTTTAATTACAATTACCATTATCTTCATGGTCACAATAATTAGAATTGGAATAATTTTACAGAAAAGGAAGACAATTTATATTTATTGTATGTCTGCATTTACTTTAATGCTGTAACATTCATATTTAGTAAATTTCATTTAAAATTGTCCAAAGATTTTCAATGCGATTGAGATCTGAGAATTGTGATGGACACTCGAATTTTTAAATCCGTTTTTCCCAAAAAAAAAAATTGAAACCACGTTTGAAGCATGGTTGGAGTCGATATCTTGCTGAAAAATGAACGACCCGAATCAATTTTATTAGATTTATTCGTCCGTGTAATTAAGGATGCAACTGTCAGTTAAAGTCAATATATTAACAGACATGAAGAGAAATATCGACAATTCGACAAAAAATTAAATGACAAAATTTTACGTGGCATAGCTTTACCTCGGGAAGGCAGAAATTTTTAACTTTTTTTTACAACGCCCTTACCTGTCAAAAATGCTGAAAATCTTTACATAGTTTTTTAACTAGTAATCTCCTAGGTTTGAAACTTGGATTTTTGGCATTTTCTTGCCAAAATCTACAGGTTCACATAAGAAGAAGTTAACTATTTCTGGTTTCCTGAGATAAAGTTTAACCGTTTACGTCCGTGGAAGCTCATGTAGATTATTTCTTCAACGCAAAATTAGCGAGTCTTTATAAAAAAAAGTCACACGACTGCTAATATTAGCAAAGAATCAACGAGAAAACGATGGTAACTACTTAATGGATTGATTGTAAAATTTTTTGTAACAAAGAACAAATTAAAGATGAACCGAAAATCGTATCAAGACGTTTGCAATCATCCAATAGATATGAATTTGTAAACGAAAAAATGCTCGACAGGTTCAATTAGAATTACAAATTTGTATTCCCTCGGTTACAAGCTCTAATTATAAATATAATTAAACATTAGATGAAAGTGTGCTATTTTTATTTTTGCTGAAAGAGTGGGCAACGGAGACGGCTACAACAAAGAGAAGAGACGATCGACGCGATGCTTCGTTGTCAAAGTGGAAAATGGAAAAGAGCAAAAAGCTTTCACGACTAACGAGCGTACTCGTGGCCTCTCAAAGCAAATCATTAACTACGGTGTCGGGAATTTGTCGAGGGCCAACCAGATTTCAGACAAACACGGACAAACTAAGATTTAAACTTTAGAAAATAATATTGACGTCCTGTTTCCCAACGCTTAATTAAGTAAAATAATGTTACCAGTTCTTCACTGTTTGAGACATTTTCGGTTGTGTGCCACTTATTATTTAAGTTATCACTTGTTTAAGCTTAACAATGAATGATTACGAAATGTAATGTAATTACGAAGAATACTGCAATATTATGAAGTATAATAAAATATGATTGTGGCATTTTTAAAAAGGATAGTGCTAATTAATATTTAACCAACAAAAGTTACTCGAGTTCTGTTTCATTTTTTACTGTAGAAACAACGGAATCTAGATATTTATCACTATATACTACATGTTATGAATGGTAACTAAACTGTGGATTTTTATGCAAAATAAAAATTTTCTGCACTAATTTCTCACTACAGAAGCTACATAGGCATTAATTTTTTTTCTTCAAATAATTACAACAAACTGGAAATAATACGTCAATATTATTAAGCTCATAAAATGCTGTTACTTTTTTATATTGTATGTATACATTTTTGTCATAAATTGCATAAAATTCGCAATCCAATAATAAGAAATTAACTCAACGACTGCCTAATACTTGTCGGCTTAGAAGTAAGTATCGGGTAATAGGGTAGTAGAAAAATTATTTTTGTTTCAAGCATACAGTATGAACCCTACATGACTAAACTATGATGCGTGCAAATAACGACTAATTGAGAACACTGTATAATGTAAAAATATTTTACTTTTTAAACGAACAGAATAAATAAAATGAAGTTAAGTTAAGTTGAAGTTATATTTAGAATTGAATATATTAAATAAAGTATTTGTCTAGGGTAAAAAGAATTATGATTTAAAGGAAATCTAAAATGAACTGTAATAAGAAACTAACTGTCACAGACAACACATTGGAAACACATGCTGTTACTTTCAAATGCATATCTTGCCCCGCTTCCGCTTTAAAAGACACGACAACGTAAATACCGATTGCTTTTCATCTTACGTAAGGAATACAAATCCACTGAAATGTTTTCATCCTCCACGTTGCCTTATGTAATCATCGTTTCACCTTATCTGTTGATTTAAAAAAAAAACAGTGGTGTGACTATTGGAGAAATATTACTCCGAACAAAGCCGGGAATAAACTCTGTGAAACTTTCTATCATACCGTAAGAAATACCAATAATACTCAATAATTTCTGCATTTTATGGGAATCGGAAGTACTAAAAAGTGTTACAATTCTATCGTTTTTAGACATAAGCAGACTACACAATTTTAAAGTACGAAATAGGAGCTCAACGAAAATCTATTTATTCTTCTAATAATTGTAACTAGTTAAAAAATGATATATGACAATATTTTTAAGTTCATATAATGCTTTTACAGTTTTGTATTTCACCTATTCATTTTTTCCATAAATCCATAAAATCCATCGTTCTCGACCATAAATCATTATTGGCGACGCGAAACAACAGAATAAGCTTATTTCTAACAAGTTTTTCATTCCACTATTCAAAACTCTGTGAGAAACACCCAACAATCAACAAAAAGACTCAAAAATCGTCGTTCAATCACATGCAAAACAAGAGAGACACAGAGCAACCATAATTGAAGTAAAAATTACATGTCGCGACAACTATAACGTGATTCTGCAGTGTGAGTAAAATAAGTGTTCTCTACATGAGAAAATAAGTCGAAAATATAAAATAAATTTTTTGATTTCACACGTCGTTTTCGAGAAAATTGACTTCAAAAATCCGTCAAGTTCGCATGCCTAGCGTTCTTAACCAGTTAACTGCGGAGTTTAATTTTGAAAATCTCTCCCGGCACGGAATTAAAATCAAACAATGACGAATATACACGTCGAACGCAGGACAATTGCCATTGTTATAAATTTTACGAAAAAAGTAAAGCAAAACGAGAAAGAATTACATTTTTATTCGATAAGAAACTAACAATTCATTAAAGTTAACTGCACTGCAATAGAGATTTGGTCCGACCTGTATGCACGTCAAACGCGCTTAACTGGTTAAGAAGTAGAATTAGTCGGTCATGAACAGACGCGTCAGACGATTCCTAATCAATAGCACGCGTGTTTGTCAAGTTTTGTTAGTTTATTGCAGCTTGTAGACTTTTCGGTGCACTTACAATTGTTTATCATTAAATTTATTCATATTTTCAATGTGGAAAATATTTCCATTAACGATACGAGAGAATATAATGATAAAACTTGTCGTATATAAAAAAAGAAATTAATATAAAAATGATTACCTTTGTTTTCTCATAATCTACAAAATAAGCAAATTAGGTACTGATTTAAAAAATGATTTAATCAACCCGAATATAGAACATTTTGGCACCAATGTTCGTTGACATTTTCATCGTCAAAAATATGAATAACTGTACTATTGCTTTGTTAAGTTGTTTAAATTTCTTTATCATTTTCTCATAGAGGTAGACAATATATTGTTTTATATTTGGCGAAAAGCAAAACGATTCATTTATTGATATATTTCTAAAAAATTATTACCTCTCTTTTCGTGAATTTATTTATGTCACATTTTGTAGTTGAAACATATAATAATCGTAATTGTGTTTTTGTTTTATAAAAAAATGTACAATTACATAAAGAAATATATGGTTTCCTAAAACTATAAGAGATGTAAGAATACTTTTTCCACTCACTGTGTATAGGGAAATTACTGTATAACATCACTACAATTTTCCTCATAATCTATAAAATAAACAAATTAGGTACTGAATTCAAAAATGATTTAATCAACCCGAATATAGAACATTTTGGCAACAATGTTCATTGACATTTTCATCGTCAGAAATATGAATAACTGTACTATTGCTTTGTTAAGTTGTTTAAATTTCTTTATCATTTTCTCATAGAGGTAGACAATATATTGTTTTATATTTGGCGAAAAGCAAAACGATTCATTTTTTGATATTTTTCTAAAAAATTAATACCTCTCTTCCCATATTTATCTGATATACATTGTACTATTGTTCATGTTTAACTTCAGACTGTTTTTAATATATCTCACTAACGTTAACTTTTCGTTAATTTATTTATGTTACATTTTGTAGTTGAAACATATAATAATCGTAATTGTAAATCGTTTTCTAAAACTGAAAGAGGTGTACGAATACTTTTTACACTGACTGTAAAGCCAGCGAAACAATTCGAAAATCGACGGACGTTATTTGAACATGTTTCCGGGTACGCTTAACACTAGATTGCCTAAGCAAGTCATTTTGACTGCTTTTGAATTTCATTTTTTTTATTGCTAATACTTATTAATAACTTGTTATATGACTGTAAGTGATATAAAATATATTAAAAATTACTGTTAAACAAATTTCTTTGCGCATTAGTTATTTTTTCACAATGCAGTCATTTTGACTGCTTTCAGGCAATATAGGTATATACCCAGATAGCACTGGACGTTTTAAAGACGTCTGTTTTACGTCCATTTTTGGTCTGAACGTCTTACGTCCTGAAAAGACGACTTTAAGACGTCTTAAAGACGTCTCGTAGAAGACGTCGTTTTTACGTCTCATTTCAGACGTCTTTAAGACGTCTTTTACGAGTCGTCTTTAAGACGTTTCATTTCTTGACGTTTCAGTCATTCTAAACTGCTAGAGAAAAGCTTTACGAACTGTACACACGCAACACAATATAACGCAGTTTTCCATCCTTCGAATAGACGTTTATTTATTTAGGAAAGTTAAATAACTAAATTGTTAATTTAGTACTATTATAATATATTACATATATATTCGCAATAGAATTTAGCAATAAGTATTGTTTAATAATAAAACTATACATTATATATCACAAATCCAAAATCCAAAATAATATATCAAAATAAATAGATAAATAAATAAATAAGTTAAATAAATAAATAAAGCATAAAATGTTAATGTCCGCGAATATGCTGAAAAACATTCTTTTAATTTATTTTTTTTATTTATAAATAAATTAATTAATTAATTAAATAAATAAATAAATAAATAAAGCATAAAATGTTAATGTTCGCGGATATGCTGAAAAACACTTTTAATTTATTTTTTTTATTTATAAATAAATAAATAAATAAATAAAGCATAAAATGTTAATGTGCGCGGATATGCTGAAAAACATTCTTTGAATTTATTTTTTTTATTTATAAATAAATAAATAAATAAATAAAGCATAAAATGTTAATGTGCGCGGATATGCTGAAAAACATTCTTTGAATTTATTTTTTTTTATTTATTTAATTTTTTTGTTATATCAAACATTCAATTTATATTTCTTGTACATGTATACTGTATTCAAATTCAATATTTTTCTCACAAGAAAAAATGTGGCTTAAAAAATATTTTTCCAATATTTGACAAACATATCTATCATGTTTTTGTGGTACTAGGGGTCTGTTTCGGGACGTCTTGAATACGTCTGTTCGAGACGTCTTAAAGACGTCGAACGGACGTCTTAAAGACGTCTTTAAGACGTACAGTTTTTTCACAAAGACGTTCCAGAGACGTTCAGAAGCCGTTCGGAAGCCGTTCGTAGGACATTCAGACGTCTTAAAGACGTCTTTAAGACGTCTCTGTGCTATCTGGGTACTAAGCTCCCGTCTTTCTAGTGTTAAGAAATATGTAGCATAAACGTAAGATCACAGAGCCCGACTCGGCGTTTCTTCAATCTGTATAATCCTCTTATTTCTCTCGGAAAGGATCCCCGTTTGATCCGCAGATATCTGCGAGCAACGAGGTAATTTAGTTCAAAGAAACGACCATCGAACAATCGGAGGAACGAGTGTGCATGCCGCGCACCGTGCTCGTAAAATCTTTTCTTTCTTTGTGTTACAGATCCGCGGGCAGTTTTATGCTGTTCCCGCGAGTCGGTCGCGCGGCGATGGATACTTCGCGTGGCCGTCAAGTGGGACACAAGATCCCGTAAAGGGAGGGTTTACGGCCCTATCGAAAATCAACAATAAAAATCTCGGCGGAACGATACGAACAGGCGTGGCTGTACAAGTGGGGATGATAAATACCCAGGGTTACCGTGGACACGTACGAAGAACGCGGAGACGGTCGTTCGTTCGTTCCGGCATTTGAACACGCGAAACGTTCCCCGGTTTCGATCGTGTAGGGACCCGGGGAATTTATGCCTGTCCCGTACCTGGTATTTCGGTCAAATATTTCATAACCATCGCGTACGAGTCTATCGCGTCGATCCTGGCTGAAAAATGCCCCACGGCCCAGGCGGTGCTTATTGCTTCCATCTATCGCTTCTACCCGCCCTATAGCCCGTACTCTCATTCCTTCACGCTCTCGCCTTCCGGACGTATTGACGTTTTCTTTTGTAGTAATGCGCTTCGACGCGTTAAACGTAATCGATACTTACGGGGGAAAGACGCGGCCCGGCCCGTCCCGGCCCGGCCCGCCACGTTCCATCGGCGAACGATGCCGACAACGCTTTTGTTCGACGGTGTCACTCGGCTTAATGCACTTTAGATTAGGAAAACCGTTCAACTTCGCCGACACAACAGTTTAGCCGACTTTGCTCGAGTTCAACTGACTTTACCCCTTCCACCGTGTAATTTGGATTTACCGCGACCTTGGGATCCACGGCGTTTCGGACTCCGCGCGGAAGCTTGATCCCATAGGAGCCCGGTGGTCGAAAGCCCTTTACGATCGGGAACTGATCTTTCGATCGTTACGAGTTTCGCGACGATCGCAGCCGAACGTACCGAGCCAACTCCTCTGGGGAGCCTACTTCGCAACACCGGCATTAAAGGAACAATGTCAAATTTCGCACATTTAATGAGAATTGCCGACCGTCTCAGGAGCATGCTTATCTTCGAACCGTTGGAAAACAAGAGCAATTGTACAATTTTTTTTATCCCATTTAACTCTGCCAACCCTAAAGATTTTATTATTTATTACAAAATAATGTTTCGAGAGGAGGGAGACATAAGCCTGTGTGAAGATCATCAAATGGTTATATCTTCCGAGATCTTACGAACAGTAATGTTTTTCTTCAAATGGAACGATATGGCTTTTTATTTACACTTTGATAGAGCGTTTCGAGACGCATTCAATGATCTACAGTCGGGGACAAAAATGAGTGGACAGTGAGTGGAAATGGGTAAAAATGAAGTTTAGTCAAATTAACACGACTGTCATAAACTTAGGTTTTGTTTGTTATGTACATATCTGTGTAATGTATAGATTATTTAACGAATAATTGAAGCTCGTATTTACATCTTTGTGTACACACGCCATACCATAACGAAAATATCAGCTATTCATCAGGGGACAAAAATAAGTGGACACTTGGTTATAATGTTATTGTGAGGTAAGAAATGTATACAAACATTAGGCACAGGTCACGCTTACATGCAATGATCACCATTAAACTTATTAGTACCAATTCAAGTACCATTCACATTTATAAAATAATTGCAGAATGCCAGAAACGAAAGAAATTTCATATTAAATTCGCCATTTAATTGTATCGGACTGTTGTAAGAAATTATGCCACCGCGTAATAACTCGACAGTGTAACGTATTTGAAAGTGCAATAGGAAAGATTTATAAAAAATATCTAGTACATAAGACGGAAAAATTTAAAAAGGCCGTGGATGCAAACGCTGTATATACACTGCAGTGCATAACTATAGCACCGCCTAAATTACCTGTTTCATAATTAAGATTGAAAGTGTGAAAAAATTAATTGTAAAAATTGAAAGGGTATGAAAAATAATAAACTTTAAATTAATTTTTATTTAAATTCTCCTCTTGTACAAAATGATACAATCAAAAGTATGAATTTTCACTGTTGCGTAACTATAGCACCACATCAATAAAACCAATCATAAACAATTTTAATAACTTGTAGGACCACCCTTTTTTGTAATTAGCTCAAACACTCTATCTGGTACGCTATCAATAAGTTTCTGAAAAATATCTCTGCTGATTTTGTTACTTGTTTCGATTATGGCATTTTTTAATTCTGAAACGTTTTCGTATTGCCGATTTTCTGAGTAAACGTTCCTAACAATTATGCCCCAAATATTTTCCATAGGATTTTGGTCCGGCGAACATGCTGGCCATTTAATAATGTTAATATCGTTTGCTTCAAACCATGCCATTACTTTTCGACTTGTGTGTATAGCCACGTTATCTTGTTGAAATGACCAATTTGCAGTACTATTTTCTTGAAGAAAGGGTATCAAATTATTTTCTAATATACTAATGTACTCGTCACTGTTCATTTTTTTCGATGGGAAAGCTAATTGTAATATGCCATCTCTGTAAAAAGCCCTCCAAACCATAAGACTTCCTCCACCGAAATTTCTTTTCGTGAAATAACGTGGTTCCTTGCGGAGATCTCGCCAGTATGAATTGTATCCATCAGGTCCATCAAGGTTGAATTTCTTTTCGTCCGAAAAGATAGTCTAATTGTCAATAAAAGAAATTACAGTAAGCTGGGTTTAGAAGATTTTAATACCTGAAATTAACTTACGTTATGCCAGTTCCGATGCATGTTTGATCGAGCGTACTGAAGTCTTGCAATCTTATGACGCGGTAGAAGTTTGGGTGCAGACTTTAATTTTTGTCTCACGATGTTACGATTTCCTTGTAAAACTCGTTGTACAGTCCACCGTGAAACATCAAGATTAAGTTCTTTTGTAATTTGATTACAACTTTTTAATGTATTGCTGGCCGTTTTCACAATTATTCGTTCCGTACGTGGACTCAATTTCTTCTTTGGTCCACCCGTTTTATTCTTTCCATAGTTATCTTGGTCACGTAAAAAGTTTATAACAACTTTATGTGACCTTCCCAGCCTACGAGCAATTTCGCGAATGCTAAAATCCATTTCTTTCATGGCTAAAATTTTACCCCTCTCTTCTTCCGTTAAATATTTACCACGCGGCATTTCCAAGATACAAATCTTTATATTTACTGTGGCAAATTCTTAATTTCAATTTTTATTTTCCTGAATATTTCGTTATGTAGGTTAAACGATGCGTAACGAAACTAAAAACAGTGAAATTAGTAAATAACAACGCCGGTGCTATAGTTACGCAACAGTTGAAAATCACATTTTCGATTATATCGTTTTGTAGAAGAGGGCAATTTAAATGTGATTCGTCTACAGTTCATTTTTTTCATACTTTCTCAATTTCTACAATTAATTTTTTTGTAATTTTAACCTAAAGTCTGAAAAAACTAAAAATTTAGGCGGTGCTATAGTTATGCACCGCAGTGTACCACCACACAAGAAGATCGTTGAATTTTTCGTACAAATCGAAAAGATCCAACGATTGCAGCAAGAAGTATTGCAGAAATAGTGGAAGTAAATATTTCAGCAAAACAATAAAACGAAGACTGCACGAAGCTGGTTCTACATGCTACAAGGCTAGACGTTAGCCATATATTAATAAAAGAAATATGAGGAAACGTTTAGCGTTTGCAGAAACATATGTAAATATGCCATTAGCTTCCTCGAAAAATATAATTTGCAGCGACGAAAGTAAATTTGACTTGCGGCAAGAAGAGTTCTTAAGACAAGTCTGGAGAAAAAAAATGTAGCGTATAAAATATCATTTACTATACCAACAGTTAAATTTGGCGGTGGATAATTAATGGTGTGGGGGTGTTTCTCGCGAAACAGTATTGGTACGTTAGTACAAATTGACGGAATTATGAATACGGATAAGTATATTAATATACTAAATGAAAATTTAGAAGAAGCAGTGGTAAAAATGGGGTGCGACGACGAATTTATCTTTCAACAAGACAATGACCCTAAGTACACTACTAAGAAAACTACAAAATTTTTTAAGAATTCCAATATTAAATTGCTTGAATGATCTGCTCAGAGCCCTGACTTGAATCCTATCGAGAACTTATGGAGTTCTGGACGGAAAAGTTCCCTCGGATCAGCGAAATAATAACGTCTCGATTTGTTCAAAAGGTTACAGTCTGAATATGAAAAAATTAGTAACGATTATATTGAAAAGTTAATACAAAGTATTCCTCGACGTCTGGAAGCAGTAATACAAGCAAAAGGCGGCAATACCAAGTATTAATTTTGTTACGTGTTTCATTTATTACTCATTTCGTTGAGTGTCCACTTATTTTTGTCTCCTGATAAATGGCTGTCATTTGCGTTATGGTACGGCGTGTTTACACAAAGGTGTAAATATGAACTACAAATATTCACTAAATAATCTATGCACTATAAGGCTATATAATAAGTAAAACTTAAATTTATAACAGTCATGTTAATTCGATAAACTTCATTCTTACCTGAAAGATAGAATTGAATCTAATCTATTTAGAATCTATTCAGAATCTAATTCTTAATATTACACATTCCCGTTTTAGCGACATTTTTTTATGACACATGTTTTAGATGGCGCCATGTATTTTTTGTCATATTTTTACATTGCAAAGGAGGACAAGTTCAATGACGTACTAAAAGTATTTATTGTGATTATCTGACACTACAATAAAGTTTTTTTTACTAGTCCTACAATTGTGTAATTTTTTTATTTAATAATTATAGTTTGTTTGTTTACTCTCTGAGTAAACTTTACTATTAGAAAAATGATACGACGTTTGAAATATTTGAATATTCCGTATAATTAAAAAACGATAATGTACATTTTACACATCCTATACAATATTGGATATGTTCTTTAATGTGATCACACACACAGTCTGAATATGAAATCAGTATACAGTCTGAATATGAAAAAATTAGTAACGATTATATTGAAAAGTTAATACAAAGTATTCCTAGACGTCTGGAAGCAGTAATACAAGCAAAAGGCGGCAATACCAAGTATTCATTTTGTTACGTGTTTCATTTATTACTCATTTCGTTGAGTGTTCACTTATTTTTGTCTCCTGATAAATGGCTGTCATTTTCGTTATGGTACGGCGTGTTTACACAAAGGTGTAAATATGAACTACAAATATTCACTAAATAATCTATGCACTATAAGGCTATATAATAAGTAAAACTTAAAATAACAGTCATGTTAATTCGATAAACTTTATTCTTACCTGTTTCCTCTAACTGTCCACTTATTTTTGTCCCCGACTGTATGTATGCAGATCATGCAAGATCACTCGAGGGCAGAAAATATATTTTATTGAAGTCTTTCACGCACTGGACTAGAACATGTACAACAGACATGTGTACCGTCGTGTAGATCATTGGGTTTGATTTGGTGGTAAATAGACTGTGAACTTTGTAATATGACAAAAATGAATAAGTTCAATTTAAAGCAGTGGACGAAATATAAGAATTTATGAATATCAATGTCTCGGGTCATTAAAAATATTAAAGGGGAAACAAATTGTACTAGTGTTTTCCAACCAGTAGGAGTATTTGACAATTTGTGGTCACACTAATTGTTGGACCACCCTGTAGTTTGAGCTCAATGTAAAAGCAACTTATAGTTGCAACGATATGAACAGTTTTGGAAAAACCAACACTGGAATAGCATGAATGATACCAAATATGGAATATGAAGATCAGATGCAATATACAGGGTGTCCCAAAAATGTTGCACTTCCTTGCTTCTTAATCAGCATAAAGAATGAAACGTTTCTTCAAATGACCTCAGGAATTACACCTTTCAAGGAAATACAACATTTTTGCGAAGCCCTGTAATTTCGTAGCTACACAAACACGAAATAGTTGTATTCTTCATGCTGATTAACCCCTTGCCCTACAATATCGAGTCAGACTCGTGATGAAAATTCTGAACAGAGCCTAATAAATATGTATGTTACTAATTTCCTTTAAACCGAAATAAAATTGTATTTTGTTGTAGTTGATATATATCCTTCGCAGAAAATATAGGCACACAATAAATATAAACTATCTTTTTGTCCTATGAAATCCTGAACGACGAAGAATTTCTAATCATTATAATCACCAAGTAAATAGTAGTGCAAGGGGTTAAGAAGCTACAAATGTAAAATTAGATTCAGCTGATCAATTGACAGCTATTGGCAGTTACTGATCCGGAACACGAGCATGAATGTTTAATGTTCATATTTTCAGATGCACATCAATTTTGGTCCTTTATGCAAAGTAAAAATATTTAACCTCGATTGCAAGATGCAAAATAGAAATTAGTTCCTACCTTTAATCATTTTTTAAGTTGCAAAATAATAAGTCGATTTCCTTAAAATCTTTGAATCCTTCTATCGTTACATATTTCATTTACTGACGTTTGTCACGATCGCATAAAATTGACAGTCTACGTATCAGTATGAGTGCGTGTTTGGTTCATGATGATATTAACTGCAATAATGGCGAAACGTTGGGAAAACCTTCCCATTCGACATGGCTTACATTCGAACACCTCGGATAACTATTACGAAATTATTGTTACCACAAATTTATGACCAAATTCGCAAAGTTTGAAACGTTATTATGTATAAGCGAATGGTTACTAGTGAGCTCCGATTATACGAACATAAAATCATATTGGGGGAAATCAGGTGAATTCCAATTATATTAACGATACAGTTATACGAACTGTTTGTTTCCCAATGGGGTCCATATAAATGGAGTTTTATTGTCACTAACCACAACGGGTAGAACTATGTGGTGGACTCAATGCATTATTTACTGTACTGAATGAAACTATCGCTGCAGTACAACTTCTGTAGAATGGATAATACATATATGTTAGAATAAACAAGTTCATTTTTTTTAAATTTGTATCTTGTATATTTTAGTCGGGTGTGTAACGAAACGTAGCAACATTAATGAAACTACATTAAAAGTACTAACAACGATGTGGCTAAAATTGTCACAGGGTGTTAAATAATATGTATTAGGTCATCTTGTGAGTAATACGAATTTCTTTTCATCTTTTTCGAAGGTAAAACTCAATGCACAATATAATGGTGGGAAAACAAGAGCATAATTGGTTATATGAAACGTGGGAAGTACACGGAAGGGCAATATTTGTGATTATAATTCTCGTAGTTTACCTTTGAGAAATACTAACAAAAGTTCGGATTATTTATAACATGATGTTATATTATTATTTTCTCAACAGAATTCGTTCAAGTCAACCAAAAAGATTAAAAGATGATCTCAGAAAAAAGAGATTAGCAACAAACTAATTAATATTTTGGTTTTAATTGTCTGTAAACATTATTATTCAAATCTGCGAATATTTACGAAACATTTTTCTTATTCCTTTTGATACAATTCGATTTCCATTTTGAAGAACGAATATTCAATCCAAATGTTATTTACTAATTATGGACGATTTATCACCGAAATGATCTATTATCCGCATAGTACATTTCGAACTATACGTGAATGTAGGATTAAATAAATTCACATGACTGATCGAACTAATTTGATCAAAAGTTATATTACGTGTATTCGGTTAATCGAATGATGATAATATTGTTAATAATTTCACTTTATAAGGCTTCCATTACTGTCTTTTGCGTCAATGTATAAATTCATTGTACGTAAAATGATTAATTTCAGTATGATAATTACAACCGAAACGTCCACAGATGTATAATAATACTCTCGTTTTGAGTATTGTCATGTCAGTTGCATTCAACTGAAGAACTCCAACAAATAAGAAAACGTGACACTTCTTTAAATTAGTATGTATGTATGTATTTGTATGAGGTTATGATTTACATCATGAGGTAGTAATCATTATTTCATTTGCTTATTCATTTTTTATATCTGTGCAAAATATATAAGTTAAGCGAAACACAAACTAGGAAACAGTTTTGAACAGTTCGAAGTAATTTGAAATGAACTACCTTAAGCTAATGAATTTCATCAAGTTCGTGCACTGTAAACTTCAAATTATATTATCTTCTATATTACAGTATCTTCACCTGCATTTCTGTGTAATTATATTTACTACCTGAAATGTATACTATACTGTCACGAATGCATATCATATTACGTAACCTCCCTCTGTTCACAACAACAACAATTTATCTATAGTGAAAGTATACACGAAAATTATATTAATAAGCCACAGTATTAAAATTAAATTATTTTTCTCCCAGGTACCAATCGAGATCCATCAATTTTTTGACACGATTTCAAATTTTCCTTCAAACATAAATTTGTAAAATTTGCAAATGTATAAAAATCCTCACGAGAACACATTTTAAAATCCATTCGATATAACTCCTTAACCAGTTAGCTGTTTTCGACGAGTATAGTCGTCATGAAGAAATGGCCATATTTTGTGTTGTGACGAGTATACTCGTCATGAGTAAAAAGTAGTTACAATTTGCTGCTTAAATTACAATTTTAGCGGAAACTAAAATATATTCGTAACCTTCAAGATGTTTGAAATATTTCATACTACTTAATTCAATATTATAACAGCCACACATACCCTGTGTTTTACGAGTATTCTCGTCACCACTTAATTTTTGCAACGCAATTTAGGTACACATTTTTCAAAGAGGTCGCAACAGCTAACTAGTTAATCGTTTAATTTAAAATTTTTGTGTTCACATATTTTAATATTTTTGCTCAAGATTCGTCTAGGGTTCGAACTATGCGAACTGTTCATGGCAATAAATTCACGTTTGAACAGTTCAAATTTGAAATTCTAGCGATTTTAGTCCAGATTCATATTTCACTCTCAAACACGTTAGAAGCACGACCTTGAATCTGCTTGCAAAAGCAAAAGGGTGAATTCGGACCTAGAATGAAACAAATATTGGCAAGTCAAATCTCATGCAATACCACGATGGATGCTAGTATTTTCAATAAAATATGTGGGTTATTTGAGACATTGCTTTGCCAAGTTGTTTCTCTAACCTCGGTATCAACAAGATATTGTATGTATAATAAAACCACTGTTAATTTGCAAGTAGATTTATGAGAAAAATATGACACAGTAATATCAATATGCAATATAGAGGATATCAATATGCAATTTCCAACTTCTTAAATTTATGAAAGAAAAAAATTTGTATTCGATACCTATGTTTTGCAACTGACAATGACAATTTTTATATTACTGTTGGATCATAGAAATCTTATTCTGTATGCAAGTTCTAATTTACATCAATTATTTTACAGGAACAAAAATAAGAAAAGAATTTATTTTGTCAACAACAATATTGTTTATCACAAAAACATAGAAGAACAGCATCGATATTTGTTACGTTAATTGTCTTTATTTTAAAGATCTTTGAATTCCATGAATGTATAAAAATCCGCAGTGTACTGATCAGATAGTTGATAATAAAAGATAGTTATAACGATCACTGTAAATCCGGGTTTTATGCAGTTATAATGAATATGGGTCAGAGAAATACGAAACAGTAAGAACGTTAGGAGAGTTAAAAAATGTTGTAACATTATCTTCGACTTGTTAAACTTATCAAGGCAGGAAATAAATTTCAAGTTTCCTCCGGGTTGCTGCACTTGAGGTAGGAAATTTTAATTTTGCATATTGATCGGCAGTATAGTGACGCATATTGTGTACGATGTTCCGTGGAGTTTCATGAAATTCTATGGGTTTACAGAACCCGGTGCACGAATTAAAAATCGAAGTTCAATTCTTCGATATCGAACCGCATTCAATATTACGGTACGTATATATTAGTAATTTCGGTCAACTCACGAATGCATCGCAACTGCATGCGAACATTCTTATATCGATGCAGTCTATTTCGTAAGAAATAAAAAATCGTGTAAATGAAACGAAATAATATTTTAATCATTTCTTTTCAGAATCAATATTACACTCTTGAACAAAGTAAACTTTATATAGCGCTTTCAATTTTCATACTTTAAAGTTGAAGTTTCAAACATAAACAGAGGTGTCGTCTATACTAGCAAATATTTATTTTGCATTAAAGTGGTTATTTTATTGAATAAAAATGTATTTATCTTGCAGTCATATAATGGAGTGCCAGAAGGTTAAAACTTCCCCGTCTGTGGCAAGGGGTGACATGAGACGGAAAAGAGAAACATTCGTTTGTTTAATTTCAGCACATTCTGTGTAGCAACATTCAGAACACGCGTTACATTAAATCATTGCATTGGTGATCTAACTAAATCAGAGAATTCTATGAAAGTTTTGTAACAGTAAATTGTACCATAAAAAATATGTTTTTAGAATTATTATTAGATACTCAATTGAAACTTTAAAAACCAATATTAATGCAATGTGTTAACGTAACGTTTATTAGACTACTTTACAATCACTGATTAGTTAAATGTTGATACGACTAGAAACAAATGTAATTGCAAAAGAAATATGTGTAAAGTTTAGAATGTAAAAACAATGATTCGCAATACATAAATACACATATTACAACCATAAATTAATAAGATTCAACATCATTGATTCAAAGGGTGTTTTTTAAAGAGGTATAAGTAGAGCTTTAAAATTAAATGAAACACATAAAAATCGTGGTCATGGACATGGTATTTGATTTACTCAAAATATAATTTTATACCATTTTCTTTGCTAAACCTAATGTTAAAGCCTGCGAATATATGAGCCGTTTATTTTGAAAGTGGCCTAAGTCCATTTATCTTAAAATCGAGATATTTAAGGGTTTGCGTTTCAATGAATTTAAAAATATACGTATAGGACATTAATGAGTCGCACTGCTTAAGTGTATCTAAGGGTGATAAATTTATAGTTCCTATTAAAATAGTGGCAATTATTAAGTGAATAATATGCGTTTTCTTATCAAGAATGGAGTTAGGCCACTTTCAAAATTAACAGCCAGATTAATTATAAAATTTGAAGGTGCCCAAGTCCATTCAACATAATTTAAGATGCTTCAAATTGAAAAGAAACAATACTGAATTTATTTTACATATCCTTAAAACACTTCAGGAACATAATTTATGCGATTCAATTAACTACAACGGCAATCTTTGTTTTCGAAAATTTTTTCCGGTACAATATTTCCGGTTTGAGTACAATATCTTTTTCCTGAATTCCGATTAATCTTTCGCACTTTTTGGATGTGTGATTCATCAATTTTTTCTCTATTGTCATTCATATCTTCATCCTCTGAAGATGAATATTGTTCTATAATTCGGTTTCTTTTTCGATTTTTTTTTAAATCATTACTTACTATTTCTTCTTCACTATCTGAACTAAATAATAGTCTTGTTCTGTTCTTCCCCATGGGTGAAATAATTTCTAAAATTTAATATTAAATTTTAAGTTTTATATTAATTAAACGTACTGGTTATTCAACTAACGCAATTGTCCAAAAACTGAGGTTAAATTGTAAATACTAATTAATTAAAATTACCTTCATCACTACTTTCCGACATTATCAATAGTAAATATATTATCTTGATTATTTAAGTATAAATGGAGTTAGGCCACTTTCAAACTACACGGTTCGATTATTAAACTAACTCTGAAAACTTATGTGTCAAGAATTATCGTATTTGCTCGGATTATAAGCAACCTGAAATGCTTTACTGATAAATAACATAAAGTTGTACACGTAACCATGATAACCGGAAAAAACTGAAAAACGGAGTTAGGCCACTTTCAAAATAAACGGCTCATATCTTCCAGTTTTTAAACGACTGCAATCTTCATCTCTAGCGTTTATGAAGATATAACTGTAGACTAACTGTAAGCCTATAATTGTTAAAGCTTAAATAAACGGAAAATGGTTTCAGTGGCTCAATAACAAAAAAAAAATCCTTTCAAGTAATTGTGATTACTTATGGGTACCCCTAATATGTCGATTTCAAGATGATAACGTACACGTAATGAAATTGCCCAGTTTCTTTTCAGAAGACGTACACTACCGGCCATAAGTGTTTACCCACCCACATATTTTTTAACATTGTAGTCCACGGTTCTACGGTTCAGCTTCAATAACTTTGCTATTTCTCTGTTACTTTTTCCGATGCTATGATGGGACACTATTAGAGCGCGCGTTTCAATCGATAATTCTTTTCTCCCTGATATTATTTGAAATTTTCGCAAAATTCTTTAGGCACGTGAAAATCAACTGTTTACTGTATGAAAGCTTAATGCAGTATGAAATTTGAGAAGACTAAGATACCTGTATTACCTGCGTTCATATTCCCTACTGACCGTTATAAAAATTTCAGAAAAATGGGTTTCTTTACCCGAACTCCAAAATTGTCGTTTTTCATAAAAAGCTGTAAGCTCATTTACAGTACCTGATTGTGTATGTACAGAATATTTTGGATGTTTTTTATTAGCCTTATAATTAGGATTTAATGCTACGGACATTTTCATAACAATAAAATACCTATTATTTGAATAGTAACGAAATTTGAAGGTGGGTAAACACTTATGGCCGGTAGTGTAGAAGTGGGAAACTCTACGCAATGCAGTGGTGTCTAGAATAGAATAAAAGGGTTCCAAAATGTCGACTCGTTGAGGGGTCCGTAAATCGAGATTATGCACAAGCGTGCGGACTACTTTTATTGCCGGAAAGTTTGACGGCAATGGTTCTTCGAAGTTCTCTGCGCGGAACGGGACTTTTTAATTAAGTGCATACCGTTCGTGTCGTCAATAGGTATTGTCTCGCTACATAAAGACGGCATAATCGAGAAATTTTAGAATTCCCATTCGCAAAGAATGTTTCAGTTGTACGACGAAATTATAGAAAATTAACCCTCAGCACTCGAGTGGTGACTGTGAAGCACCACTAGAAATTGTTGTGGCATTATTTCAAGGAAATTACAAAAAATATTAGAAAATATTACAAAATTTGTATTTAATTGATCACTAAATATTTAAATATTATATGTGGAAATTGGATCAATTTCGTATGAATAAAATTAAAATATTCTAAGACGGAAGAAAAATTTAGTTTTAGAATGAAAATAGTGCCGAGTGCAAAGAGTTAAAGTATAAAACTTTCGTATTGGAAGAAATGATCGTTCTACGAAAATTGTATACGGTAACCTCACCAACACGTTTCTATTTGTGTTGTTCTTTAGCAAAACATTTTATATTATCCTTGTTAAAAGAAAGATTACAAAGGCCTTTTGAAATTAGCGTGCTACGCGTCTATGTTGCATTTAAGTATTAAAAGAAACTTCTGACGACGTATATTCAGGTGTAAAATTTTCACTCTGCTATTCAGTAGATCAGCAACTGTTCTGAATATAAGAATTTCTTTGTACTCATCTTTGTGAAGTTATACTCTTTTTCCAGAGTACTGGAACACAGTTTCTTTAACTTCTTTTCAGATTGAACTTTAAACGCGGTCGAGGCAACTAGCTTTTATGAAATTTGTTAGAAAAACTCCTCGGGAAAGTTAATTAGAAAGTTCAACAGTGAGTGCGGAATTTAGTTAAATTATTAGGAGATATTAAGTACGAAGTTTGTTACCTCTCGCTGGCCTTAATATTTTACATCGTTTGCATACACTAGCTACTAATTTCAAGAATATCCATACTAATTGTAAAAAGAATAATTGGTTATTGTTTGATAGTATACAATAGCTTTTGCGGTTACATTTTATTATCGCTATTTTACATCAACATTTTATCATACATCATACATATTTATAAATATAGACATATTGACGATAACCAGATTGTATATTTCAATTCCTTAGTAGACATACAATATAATTATTTACATTGTTATAGACCAGTACATATTGTTAATTTTTTTTTATTATTTCAGACTTCGATATAAAATCTAGTTCTTCGAGGAAGACATTTTAATAATAGAAAGACTGAAACTTGGTATATACCTATATTGCCCAAAAGCAGTCAAAATGACTGCATTGTGAAAGAATAACTAATGTGTAAAGACATTTGTTAGTTAGCTTTTCCAATAACTCACTTCTATTCGACATTTCTTTCATGAATTTAGGTCGCAAAAGAAATAAAATAAACAACTTGTTAGAACAAGTATCACTGCATAAAGATTCGAATAACTACGTACTACTTTAGCTTATTGAGCAACTGCAACTTATCAAGTATACGCCCAAATCGACAATTTATCATGTACTTGTATGTTATCATGTGACGGTAATCGAAAAAAAAATGAAAAATGTTATTTCAATACAGAGCCGAACTGGTCATATAAGAAATTTACTCAATTCAATAATAAGAGTCATTTGATTATTTAAAATTTCCCAAGCAGTCAAAATGACTGCTTCTGGGCAATATAGGTATAACACATACATATATATATACCGGAAATGAAGGAGGGGGGAGGTAACTACAATTATTAATAAACGCATTTATATGTTGTTCAAAAAGTCACAAAATTCTAAGAAATTGTGTCATTATATACATAATTGTTTTTCTAATTGAAATTAAAAAGCAGTCAAAATGACTTCCTTGGGCAATCTAGTGTTAATAATAGTTTTATACGATAACATTTCACTTTCTAAGGATGCTTAGCACTTCCGTCCCAGGAATCGGAACTGAAAATTATCAGCTCAGTCTTCACGCGAAACGAAACGGTCTCTTAGTAAATCGTTAACGTCGAAACACGGGGGAGATTTTCTTTTCACCGGCAATTATCAGCCGACAGATCAAATGTTTGATCTCGTTGGAGTCTAACTTGCCACAGCTCTGTAAACAGTTTCCGGGACGTCGCACAGTGGGACGAAACAGGCGATTCCCTCGACATGGCTTTTTCATCTAATTATTCCTTAATAAAAATTTAAATGTGGGTCATACTCTATGTATTTTTTCGTGCTGAATCGAATGGTGAAGTCCGTTAGGTGATAGGAATTATGCGAAAGAAGCTACAGCGCATTCATAGAACAATAATCTTAGATTTTTTATTTTCACATAAAACATTTAATGGTTACTTAAATATGTACTGAAGAATGAATAGAATTTAGTTTTTGTTTGATTTTTTAATTCTGTTTAATGTTTTGTAGGTGTGATTTGTTTAATTTTATAAACAAATTAAAAATACAAAATAAAAGCGCAAATAGAAACATATAAAAGAAAAGTAAAATAAAATCTCTACTTAGCAACTGAAAAACTTCAGAAATGATATCAATTAAGTTTGGTCTGAAGAATTTCCTTTTATCTTCAAAAGTAAGCGAGTTATTCAGGTGACCTGTTTGTAGTGTCCCACCCTGTATATTGTTTCGTTGTCTTCCTTATTTATATTATTTCGTTATCTTTGTTGTTAAGTATTCTACAAAGAACACTACAATTGTATGTAAAACTTGTAACAAGTCATAGAAATATGGAATAAATATCCTCCTTTTATAATTTACAATCTTTATTGGTTCATGCAATGAAAATCCACAATTGCAACAGTTTCAAAAACTATTCGCTGCACACGGATACGGAAAGCTGAAAACTGATACTGATCGATAAGAGCAGAATTAAGAAATGCATACATAGTCAAAATATACTGCGTTTTGCTGGACTTTGACTCTAGAAACCACTTGTTCAAACATGATCTCCGGGAAGAATCGGACGAAGTCGGGTATGATTTTTGCGTATTTCTCTCACTGAATACCAACTGTAAACACTTGTAAAGTCTATTTTTCGGAACAAATCGGAACTTTTTTGTAACACGACAAAATGTACGCAAAATGCCCACAACATTACTAAACGTCAAGTGTTAAACAGTAATACAGCCATTTTTTATTTCATTCATATTTTTCTCAGCTCAAATACACCTCATAAGTAGGAAAAAATTATACAACAACATTACCAAAAGATGGAAACTATTAGGAACAATTCATTAGAAAGATACGGTTTCATGAAAATTCAAGTCTTGAGCTGTCGATTTCAGATACATATGCCGGAAATATAACGTTATCACTGACATGTCCTGGAATGTCACCACATTTTACTTATTCCAAAAGCCTAAGAAACGATCCTATGAGCTCTCTTACTGGGAAAAAGAAGTTTGAATTTTTCGTCCATGTCGGAGATTTTACATAAGTCGTCCCACTGTGCGTCGTCGTTAGAAACTGGTTCAAAAACAGCCGCTGTTTTCGAGGAGAGTTCCCGATTTTTTGAGTGGCTGTCGCAAAGAATCGTCGCTGAAAGTTCCGCACCGGGGCGTTTTCACCGTGCATCAAGCGCAGTGACGCGAGCCATCTTCCAATCTGCTAAACTCTTGCGAACCCGTCAGCTTTCTTCGAAGAGTCTCGAGGTGTTCTAGGAGTCCTCGAAACGAATCGTTCAATCTTGCGACTCGCCGCGTGAACGACCACTCGTCGCGTCGCGTCGCGTCGCCGCGTCGCAGGAACGGAATCTCGCGACACTTCGTTGGCTTTGTTATCGTAAATCGAAAAGTCGATCGCCGCGGAACGAGCCGTATCTCGTTTAGCTGCGTTTTATCATTGGCCGAGTTCAGACCGGTTCATTGGCTCCCCCGATCGCTCGTTGATTCTATTAAGGTGCAATTATGCGTCGGAACGGGGCCAACCTCGATATCTTGCTCCCTGAAGTCTCTCGTTTTTCGTCGCTGACATACAGTGAGTCACGAAAGTATCCGAACGCCCCGAAATAAAACGTTTAGAGCTTAAAAAATACGGGTCATATTATGAATTACGAAATACTTTTATTTCTATAATAACGTATAAGAATCGTGATTATATACAGGGTGGGGCACCACATTTTGCCATCTAGATTTACGTCATTATTATTACGCATAGCAAACAATGTTTTAGGTGAAGTTGAATGGTTTTGAGAGCGGCACATTCTGATGGTACATTTTTTTTTTGTAGGTGGGCGTGTAAAGGACATACGAAGGTCATTCATGTTTTTTTAAATGATTCGTCTTGTTGTACGAAACCTTCTCAATGAATTTCACAGGCTTGCTTCATCCGAAAAAGGATAGACAACTCAGTAATTAAATAAACAACTGAAATGAATTTTCTCATCAATAATTATTATGAACGACCGATTATGTTATGATCGATCGAATTAAATTTCTCTCATTGATAACTGTTACGAGTGATCGAAATGAACTTCTCTCTCATCGATAACTGCTTTAAGCAATCGAAACCGTTTTTCTTCATCGATAACAGTTATCGAGGAGGACCCAATTTTTTTACACCAATAACTGTTATTTGTGACCAAAAAGTATAAAAATCGATATTTTTAAATCATTTTGTTAAATTTCAATAATATTCAAAAATTTTGTCAATGATTTTTATCGTTGAAAATTTTAGAATAACTGTTATTTTTAGTTCCTTCCTTTGTCTTTCTATTAGCTCGGTTAGGGGATGCTGTAGTGTACACGTTCGCAAACAGAAGAACGAACTCTACAGTAAGGAGCAAAACTGAACACACATACGACATTTTAACAAAAATAATTTTTTATTCAATATTTGCATGTAGAATACAAAAGAAACAAAATACTTAGTATTATCTACAATCTTCTGGCTTTTCAAAACAAACAAAATATTTGTGATATTATTGTTATTTCGCTTCATACAATTTTTTTTCGTGTAGTCGGTTTTGCACCGCAACTAATTTTGTGTAAACATTTCAGATTTTCGTACACTTAATATTTCGTCCATGAACCTTCAACCTTGATTATTGCCTGAATACGTTTAGGCATACTTAATACTACATTTTCGCAATATTCTGGTGTAATAGAATACCACTGTTCCTGCACTCTTTGCCACAAATCAGTTATCGTTGTTGGGGGAGCACTATAGTTATTCTGTAACTTCATTTTTAAGTATGCCCAGACATTTTCGTTCGGGTTTATCTCTGACTTTGAGCAGGCCATTCCATGGTTTGAAATGGTTGAGTTTGCAGCCAATTCTTTACGCTCTTCGCACAATGCCCAGGAGCGTTGTCATGTTGGAATACGACGTCACACTCTGGTACCGGCATATTTTCAATTGTTTCCAGTAAATTTTTTTCTAAAATATCCTTATACGTATACTGGCTCACCATACCTTCTATTCGATGTAGTGAACCTACACCGTGCGCCGTAATGCACCCCCACACACCATAAATGAACCACCACCAAATTTTATTGTTTGCTTCACATGACGCGGTAAAAGAGGTTCGCCTTGCTTCTTCCAACACCAAGAACGTCCATCCGATGAAATTCGATTGATTTTAGATTCGTCGGAAAAAATTACTTTTTTCCATTGCTCTATATTCCAGCTTAAATATTTTCGTGCAAAACTCAGACGGGCCCTGACATTCTTTTTTGATAGAGCAAGTTTTTTTTTCTTCTCAATTGCTGCAAAATTGGCTTCTTTTAATGCCCTTCGAGCCGTCCACTTACTAATTTTCTTTCCAACATCGTTTTCTAATAACTTTGCAGCCATTGATGCCGTCGTTGTAATTTCTGAAGTAATGCATTTCGTCAATCTTCTCTTCTCCTGACAAGATAATAATTTTGGACGGCCTCCAAAAGATGCAGGGTCTTTACTACAGTATTTTTTCCGTATCTTATGTACAACTCCCTGACTGACAACAACTTTTCTAGCAATTACTCGCGTTGATAAACCCGATTTTAATTGGAAAATGATATTATTCTTCATATCTTTAGATAATGGCTTCATGATGTTACATTGATGCGTGTTAACGCATGAACAACGATAAACTAATAACCACTACACTCCTAGTCGTGGCATTGACCGTGATGGACTACCAAGTTGTTTACAAAATCTGTGTTTACAGTTCCTAATCCCGAGAATCTTAGTGCGGTCAAAACTGATTACACGAAAAAAAATTGTATGAAGCGAAATAATAATGATATCACAAATGTTAAATTAGTTTTGAAAAGCCAGAAGATTGTAGATAATACTAGGAATTTTGTTTCTTTTGTATTCTACATGGAAATATTGAATAAAAAATTATTTTTGTTAAAATGTCGTATGTGTGTTCAGTTTTGCTCCTTACTGTATAAGTGTGCAAAGTTTCAAGTAAATCGATGAGATCGTGCACTCTGCTTGTTAGCTGAAGCATCCTGCGCACAACGTCCCGTGAGCATTATTATTATTTTGATCCTACATCATGGCAAACACATCCGCAGCGGAACAGGCTAAATATAAAACAGGCGTTCATTATAATAACAGATGGGCCGTGGACCGAATGAAACGCAGCTTAACTGCGAAAGAAAATGCATTCGTCGAACCGTACGATTGCAGCACCGTCACAAACGGAACGGTTTCGTTTCCAGCGGAAACACGCCGACCGAATTGCATTCCGGTATTGTTCGCGGTATTTTTACGGTGCCACCGTTATTGCCAATCCGCCGATTCCAAAATCCGAAACCAGAAAGAAGATAAATCGAGCGACGAACGGTGGGTTCTCGCGACTCCGTGGAAATTCGTGCGTCGTTCCATTGTTTCCGTGTGTATTTATCGGGCCACGGTTTCGGAAGAGGTTGTTGCGAAGATCGGTTAAATTGTCGCCAGATCGTTTCGAGTGGAATGCACACGAACGATATCGGCATTGAAATCGGCATTGCTAGTTGTACGTACAGGTCTGCAGAACTAAATCCATGTAGCGTTACAGCAGTAATACGCATATTATTGCAGCCGCATATTAGTAACAGCTTTCATATCTGATTCAGCCGTAGCTGAACAAGAGAGTTATTCGTTTCGATAATAATAATTAGACTGCGGATCTTTGCGCAGAATAAAAATTGCCTGCGTCAATTACAAGAAACGACACAAATTCTTCTAATCTTTCTAATGTTTTAAATTGCACCAGTTCTTTTTTTTTTTTTGTGAAGTGAAACTTCTTTGCTGAGGGTTACGATTTTCTGATGTGACGGAAACGATGTTACGGAAGTCGGAAAGTGGCGCGAAATTTTAAACGGAGATTCGAACCCCGGTCTACCGCTTGGTAGTCCAACTCCTCAACCGTTTGGACAACCAACGATATTAGAATATTACAGAACATTTTTGGTATATATCGCAATGAATAAAATGCTGCAGCGATAGGATTTTAGTAAAAATTACGGTAGTAGGATCAAACGAAAAGGTTAGAAATACTTGCTTATGTTATGACAGCACATGCATCTATTTACATACGTTTCCACTAATTTTATGTGATTCCAAACTTCTTGAACATTATTGATTATTGTGGCATATACAACGGGTTGCAGATATCTCCAAAGATAAAAAAAAATAAACGCGTGAAAAACCACGCGCGACAGAAGTGAAACTACTTGCAGTCTATTAATGTTTAGAAGTAAATTAAGATTGGAAATGGTATATGAAGCGACAACAACATCAGGAACAACTAATACAAAAAAAATTATGAAGTGAAAACAAGATCAAGAGCAACTAATACAAAAAAAAAATCATAGAAAAAGCTTCATTTAAAAAATAATGAACGATCAAAATTTGTGACACAAAGAAGGAGAGCGTATGGGAAAGAAAGAGACATAGTTCATAGCATTTCTCATACGCTCTCCTTCTTTGTGTCACAAATTTTGATCGTTCATTATTTTTTAAATGAAACTTTTTCTATGATTTTTTTTTGTATTAGTTGTTCTTGATCTTGTTTTCACTTCATAATTTTTTTTGTATTAGTTGTTCCTGATCTTGTTGTCGCTTCATATACCATTTCCAATATTAATTTACTTCTAAACATTACTAGACTGCAAGTAGTTTCACTTCTGTCGCGCGTGGTTTATCACGCGTTTATTTTTTTGTCATACATACAAGATGAAATTCGTAACAATATTCAACACATCTCGTGGCATTTCATGTTTCTACAGGAGAAAAAGATTAAATTCGAGTGCCTACCACAATCCGTAGATTTCAATCCTGTTAAAGATTTCTGAACAATTTTGAGCTGAACATTTACCTTTATGCGACCGTACCAACAAGAAATGATTTTGGAAAGTTAAATAAAAATGAAAAGTATACTGTTTATACTAATACACTACTCCTGGCGGAAAATATTCGATGAAAATCGTAAATATGATTGTTGAACGAATTATTGGGGCGTAATTAAACATGAACAATAGTACAATGTATATTAGATAAATATGGGAAGAGAGGTAATAATGTTTTAGAAAAATATCAATAAATGAATCGTTTTGCTTTTCGCCAAATATAAAATAATATATTATCTACCTCTACAAGAAAATGATAAAGAAATTTAAACAACATAACAAAGCAATAGAACAGTTATTCATATTTCTGACGATGAAAATGTCAATGAACATTGTTGCCAAAATGTTCTATATTCGGGATGATCAAATCATTTTTCAAATCAGTACCTAATTTGCTTATTTTGTAGATTATGAGAAAACAAAGGTAATCATTTTGATATTAATTTCTTTTTTTTTATATACGACAAGTTTTATCATTATATTCTCTCGTATCGTTAATGGAAATATTTTCCACATTGAAAATATGAATAAATTTAATGATAAACAATTGTAAGTGCACCGGAAAGTCTACAAGCTGCGATAAACTAACAAAACTTATCAAATGTTTGAATAAAAAAGTAGAAATCGCAAAAATATCGAATTTTTCTATTGTCTTGGTTTTTTCACTTGTATCACTATTTTATGTAGACTACACTGTGGTTCATAACTATAGCTCCACTGACATTTTTAACATTTTCGACTTATAGGAAAATAATTTGGGAAAGTCAATCATATGGTGTGAAAGAGGATAATAAATATAATTAATTCTTAATGAAATTGATTGAAGTTGTACACATATGAAAGTGCATTTTTGGTGGAGGTACACTCATGGTGTGGGGTGCATTCTGCAAGAATGCAAATGCAAACTGCAAGAATGAATAGTGCGGAGTACATTGGAACACTTCAAAATCATTTATTGCCGTTTATTGATGCAATAATCAATTTACAAATCAATTCTTCAATTTACAAAAGCCGACAACTAAAACATTGTTTGAAACATCTAATCTATCTATGCGGAAAAAACGAAAATCTATGGTGTATCATGGTACGGCATGTTTATAAACATAGTCGACAATTTTCAAACATTTCAGAGCTAAAAACAGCTGTTATCGATGTGTGGAATGACATTTCATTTCAGTGTTTCATGTTTCGTGAATTGAAAACGTTCAAATACGTCATTATTATTATTTTTATTGTGTTTTACATATGAGAATACGATATACCTTCAAATTAGTGTGTCATCAAATCATTTTAACGAAAAAATGATTTCATTACTTTGTGTCACAAAAATCTATTTTCTGCAAAAACTAGAGGTCCTAGACAAATTTTGAAAACAGATTTGAAATCAGCATGAAAAAATCTATAGGAAACGATATATAGCATGTTTAAAAAAAAATTTTTCCGCGCGTGGTAATGGAAAAACTAAAATTTTCTTCGAATTGTGCACATTAACGAATTTTCTCAAGGTTAAAAAACGTTCGTACCGTAATCTCCCTATTTTTCCCATATTCTACAAGGTTGCAGCTTTCATTTAAAAACAATTTCATCGCTCTACCTCATTCCTATCGAAAATTCTTTGATTTTGAATCTGAGAAAGCCGTTTTTGCCGACTGTGCGCCGATGAGGAAAGTCAAAAAGCTGAGTACTCCTCCTCTGTTTAATAAATGTTTATTGGTATTTTATACGTCTTATTCATCGAAGATGTCCCGAACCCGTAACAATACGTAACAATTACAATTATGTTTCGTTTTATAAATATGTATGCAATTATATAGAGAAATACATGGTTTTTTAACACTAGAACGACCAAGCACTAAATGCAACTGGCATACATTGCCTTATAATAACAACAAAATAAGATTTGTTTAGATTTCGTATTAGTTTTGTTTAAATATCTACTTCGATAGAGAAGTTTATTAAAAAAATTTCTCATGGAAACATATTTATAATTTCAATATCTCTAAAAGAAAAAATTAGGAGCAAGTCATTTTTACCCATCCGGTAGTTCTAGTGTTAAGCTTACAAGAGGTATACGAATACTTTTTACACTCACTGTATGTCGAGAATTCACTGTAGTGTAAGAATGTTTATGTCACCGTTTGTATTATTCATATGTTTACCTGTTATTGATTTATACTGTTATATATAATTTTATTGATTTATGCGTTGCGTTAGCATTTTGTTAAATTGATTTTACCATGAGTTTCGTTTAAATAAACAGTTTCCTCTGAGTGAGCAAAGGACATTGACGTGTCAAGCCTCCTTACTTTACGTCAATGTCCTTTGCTCACTCAGAGGAAACTGTTTATTTAAACGAAACTCATGGTAACATCAATTTAACAAAATGCGGAATATATAAATTATATATAACAGTATAAATCAATAACAGGTAAACATATGAATAATACAAACGGTGACATAAACATTCTTACAGTAGTTACGTTCTGCAGTGTATTAATTTTCTATCTTTTTTTTTTTGTAGTTTCCTGTTTTCCATTATTCTCTAAGATGCAGATATTTATCGAAGAAATCGTCGCTGTTTTAAAATAAAATTCCAGTTTGTAAAAATGTATTTACGAGGTACAGTAGGGCCTTGGTCATCATAACCGTTAATATTTGAAGTCCCTGTTATCAAAACAATCCAACACGTTTTAAATGTAAATAGTCTAACGTAAGTTGATCCATATGCAACGCTATTTATTGAAAAAATAAATATTGTCTCTAGCACGGTAACCCAGTAACAGTGAAAGTTCTATTGTTCGAACATGCCGAGTTTATGTACCCTGTTTAGTTTTGATAATCGAGATTCTATGTACACTGTGTATTACTTCTTAAATCCTCCTATGACCGGCACTGTAAATACCGAGGAGGGAATGTTTCATAAACACAGGGGTATTAAAACTTGGTCGGGAGCTTATTCGAACGCCGACACGGAGATAATATTATAATATTATAATCTTATGTGAAATGGTTATGTTAATTTCTCGTCGGAGACGTCTGGAACATTTGATCAAACTTTGGTAACGTGTTCCGCTGAGCACAAGAGCTAAACAGCGCAGCGGTTGTATAAACGTACGACGTACATAGATCAGCGAATGCTTCCCTACCGAGTTATAGCCCTTCGAAGTTGCGCGTTAGAGGAAATGTTCTCGCACGCTATGCGAGTTTCAATAGCAGATGTCTCGAAGACCCTGTTCACGGAAGACTAGTTGCCAATCTCCTAGGTATCAGTGACCGCACTCAGGATGCTTACGTTCAATTCGGAATGCCCCCGAAATTTTCGAACTTTACAGACAATTCACCTTACAAATTCTCCTCGTTGGAAATTCTTCCGGTTAGCAGAAATCGTTGATTTTTCGTATTTCAAAATATAGATGAGGATCAGTTCTGAGCGTCACGCTTTTCCTCATAGCTATAAATGAAATATCCACCTGCATTCCCCAGCCGGTCAAATTCTGTATATATGCTGACGACCTCACTATAATTACCTGTGGAAAAAATATACACACCACTCAACGGACCCTTCAAGACACATTAAATAAAATTCAAAAATGGTCATCTTTTACGGGTTTTAGATTCTCAAGTAGTAAATCAAAATACATACTCTTTTCAAGACAAAATACGATATCCTCTAGCATCAAACTAGTCCTGGCTAATCATGTAATCAATGAGGCTCACGAAATAAAAATTCTAGGTCTTATCTTCGATCGAAAACTCACTTGGTCTGCTCACATAAAACACATAAAGAATAAATCCCTACAAAGATTAAATCTCATAAAAATGATATCAGCCCAAAAATGGGGTGCCAATAAAGATATCATCATTTTCACATACAAAGCATTTATTCGTTCCAAATTGGACTATGGGTCTGTTATTTTCGACTCCGCTAAGGAGTCACTACTTTGCTCTCTAAACTCTGTTCAAAACACGGGTCTCAGGCTTGCTTTGGGAGCGTTCAAAACTAGTCCTATTTCTAGTATCATGGCCGAAAGTAATGTTATCCCCTTGGAGTTTAGGAGAAAACAGCTTAGTCTAACTTACGTTGCAAAATTGATATCCACACCCTCTAATCCTACATATTCTAAAGTTTTCTCGAACCATCTCGATCATATCTACTCCACCTCGCCATCTAATTTCCCGAAACCTCTTTCTCAACGTATCAAATCTTACGTTTCAGATACTATTCAATCTTTCCCTCCTTTATTTCCTATTGTCCCCCTAACTGAACCACCATGGTCTCTCCTCCCTCCAAAAATTGAATCTTCCTTATGCGAATTTAAAAAAGATCTCACGAACCCCATTATTTTTAAAAATATCTTCGTAGAGGTATCCCAAAAGTATCCTAATCATATCCAAGTTTTCACTGATGGATCCAAATCCAACGATGGATGTGGATGTTCTGTTATATTTCCCAATAATCGAAAACTTTTCAAACTTCATGACTCCTGCTCTGTTTTCTTTTGTGAGGCCTATGCCATATTACAGGCTGTTCAATCCATTTCATTTGCTCAAGACCCTTACGTGATGATTTTCACTGATTCCGCTAGTGTCCTAGAGAGCTTATCTAACTCGGAAAACCAAGACCCCATCATTACACATATCATCAATGCCTTAATCAAAGCTAAAAATAACAACAAAGAAATCATTTTTTCATGGATTCCCTCCCACGTAGGGATATTGGGCAATGAAACAGCGGACGATGCGGCTAAAGAGGCCTCCAGAGAAATACCTTCAAACAACTCGGCTTCTTACAGAGATTTGAATAAACAAATCAAAAGAGAAATCTGGGATAGATGGAACAATAAATGGTCTAATTCTCCTCCCTCTAAGCTATCCTTGGTAAGACAAGACCTCCGTAATAACGACTGTCCCCCGATTACTAACAGAAGAGACCAGGTAGTCATCACCCGACTTCGCATTGGCCACACTAACCTGACCCACTTACATAAAATTCTAAAAGACCCTCCCCCTGTATGTTCCCGATGTAATACACCACTTTCAATTGAACATCTCATCCTGCAATGCCCTCTTTTCTCCTTCCAAAGAAGACGCTTGGCTATCCCCAACAATTTAAGTGATTGTTTCAATGTTAAGTCGAATACAGTCCAAGTTTTAAAATTCCTAAAATCTACAAAAATTTTCCACTAGTTGTTGATGCGACCTGTATAAATATTTAAATAAAAAAAAAATATATATAGATGAAAAATCCCGTCGGATTCTTGTTGCAAGTTTCATGAAAAATATACTTTTGTTTTTATTGAGTGGTTGGAGCTTGATGTTCTATTTGTGCATGTTGCAATAGGAACGGTCGAATATATCCGTATCAGTTGACCCACGCGAAAATACGGATTATATTTCTTCTGCCGGAAACTGCGTTTTCGAGAATTTCGAATTACTAAAAATCTCTGGGAAAAAGTAATAGTTCATCGTAGAATACTAGCCAATGTATCGGCTCATCTCATGAAATTTTTGAATTCACATTCGACATATATCGAAGAGTACGAACTTTTTAGTTAATTAAATTTGGTAGATATCAAATAATATTCATTCCTTGTAATATTTCCAATGTAAAAGTTTAATCAAATAATGGATATTTCATAAATTGAACTATTCATATATTTATGTGTATCTATAGATTAATATATCTTATTACATTAAAAATTTGAGAATTTCTTCATACCAAATTTATTTAAAGATTACAGTTCATTTGTGTAGTCAATCTTTTATCATTCAGAATGTGATTTTTTAAAAACTAGTTAATTAGGCACGAGATTTTCAATCAGAAATGTTTTGTTTATAAATAATAAAAAACGAACTAAAAACTTTATATATAAACATCTAGCGTGGTTTTAAAAAGTCCTGTGGTATTTTGTGTACTTATTGTTTAATATTTAACAGAATTTTGGAACCCTCCGCAATGACGGATTCAAAATTATTGATATTGTCATGGAGAATTATTCAATAAATATATTTATTTAAACATATATTACAGTAAAAACGGTTAAAAGTTTGAATAAATACAATCTTGTTTTTTGCCTGTTATTTTGTTATAATTATCTTCATTTGTAATTGTTTCGCGGATACGGATATTCCAATGCAAAGAATTATTATTCTTGATTCTACGAGAATCATGGAGAATCATTCAATAAATATATTTATTTAAACATATATTACAGTAAAAACGGTTAAAAGTTTGAATAAATACAATCTTGTTTTTTGCCTGTTATTTTGTTATAATTATCTTCATTTGTAACTGTTTCGGATACGGATATTCCAATGCAAAGAGAATTATTATTCTTGATTCTACGATCTTATCTTTATGCAAACGTAGAAAATACATTTTTCGCACAGCAGCCCGAATAATTTGAAGACCCTCTGTAACGATTAACATGAAATTTCTTGGTTGATGTCCAACGAGCTGCGGGTCTTTAAGAGACGATAAGACGTATTGCGATACGTATTCTTGAGGGTGCAGTTGCAAAGCAAGGTGATTGGCATCCGCACGTACTTTATACAATGTCAGCTCTGGGATTAAGAAGTGACAAGCGAGATAAAGCAAAACGTGCGTGCTTACCTCAGCCTTTAATCCCTGCACGTTGACGCAGCCTGAAGCAACGTGGATATTTATGTTTTACCTTTTCTAGTTTTAATTCCTACATGAATTATACATTTTACCTTGTTAACAGAGATATCAGGAGCGTTTAAAAATTCCAGCAGCTTTTATGAAAATAAAATGCATTAAACAAGAGAAAATAGCTTGATTATTCGCTAATAAAGTTATTTTGATTTTGTGACTTTACTTTTTGTTCTATCATTCTCTCAGTTTATCGAGTATTTTATATTTCAAACAGTACCAGTAACTGGCGGATGTTTCTTACATGGTGACACAGGCCATTCGACATAAATTTCGTTATGTACATATGTACCAAAGTGTCAAGAGAAAAAATGAGGAAAAAATCTTGAATGAATACATGTGAATGAAAAATTGAATTTATGATTATGATGAATGTCCCCTTTTTACTTTATTTCAACAAATTTCGAGTCGCTCAATGAGGGTAGAAAAATGTAATTCATTTCTTTCAAAATTTGAAGATTGTTAAAAATAACCCCTTGAAATAGAGTTATTAAAAAAAAATCAAAATTATCACTGTATTATTTAAAAATTATTCTAAGAAGTTGTAGGGGTGTCCAATTGGTGGAATATTATTTAAAACAACACAAAATCTCAATGTAAAATGTGTAATTTATAAATTGTGAACTTTTGTTAAATTATGAAAAATATGTAAGCATGCGAAATGTCTCTTTGTCTTGTAAATCCATCGAAAAAAATAATATCTTCTGTTTAACATAACACATTGACTACCCAACCAACAACCATGAGTACTACATAAATACTAAAATATAAAAAACAAGGATTAAGAAGTATAAAAATTTATTATATATATTACTATTTTTACATTCTTGTAATCTGTGTTGACAAAATATGACACACCCAATATATTCATTCTCCGCAACACAACAAATTTTCATTGCGATTTTGGTGTGTTTTTCAAATCCAGTCATATCTTTTCATATTATATTTCCACTATATACATTTCCTTTGGACTTGACAAAAATTAGGTTATAGAGGGTTACCCCAGTATTTAATTTTTCAATCTAATCAAAAAATTGCGTGACTCGTATGTGAGTCACGCGATAATCAACACGTTGAATCTTATTATTCTTTAATTTCACGTAAAACGAATTGAACATCACGTGAGATGCGAAAAGCGATTCACTAAAAAATTGGGCCAGTGATGGAACGAGAAAATCGTTTAATTAGACACTGCTATATATTATACACGGTGTAGGTACATATAGAGTGTTCTACCTAACTTGACCATCCTAAATCTCACTTGTTTTTTATGATAGGAAAATTATTATATGATGAAAATATTTGGTTCAAGGGAGCAAATCTAACAATAAGTTTAGGGGAACATCAATTTTCTTCATTTTCTCTGGTTGGATGATCGATAAAGGAAAACTTATTTTATTATAACAAATGTCCAAACTGATGTCCAATAATATCAATACATTTTTGTTTATCAATTGGCTTCATTTTTGTCTAGAGAACGGTAAAATATATTTTTTCCTAGCAAATGTTTTCATAGTTTAATATTTTTCCAATCACACAAAAATTAGTGCACAAATTACCCTGTGTGTGTGCATTCAATAACACATTATAATATATCGAGAATATATTAGTTCTCTATTGTTTACAGTAGCTAGATACTGTTTTGTTGCATAATTTGCTCAAAAATCATTTATTAATTAAGTGCTTCGTAATCTTGATGCCAGCCAATATTTTTGTTTCATTAAGGATATTATGGAAGTAAAAAATATTAAAAATGAGCCATATGGAAAGCATTAAATCTCCAAGCAAAAACATAGTGCATAGTATAGTGCATAGCGAAAGTAGTTCAAGCTTTGAAATGAGTCGGGGCTTATACAACGCTATAATTTGAATATCGACAATTTTTCGAAAATCGGAAATGTTTGTTTTTCGATCCACTATACTGGGTGAGTCACCTAACGTTTGCACCTCAAATATCTTTCTTGTTTCTAAACATACGTAAAATATGGTAAGGACAAAGTTGAATGGTACAATGCGGTTGACACGGTGGTATAAAAAAATTTTGTTTTTATGTCATTTTTTTAGAGATATCAAGGTCACCTTGACTTTTTTTTAAATGGAACCACCCTTTTTTAAACACCTACAATGGTCCCGTCCCTTTCGTTAGTAATTCAGTGACAATAATTATTCCAAGGTCATTCAAGGTCACAGACAGAGAAAACGTATAAGATTTAGAATATGAAAGCATAATACGTTTATCACGGTTGAGACTCGTATTAAATAGTCGTACATGGTCGACTATGGTCGTATAGTTAAAGTAAACATACTAAGGTCTTTCAGTCCTTGACTTTTTTAAATGGAACCACCCTTTATAAACACCTACAATGATAGTCCCTTTCGTTAGTAATTCAGTGACAATAATTAGTCCAAGGTCATTCAAAGTCACAGACAGAGAAGTCAGAGGAGTCATTTGTCCTTACCATATTTTACGTATCTCGCGACAATAATATAAGACATCATTTACAATGAAATAATTAAGTATTATATGAATATATCAATGAAATATATAAATTTCAAAAATTTTTGCCATTGAATGATTTTCATTTCTCAAATTATTGATCATTTTAATCTCTGTTTCATTTAATTTTTTTTCACTTGGCATTTTGTATGAACACAAATGTTGCAAGTTGATTAATATTTTTCAGATTTTACTTAAATTATTTACTTCAATTACTGACACTTTAGAAGAATATTTCATTGACGATCTTTTCGTTTTCACTGTTTGCGAGCAACTGTCTTATAGATTTGTCGCAACCAACAAGAGGTCAAGCTTGTGTAGTTTTCAAGTTCATAGAAATTCTAACGAAAAACAGTACGTGGAACGACGTCCCCAGAAGTAAATAATAACACTCTGCATGAAAGACGATGAAATTTTTTCATATAATATTAGGTTGTCCGGAAAGTTCTTTTCGTTTTTTTAACGGGTATTATAAATTGGATCAAACGACCTGACATTTTTTGAGCATTTAGAAGAATTGGTTTACCGAATGACGTGAAAAAAGAATTTGAAAAAATTGCAATTGCTAGGAATTATAAGAGCAAATAAAAAAGGCACTTTCCAAAACTTTTTTATTTGAGCCTGTAATGAAAATTTAAAATATGCGGTTTGTAGATCTGTGTTAATTATAGACATATTGAAAATTTCATCGAAATCGGTTGATGTAGATAAAAACGACACGCATCTAAAGATGTTAGAATTTGTGGATTTTATGCAAAAAGTGACCAAAAGTCGTGAAAAACTACAATTTTCACCATTTTTAACTACTCGTAGCTCATGTGTATATTAATCGATTTCGATGAAATTTTCAGCATGTGTATAATTAACATAGATCTACAAAACGCATATTTTAAATTTTCACTACAGGTTCAAATAAAAAAGTTGTGAAAAGTGCCATTTTTAATTTCTCATGTAATTCTTACCAATTTCAATTTTTTCAATTGCAAATTTTCTCAAAATCTTTTTTGCACATCATTTGGAAAACCAATTCTTCTAATTGCTCAAAAAATGTTCAATAATAAGCGCTGTCGCTCCGGCCTCCTACTTTCAAACGCTCTGACACGTCTTTACAAATATGCGTGTAACTTCGAAAATAATCACCGGATTGACTTGAAATTCTTTGTGCGTATACTTAAATATATGTACATTACGAAAATGAAATAAAAAAAATTTTGTTTGAAAATTCTAACTGTATATAACCCCTTAAGTGATGTTAGGGGAGAGTTGCCGAATGCGTACCACTTAATTTCGAAGGCAGTTTATATATTCTTTAGTAGGAATTTGAGCAAAAATTATGTTTTGCATCTATGTATTAACTATCGAAGTTGCAATTTAATATGATTTTTTAAATATTTATTGATAGATCATCGTGATATGAACACTTTTATAAGATCATGCAAACAGTACGATTTAGGCAACTGGTATCCTAAATGGTACCAGCCGGTTTCCAAAATTGTACCTCATGTGTTGGATTAAAAAGATACAAAAAAATCATAAGAGAAACTGTATTTTGCGTTTAATTTCAGTTTAATATACAATACAAAATAAAAATAAAATGAAATATTACATTACTTAACTTAAATACAACTAGGACAATAATAAATATTGTCTTTTTTCAAAACTCCTCCACAAGCTTGATGTACTCACTTTTGGCACTTTAAGCATTGGATCATGTCTTCTAAATAAGAATTATTGCAAAGAAAACAGAACCAATCGTTTTCATTCTCCACTTCTACGAGAACTGGAGCAGCGGTGCTGGTTGAAGGCGTGAAATCAATTTTTCTTTGTTTCATTTGTTTTGTTTTCATTGCAACTAATTCCTTTTTATAGGGGCTACTGTAAGCTACTTTCCCATGCTAAAAAAATTTGAAATATTGTAAATCGTTTATTTTCGCGGTAAAATTTGAATAACAGTATCTTAAATCGTACTGGTACGATTTAGGAAACCACAGTGTGGTACGATTTAGGAAAAAGACGTCCCGCTAAATAATTGAAGCTAACCTTTAAAACATTATCAGCATGTTTTATAAACTAAATAGAAATAAATAATATAACATAGCTAGTTTTCAAAAATATATAAGACTACCTCAGAAACTGTAGATTTATATTTAATTCAGACGATTAAAATCGTTTAAAATTGACATCAGACTTGCCTGATTTCTTTGTGCTTCTGTCATTCACAAAACAACACTTCATGCGAATGACTTTTTGGTCCTACTTTATCGACATAAATAAAAGTTCATATCTTTACCACCAAGAGGCATCAAAATGCATTAATTTTTAAATAAAAGAGGTGGTACGATTTACGTGACCAGTACGCATTTGGCAACTGTCCCCTATATAATATTGCCGCGGACTGTATGTGTGCTTTATTTATCAATTATCGAGCATTATTACGTCAGTAGAAAGGATTTCTGAAAACGCGAGGAGGCGGCAAAGAATACGGGAAACCGCTAGACTCGATTCTTCCGAAGGTGCGAAGGAATTGGAACGAAAGATCGAAGACAGCCTGTCTCCGGATTCTTGCTCATTTGAAGCGCGTCGAGTTCTTCGCGTGTTTGTTTCAAAAGGCATAGAGCAAAACGCTCGTCCCGCAAAAGCGACGTTCAAATTGCACACAGGTGTCACGCTGCTCTAGAGCAGGCGACGCGGTCGCGTTCGAATATGACAAAGTAAATGGAAGCTTTTATGCAAACACGCGAACCTCCCGAGCGCGCGCCGTGCCGGCTCGAGTTATCTCAAGTCATGCTTTGAAAACGTACAAAGCCTTTTTCTTCTTCCGCGAGGGAAGTTACCCCGTCACGTATCGTTCAAAGAGACATGATCACGGAATTACGACGACTCCGCGGTAGTGCATTATGGAATAGAAGTTCCGACGGTTTTCGAATTATAAAACTTCATTCATTACGCGACCATACGTGCCGCGCTAGTCAAATAAAATTGCCCTGCAAGGTTCCTGTACGCAGTAATGGCGTCTCCCTAGGCGGTGGCGTGTATTATTCGAACGAGACCCAAGAGGACTTCGTACCGCGGTACTACGAAAAATTTCACGATATTAATGATTCCTTTTCGCGTTTTAACTTAGTTCCCACCTCCGCGTCACTTCCTGCAAAAAACCGGAATTCGCGGGACTTTAATGTAACATTAGCGGCGAGAACCGAGTGGGAAAAAGTTACAGTGTCACGGAGATTCTCGTATACACGACCCCTAGCCATGCACCGTTATTTATTATTAATATTAAACTGCGGATCTCTGTGCAAAATGAAAGTTTCTTGCATGAGTTACGAGAAGCAAGAATTAATACTCGAACAATCCGTTAAAACGTCGGACTTCAGATTCTTTATTTTGCAGTTGCTGGAATTTTTCGTTTCGATAGATTTTTTGTATTCTGTTGGAATAATTGGTATTTTTAACAAGCAAATTTGTCGCTTTTAGTGCTCGCTTAATAAAGATTTATTTCTACTCCTAATAATTTTAAGTAGATCATCGTAAAAGATGAAGGATTTATTACAAATTACTTTTCACGAATCTAAACTGTTAAACTGTTTATGAGATATAAAATTTGTGTTCAGTGAAATTAACCCAAAAATACGATATTCTGTATGGACAAAGAAGCAAAGTTTATTTTTCATGCAAAAGAAAGAACTTTTACGCAAAATATAAAGTTTCTGCATGGATTGCAGGAAACAGTAATTCTACAAAAATTTGTTACTCCTAATAATTCCAATTAACTAACAATGATATAGCAATACGAATTCCTCCAATTTATTGTTGCATGTTTCTCTACTCTTTCGCAAGTGCATAAAATTCGCAGTACACATACAAATTTCTCCGCACAATAGAGCTATTGTTACTAGATGTTGGTTGTTACGAAGCCATGTATTTTCCACAGAAAACATTTTTATGAAGTTCTGATAATAACCGCAACGTTACAGGTGATAAAGTAGCCCCGTCCCGTACACATCATATACACCTAACGATATAAATTATTATGAAAATTGTAATACCGTCTCTGTTGTTCGGTACAGCGAGCAGATTTATCGGAGTTCCACCGCGAGCATGATAAAGTTCTAGGATAGAAAAATAATCACAGCGGGACAAGAACAATTTCATACACGTCGTTCGTTTCGCCGGTTAAAGGTGTGAGGACCAAGATGAAGGGAGTGAAACCGGGTCAAGGAATATTAACCTCGGCTACGAAGACGACAAGTTTAATGGGCGACTCGCAGCGAGATATTACCCTTATGTAGCACTATTCAGTCGAACGCTTTTGAGCCGTTGGCATCGTAAACTGTCGGTTTACGATACACGTGGCTAGAGCCTGCAGCCGTGTCACGGATATACGGGGTGTAAAATACGTACCATCCACGCTAATACAAATAATTGAGCGTTAGAGTAACTGCACCTAACACGACGCATCTGATTTAAGAAGCTTGCCAAAGCTATAGACGTTGCTTCTGTTTCAACAAAAGTGGCATCGAAACGCGCCAAGATTAACGCGTTAACCCCTTATACTACGATTTATTTCACGGTTTCAGTGATTAGAACTTTTTTGTAATTTATAATTTCCTAAATAAAGGAGAAAATTTATATCTATTGTATGCCTATATGTTCTCCGATAGCTGTATATTAACAACGCCAAAATAGAATTTTATTTCGGTTTAAGGAAAATTAATAAGAAATACAGGGTGAATTCGATAAAGCAGGACACCTAAATATCTCCGTTACTTCTCGTTGTACAAAAAGACTTCGTAGGACAAAGTTACACTGTTTGAAGGGCCACATATAACGGTGTAAGGGAAAAAAATTTCAAGGTCATTTTTATGAGATTTCAAGGTTATCGATGTTTTTTTAAATGGAATGATATATTTTCGTTAACGTAATGTTGTAGCTGACAAAATAACGAATTCATGCATGTAACACAATATGACCTTCAAATGACCTTCAACCCAGAAAAACGGTATAAATAAAATTCAACGTGTAAGATTCATTTGATGTATTTCTGTTACGCCAAATGTTCAAAAATATTCCCTTGAGCTGCTATACATTCAAATGTATCGCAATACACAACATAATAACAGACTCGGTGTTGACAGGAGGACAATTATGATATACCTTCACCTATACGTTCGTACAGAATCGTGTTTATCCACTACTAATTACTCAGAAGACCTTCTTGCTATCAGATTTCCACAGTTTCTAAGATTTCTCGATCAGTTTATCGATGAACGTTTCACAATGCGTTACTCGAAGGAAGATAAGATTGATATGATTTTCATTTATGGAGAAAGTCGACAGTGTTTAAGAGAAGCCGTGCAGTTGTACAAGGACCGATTTCCTAATCGTAATTGTCCATCAGTTTCCGTTTACTCCAATTTGATAAATAAATTCCGTGAAACTGGTAGTGTCGAAAATAAAAAACGTACAAAGGTGAGGAATGTAAGGAATGAAGCAAGCACAATTAATGTTCTGGCAGCAGTGAATGCAAACCCTCATGCTAGTACGAGGCAAATCGCACGAGGAAGTGGCATTAGTCAAAAATGTGTAGTGCAAATACTCCAGGAACACAAATTTCACCCCTATCACCTATCAATTCATCAAGAACTTCATGGTAGAGACTTTGTAAATCGTGTAAACTTTTGCCAGTGGGGATTGAGACAATTGATAAACGATAGAGCATTTTTTAATCAAGTATTATTTACTAGTAACAGAAATACATCAAATGAATCTTACACGTTGAATTTTATTTATACCATTTTTCTGGGTTGAAGGTCATTTGAAGGTCATATTGTGTTACATGCATGAATTCGTTATTTTGTCAGCTACAACGTTACGTTAACGAAAATATATCATTCCATTTAAAAAAACATCGACAACCTTGAAATCTCATAAAAATGACCTTGAAATTTTTTTTTCCCTTACACCGTTATATGTGGCCCTTCAAACAGTGTTACTTTGTCCTACGAAGTTTTTTTGTACAACGAAAAGTAACGGAGATATTTAGGTGTCCTGTTTTATCGAATTCACCCTGTATATTTATTAGACCCTGTTCAGAATCTTCATCTCGAGTCTGATTCGATATTGTAGGGCAAGGGGTTAAGTATCACGTCGGTCCTTAGGGACCGGCCACAGATTTTAGGTTCATGTTACAGCACCGCACGGATTAGCCCTTGCATACTGATTGTGAGACTAAAGATTTCGCTTAGGGGACATCGGTTTTTGTTAAGTCGATGCTATAAGAAAAAGAATGTAATATGAAAAAGACAATTTAATAAAGCGGGCTGGGCACTTAACGTGTTGATATACTTTCACATGTTAATAGTTGACACGCAAGCTGCCAATTTAAAACTCTCTGAAAAAACGCCAAGTAACTTAGTGCATGTAACCAAGACTGGAAAAATAATTCCTCCTTTAACCTTTCTGCACCTTTTAATCTTAATCAAATTTTATTTTTTCCAAAATATTACAGCACACATTAATGTCTAAATGTCAACGTGTTAACAATGTAAATGTTAAGTGTCTTGAGGTCAAGTCTCAGCGTATGAGAGAATCTCATATAACAGTATATATTTTTTCTATGATAATAAATACTCATTTAAGTACAAAGGAAGAATACTTTAATTTTAGCATCTTTAAACATTTCTGTAAAATTATGATGATTATAGTCGAATAATATGTACGTGCATTGTAACTACACTGTACTACTAAAACTTTTATGATTTGGCTATTAACCCTCCCTATGCTATGCCGGAGTCCGAGGGTTAAAATCATAATTTATATTAATTCAGTATTACATCGATTAAGATTATCAGTTAAGACTTCTAAAATGTATTACAAGCCTTTCTTTTAAATTAAAAGTAGACATACAATAAACATTTTCTTCCCTCTTCTGTGAAATTATTACAGGCGAAGAAGTCCTAATTAATATAACCATAAAACAAACAAAATATCAAAATGTAGAATTAAAGTTCCTTTTGTCCACCTAGTTTCTTTATTTGTTTCCTTGTCTTAAATAAATTATCAATTTTCTATCTTCTTTTGTAATTTTCTCGCTTTCGTTGTTTTATAAGATGTAGATATTTATAAAAAATCCAGTGCTGCTTTCAAATAAAATTTCAGTTTGTAAAAATTGCGATGATTCTCGTATGCATTGCTATTTAAATTTTCTTTTATCTGCCAGTGCATAATATGCAAGGTGCGTAAAATAAATGGTGGATTGGGTAATGAAACAAAATCCCGATTCAAGTTTATTACGAATTTCTTATAAAATGTGTATCTGCCTATGCATCGTCTTCATAACCAAACGGATTATCCACATAAATCGCTTTAAATCTATCCATTCTATGGAGCACGAAGATATAAAATGATTCTTCATTTAAATGTTGAGAATAAATCTCTGGTCTGCCTGAACGAGCACGATTTCGCACAATATTCAACTGTTTCAGGCTCGCTGGGAATTCATACATATTTAATCGTGCTTATGTAACGAATCATCTCTTGAGCATCAATTTTTCCTTAACGACTATGGAGTTCCCATGTTACTCGAGCAGATTGAATTAAACTTCGCGGGGCGAACATTTTCGGTCGTTACGAACGGAGTTTGCTAGAATAACGTTGCCCCGGATATTAGGGAGCACCGCGGCAAAATAATGTAAATCCACGTATTATTAACACAATTCAAACCATCTCCCCCGTTGCAATAACCTGTGTTCATTGTGAAGGAAACATTAGCCGCGCTACGGTTCTCGGAAACCCGACAGTAAGCAGCTTCTCCATACGCTACGGAGAAAAGCTGAATCGGATTGCATGTACAGGGTGTATAAAAAGGTTTGATTTTGGCAAGCGTAGGCGTATTCTACATCTTCGGATCGATGAAGATCTGTAAAAAAAAGTTGCCGCAAAAGTGTCCTTGACCTTGAATTTCAAGGTCAAATTTTTTTTTTTTATTGCATTGTATTCTACTCATCATGAGGATAAAAAGTGTCAAAGGAACCATGGGTCAAAACTTGACCGTTCTCATAAAAAATAATATTACAGTTATTACTAATAAAGTAAGCAGTTACTATTATTATTATTATTATTATTATTATCAATTACTAACGTAATTGATCACAATCAATATTACCTTTCAAGTCATGAAAGATGTTCATCTTCTATTTCTTGAATGAGTTTGAATGATTTTTTTACACAAATAGATTAATACTTTTTTGTAAAGAATATGAAGGAGCATCAGCTGATGCAATAAAAAATATATGATTCCATTTTAAAAAACATGAATGACCTTCATATGTCCTTTACACGTCCACCTACAAAAAAAAATGTACCATCAGAATGTGCCCCTCTCAAAACCATTCAACTTCACCTAAAAAATTGTTTGCTATGCGTAATAATAATGACGTAAATCTAGATGGCAAAATGTGGTGCCCCACCCTGTATATAAACCACCATGTCTTCTCACAGTCACTGCAACTGTGCCATCAACGCGTTTCACTGCTGCACATTCTTTCTTAAAAATTACGGTGTATGTAATCCCTATCAGTTATACGTGAGACTCTCTGACAATGAATTATTCCTAAAATCTGGTATATACATTGTGTCCTCAAGTTTTACAAAATTGGTTTGGCCATCTCGCAATTTCACTTTTAGTTTGACGTCACCAGCACCAGTTGATGTTACGCAATGGTCAGCCGCAGTGTACACCTTTGCACATACTTTGTTATCAATGCGGTCAAACTTGTCTCTGCCCATGCACACATATGCATTGTCCAAACACCGACTTGGAGTTTTCTTCGGTTCAGCATTCAGCACCGTCGCACTCATGGCATCTTCCATGTTGTTCACAGTGTTTTACAGTCTGCCGAACGATGTCCATATTTTCCACATGTGAAACAATTTGCTCCAAATTTTCGTCCCCTGGATCTTGTAGGACGACTTTTAAAATTTCCACGATAGCTGTTCTTATTGAATGCATGACCTTTAGCAGCAAATGCATCGTTGTTAGATCTCGATTCATTGGTTGGTTGTTCTTCGAGCCTTGCCTCTTGTTTTATAAGCTTTACTTTTAATATCTCCTTTACTTATAAATCATCCCGTGACTCAACAGCGGTACAGAATCCATCATATTCACTTGGCAGTGAATTAAAATAGAATGAAATAGAATGAAATAAAATAAAGTAATGTAGGACAGACTAATAAGGTAATATTCCTCTGTCTAGCTGTAACCTCCGTTAAGGCAATATTACTCTGTCCCAGGTGAATAAGGTTATTAAGTAATAAAAAGGAGGGGGACTAATTTACTTAGTGACTGACCCTCGTATTTTTTCTCGAAATTTTATCCATGTGAGAATATGAATACTTGTGCAACGGGTTTCAATGCTGCATCATCAGCGATATTTAAATCGTTCACCGGCCGCGCTCGCGCGCGAATCGATTAATCACTATCCTAAATGTGTCAAACCACCACACTTATTAACATTTTACATTTAATATGAATTTTCTTAGCCCCTTGCCATATACAGGGAGTCCCACATAAATGATAACACCTAAATATCTTTCGTATTTACAGTCCTATCAGAAAACTTCAGAGGACAAAGTGACGCTATTGCAGGGGGCAATATAATGATGAAGAGAAAAATTTTTTATGTCGTGTTTTTTAATGAAATTTCAAGGTCACCGATGTTTTTTTAAATGGAATAGTACATTTTTTTGCGATAGCATGATAGACAATACAAAACTGAATTTAGTGGATACCAACTTTTTGACCTTGAAATGACCTTGAGCAAGAATAATCATGTTGAAGCGGATGAAATGTGGAAGTTTAAAACTTACGTGTTTCAGCAAAGATTGCGCGTCGTTTACGTCGGGTTGACCTTTACATATCATAATAAATGTTCGAAATAGTTTTCATAGTAAACAGCGTATGTTTATGTTAGAGTATGTATCATTGAGATCGTTAACAGAAGATTAATCGGTTAGAATAAGTACGTTGTTCCTTCTCTGAAGTTTTCTGATAGGACTGTAAATACGAAAGATATTTAGGTGTTATCATTTATGTGGGACACCCTGTATATTAATTGCAAGGTTTCACATCAATATACTATTCCACTTCATCTGGTGCTCTAATTATACATTAATGGAGAATAAATAATTCGTAAATAATTTATAAATAATGACAAAAATTGATAGAACTTTTAAACATGAATGTATAGGTACAGTTTCGTCAATTTTCCCTACTTTTTATTTTACTATCGACAATAAATGTTAATAGATTTGAGAAGTGAGCAGCTCGTTTATGAAATGTCTGAACTACCGACAAATTCGTGAAACGATAGATCGAAATAAACAATTTCATCGACAGAAACATCGACGATTGGCGAGAGGGAGAGAGAAAGGGGTCGAATCGGAACAGATTTTGGAGAACGGAGAGGGGCTTCCAATTAAGGGGCGTAGGTACTGCGGGCCACAAGGACATCGTTACAGCACCAAGATCGCCATTATGCGGCGCAAGGACGACCCTAACGATGCGAGCCTTCGTGATTTATGATCCGTTGGAACGCGGCGGATTATGTATCTACGGGCCAACTTTTCCGGGACACTTTGCGGGGACTAGATTAAGAGAATAATGAGGCTGGTTTTTGTCGCTGCCCCTTCGACGAGATTAACCCGACGAGGGTGTAATATGCAACCATTCACGGGTTCACCGTGAGCCCGCCATCATCCTTCCCGACAACAGAGTTGGGCGTTATTCGAATGAAATTTCATTCGAATAACCAGCGAATAAAAATTGCAAATAAATTTTTATTCGCTGGATTATTCGAATAAATTTTTATTCGAATGAATTTTTATTCGAATAAATTTTTATTCGAATGAATTTTTATTCGAATAACCCAGCGAATAAAAATTTATTCGAATAGCCCAGCGAATAAAAATTTATTCGAATAGCCCAGCGAATAATGGTGTCGAATGACACGCGTCATCGACATCGCACGCGGCACGCACGCCACGCACCAGCGACGTGTATGTGTATGAATAAATGTGTGAGTGCAGACGAGAGAGTGAAGCGAAGAATCGTGGCAACAAATGTGTGTGTAAAGATAACGAAGGTCCCAGTCCCGAACCTAGGATCGGTCACTTAGTTATCTATTGTATATGTCATCAATCGTCAACCGAGATCTCGTCTCGAAAAGCCTCGAGCCTCGAGCCTCGGCCCTCGGCCTCGAGTCACTCGAGTGTTGGCGTCGGGTGTCGGTTCCTACCCGTAACCATAAAGGCTGCGCTTATTCGCAGCATTTATTCTCGTCATTTAGAATAACGAATAACGAATGAAAGTCCCGGGATTTATTCGAGAATAACGAATAACGATTTATTCGTTATTCGCAAGCTACGAATAATTCTCGGCGAATGATATCCTTATTCGTTATTCTCGAATAAATCCAGGGACTTTATTCGTTATTCCTTATTCGTTATTCGAAATAAAATTTGCCCAACTCTGCCCGACAACGTTTCGCTCCCCCCCCCCCCCGCGAGTTTTACGGTTTCCGTTGGAACTACAAGCAATTACGTTAAACGAGACACAGGTGTGTTGAAATCGACGAGGATTTTGCGGTCGTTCCACTGTCCCGAATTTAACGGTGTTTGAGAGATAATTCATGCTACGCCGGGTGAAATTACAGGGGGGGGGGGGGGGTGGTACATCGAAGCTTGTAATAATTAAGTTTGTGGCCCGTGGGGACGTTTTAATATAGAATGTCCTCAGGTCCACCCTTGTGCGAGAGCCTTTTGTGAAGGGTCACCGGGGTAATGTCGAGTACCGTTCATGAATATTATTTCGATGGATACTTGATAACATATTAAACGTGTCGTTTCTCGCGAACAAACGTTTATTGTCGCGAATTTTCGTCTACGATGAATCATCGTGTCCCGGGCGGAACAAATGGAAGGGACAATGTCATCAACAAAATGGAAATCATTAGTTCGCGATCCAACTCTTCGGGTCGAATAAATTCAAGAATTAATTACGGGATTATATCGGGGTGTGAAATCGATCTTTAACGATGGACGTTTTTTAGGAGCATGGAGTAGTCCCATGTTCTTTTTTTAAATAATACTTTTTTCAAAACACGGGCTAAACTATTTGAGATTTTTTCCCGTGGAAATAGAATTTTTGAAAAAACATTGAAATTGGTCTTTATTGGTTTTTATGAGAGCCTGTATCGAAGATTTACTTTAATTTGCCCAACTGTCTAAATAAAATGAAAATCATTAAAACCGTGCGCCTTCCGAGTATTTACTTAGATGAGATATGTTATGGTAGTATAGTTTTACATATCATTTTCATTGCCTAATCATAGAGTAATTGATATCGAAACACGAGCTAATCGGCGATATGTAATATTAGATACGAATTTGAGGATCAAGTAATGCATACAGAGATGCAGCAAATGTTTTGAATATTTGAATATTTCAGGCGAAATTCGCGCCCCCCCCCCCTCCTACTGCAGCGTATTCTCCCTAAGAGAAGTATAGCATTTTAAGTTCTTTTTTTTTATGAAACTTTAGCCAGCGTATTCGTAGCAGTTTCGTGATAAAAATGAGACCATACTTCGACTACCCAAACCGATGATATCTGAATTCAATTCTACAGTTCAATCTAAAGCAATCCATTTACAACACTATTCGTTGTACAAATTAGAAAAGATTTAATATCGCAAACTCGATCTGTGAGTAGTACGGATACTATATCGGTTCTATCGCCAAAGAACTGTGGAACGGTTCTGCTATATCGTGAATTATGCAAATTGAGACATACAGTCGAGTCGGAAAGTAAGTTAACGACTGGTATATGCAGGCAAATGAATATGACATGTCTTTAATCTTTAATAATGATAATATATGTTTTACTAACATATTTGTTTATTTCCTTACACCTCCTAAATAAAAACAATACAATAACTTGATTTTATTCATCATATTCATTGCCTACATATCACCAAATGTTAACTTACTTTCCGACTCGACTGTATGTGGTATCCTTCCAACCAAAAAATTCTCACGAACACGTTGATAAACGTTTCAAAAAAGCACAATAAAAAACATAAAGATTTTACCATTCTATTTGTATTCTTTCACCGATGTAAGTGACATTTCAGGAGTTTTTATATACAGGGTGTTTCGTCTAAAACAGGACACCTAAATATCTCCTCTACCTCTGAAAATACAAAAAATGTTTCCAACGTAATCCACATGGTTTCAAAAAACGAATCAGATGGAAGAATCGTTTTTTATAAATTGTAATTTTTTTAATCGTTTCTTCAAGGTCACTCGTGTTTTTTTACATATATCAATTGTTATATTGATATCAAAAGTTCAAGTTCATGGTCGAATTTCTGTTACCGTTGAAATCTGAAATGTCGTTGAAAGTAAGTTCTGCATTAATTAGCAAACTTTAGAGTTCACGGTCATTTCAAGGTCGTGCTATTAACCATGGACGAATGCACAATAATGTTTGCTGTAACATACAACAACAAAAAATGTGTGTGTATATATGTAAAAAACACGAGTGACCTTGAAAGAACGATTGAAAAATTACAATTTATAAAAAACGATTCTTCCATCTGATTCGTCTTTTGAAACCATCCCAGATAGCACAGAGACGTCTTAAAGACGTCTTAAAGACGTCTGTCGATGGACATTCAAACGTCTTATAGACTTCTTGAACGTCTGGAACGTCTCTGGAACGTCTTTGTGAAAAAACTGTACGTCTTAAAGACGTCTTTAAGACGTCTTCAAGACGTCCCGAAACAGGTCCCTAGTAGCACAAAAATATTCGATAGATATGTTTGTCAAAAATATAAATTGTCAAATATTGGAAAAATATTTTTTACGCCACATTTTTTATTATGAGAAAAATATTGAATCTGAATATTGTATACATGTACAAGAAATATAAATTGAATGTTTAAGTTATAACAAAAAAACTAAATTAATTAAAAGAATGTTTCAGCATATCCGCGAACATTAACATTTTATGCTTTATTTAAAAACATAACATTAACATTTTATGCTTTTTTTATGCTTTATTTTATGCTTTCATCTGAAATGAGACGTCTTAAAGACGTCTCGTAAAAGACGTCTTCAAGACGTCTTATTTCGGACGTAAAAGCGACGTCTCAAGAAAGACGTCTGTAAGAAGTCTTAAAGACGTCTTTTTAGAACGTAAGACGTTCAGACCAAAAATGGACGTAAGACAGACGTCTTTAAGACGTCGCGTGCTATGTGGGATATAGATTACGTTAGAAACATTTTTTGTCTTTTCAGAGGTAGAGGAGATATTTAGGTGTCCTGTTTTAGACGAAACACCCTGTATACATGTGATGTCATTACCGTACCAATTATTTGAGAAACTGCAGAAGTGTAATCTGTAAGTGGTTAAGAAGAGAAAAAAACTATCTGCGTGAGCAAAACTTTTCCATTTGCGGTAATTCACAGGGTCCTCGTGAAATTCTCATTAAGGTGATTAGCGGATATCTATCGCGGCCGTGTTCCATTTTGAGCGGTATCCACGCGGATCTGATTTATTATCACCAACACCGAAGTAGTCAGATCAAAGGGCATATATGGTGGAAATTGGAGCCGCAAATTGCAAGTTCGGACCTCTGACAACGAGATACGGGCGGATAGGTAAGCGTACGTACACAAAGACACATTTACTCACCGGACACCGTCAGATGGACAGTTCTGATTAATGGAGGATGAGCACTGACTTGACACTCGTAGAGGCCACCATCGCGTTCAGTGGCCGAGTGCAAAAGCAGCCTCCAATCGTTCGGTTGTTCGAGCTCCAGAGAAAACCTCATGTCGTTCGCGTACGTGTCCAGACCAATCGTGAGCAAATGGAGTTCTTCTCCTCGTCTACGAACCCAGGACACCTGCAAAGAGAATGGGTTAGAGGTTAAGTGAACGAACCTCGCTGATCGATTCATTTCCTGATCAATTTCAGGCAAATATTTTACATTCATTAACCTGCTTGCATCATCAGCCCTCGACGGGTGAATAGAATTCGTGTCTATGCATAGACTGAGGGGCGTAGTCTCGTCACTAGGGGAGAGTTGCCGAATGCGTACCACTTAATTTCGAAGGCAGTTTATATATTCTTTAGTAGGAATTTGAGCAAAAATTATGTTTTGCATCTATGTATTAACTATCGAAGTTGCAATTTAAGATGATTTTTTAAATATTTATTGATAGATCATTGTGATATGAACACTTTTATAAGATCATGCAAACAGTACGATTTAGGCAACCGGTATCCTAAATGGTACCAGCCGGTATCCAAAATTGTACCTCATGTGTTGGATTAAAAAGATACAAAAAAATCATAAGAGAAACTGTATTTTACGTTTAATTTCAGTTTAATATACAATACAACATACAAATAAAATGAAATATTACATTACTTAACTTAAATACAACTAGGACAATAATAAATATTGTCTTTTTTCAAAACTCCTCCACAAGCTTCATGTACCCACTTTTGGCACTTAAAGCATTGGACCATGTCTTCTAAGTAAGAATTATTGCAAAGAAAACAGAACCAATCGTTTTCATTCTCCACTTCTACGAGAACCGGAACAGCGGTGCTGGTTGAAGGCGTGAAATCAATTTTTCTTTGTTTCATTTGTTTTGTTTTCATTGCAACTAATTCCTTTTTATAGGGGCTACTGTAAGCTACTTTCCCATGCTAAAAAAATTTGAAATATTGTAAATCGTTTATTTTCGCGGTAAAATTTGAATAACAGTATCTTAAATCGTACTGGTACGATTTAGGAAACCACAGTGTGGTACGATTTAGGAAAAAGACATTCCGCTAAATAATTGAAGCTAACCTTTAAAACATTATCAGCATGTTTCATAAACTAAATAGAAATAAATAATATAACATAGCTAGTTTTCAAAAATATATACGACTACCTCAGAAACTGTAGATTTATATTTAATTCAGCCGATTAAAATCGTTTAAAATTGACATCAGACTTGCCTGATTTCTTTGTGCTTCTGTTATTCACAAAACAACACTTCATGCGAATGACTTTTTGGTCCTACTTTATCGACATAAATAAAAGTTCATATCTTTACCACCAAGAGGCATCAAAATGCATTAATTTTTAAATAAAAGAGATGGTACGATTTAGGTGACCAGTACGCATTTGGCAACTCTCCCCTACAGTGACTCCAACCAATATTCGTACTCTTAAAAATCGGATAACTTTGTCAATATTGGACTATACTACTTGAATTTTTTGAGAAGTTAGAACAATTGGATCGTTACATAACGTGAAAAATTTTTTTACAAAAATTGCAATTGGTCGAAATTGCAGAGAAAAAGCTAAAAGTTGTATTTTGCAACTTTTTTATGTGGACTTACATTGAAAATTTAGGAAGAACGATTTGCAGATCTATATCAATTATACATATGTTGAGAATTTCGAAATTCCCTGTCAAGGCCAAAATTGTGCGACTTTCGCCCTTAAGTTTTCATCGTTAAACGTTTGTAGCTCAGTGCAAGGTTGACCGTTTTAGATGAAATATTCAGAATATGTATAATTGATACAGATGTACAAAACGTACTTTTTAAATTTTTAGTGTAGGCCCGCATTAAAAAGTTGTAAAATACAACTTTTAGTACTTTCTCTGTAATTTCGACCAATTTCAATTTTAATCAAACATTTTTCTCGCGTTATGTAACGCTCCAATTGTTCTAATTTCTCAAAAAAATTCAAGTAGTATAGTCCAACACTGACAAAGTTATGCGATTCTTAAGAGTGTGCGAATATTAGTTGGAGTCACTGTATTTGAAGTTTGGTAACAAATGGAACAAATGGAATAGTTTGGTAAGAAATGAGAAAAATATTGAATATGAATATTGTATACATGTACAAAAAATATAAATTTAATGTTTGTTATAAGAAAAAAACTAAATAAATAAAAAAAAATAAATTAAAAGAATGTTTTTCAGCATATCCACGAACATTAACATTTTATGCTTTATTTATTTATTTATTTATTTATAAATAAAAAAAAATAAATTAAAAGAATGTTTTTCAGCATATCCGCGAACATTAACATTTTATGCTTTATTTATTTATTTAACTTATTTATTTATTTATCTATTTATTTTGATATATTATTTTGGATTTTGGATTTGTGATATATAATGTATATTTTTATTATTAACCGTTTGAGTCCCAAGGGGTATTGAAAAAACACTGTCGAAGAATCCCAAACAGCGCAACCGCGCTTTCTCTGAATGAGAATTTTTATTTTGTAGTTTATTATTGCATTATTATAGTATTATTCTACCTATTGTAAAATGTACTATTCACATTAAAAGTTGCTGTGTGATGTACTTGCGTCAGTATATCTGACCGCGCGACTTCGACAATCGGTAAACCACCGTCAGTTGTCCACAATGCTCGAAATGTGCTGGGTTTTCTCGACATAAAATCTCAACAGCGCGATCGCGCTGCTTGGGAATCAAACGGTTAAACAATATTTATTGCTAAATTCTATTGCGAATATATATGTAATATATTCTAATAGTACTAAATTAACAATTTAGTTATTTAACTTTCCTAAATAAATATACGTCTATTCGAAGGATGGAAAACTGCGTTATATTGTGTTGCGTGTGTACAGTTTGTAAAGCTTTTCTCTAGCAGTTTAGAATGACTGAAACGTCAAGAAATGAAACGTCTTAAAGACGACTCGTAAAAGACGTCTTAAAGACGTCTGAAATGAGACGTAAAAACGACGTCTTTTACGAGACGTCTTTTCAGGACGTAAGACGTTCAGACCAAAAATGGACGTAAAACAGACGTCTTTAAGACGTCGGGTGCTATCTGGGTAGTAGCCTCGCCAACAATGAGCTACCAAGTACAACCAGGAATATAAACCCGGGCCCGGTCTTCAACATTATGATTCCATGTTTAGAAATCGGAATACATGAATGAGGGAAGAAGAACGCATGGGACAGAGTTTGAACAGGAACTGTCTGAGAATGATTCCAAGTCAACAGAGAGAAAAAGGGAGGGAGACAGAAGGAGAAAGCTCACAGACATGTATCGACGTTTCCTCGAGTGTTGTATCGAATGAAGGAGTATTCCAGAGAGATTCGACGCGGAAGAGCTTCTAGCAACGACGAGGTGTGTATCAATCTCAGTCGCGGGCCGAGTTATAGCAATGTAAATTTAATGTAAATCGGACATCCTGTCCGCGTTGGTGCACATCGCGTTCTGGACCAGATACGAATTCGAATAGCATCTTCCAGCGGACCTACGCTTCTCTTGACACATGCCTCCAGAGATAATCACCTTGCAGATCTCGAGTTCAAAGAGACCGCCGTTGGACGTCCCTGTCCAAAGTACGTAGAAAAACCCTGGAGGAATGAACATTTCCACGAGAATATCGGTACGCCACGAGTCTCGTCTAAAAGCTGCCGCAAACAAGGTTCGTATTTTCGCGAATTTCCACGCAAATAACGTAGCTTTTGATAGTTATACCCCGCAAAATCAGAGATCATCTCAATCAAGCTTAGTTTACCGCATAGAAGCATTGGTTTACCAAGTGACGTGCAAAAGAGATTTTCAAAAAATTGCAATTGGTAGGAATTACAAGAGAAAATGAAAAAGGATTTTTTTAAAACCTTTTTATATATGCCCGTAATGAAAGTTTAAAATATGCGTTTTGTAGATCTACAGTAGCGGACGGAAGTTTAAGAACGAAAGCAAGTAATTATTTACTTTATATGAAAATCATAAATACAGTGTCCTTATTTTGGTAGTAACAGATTCATCATTTGTTTAGATATTAACAACAAAGATTTACATTATGTTTCTGAACGAATTAGTAATAATATGCAAACAGAAAACAAATCTGTATTATATTCTCATGGTTAAAAGTTTAAGACTGTGCATAGAAGAAACATTTTATAAGAAAAATGTGTCAAATGTTTGGTTTAATTTAATATTTTATCCAAAGTCCGTTATTTTTTATCACCTCAGCACACCTTTTCGACATCGAATCTATTAATTTTTCACATTTATCAACAGGAATGTTATTCCAAGCTGTTTGTATTATAGAGTAAAGATCACTCAGATTTTTTGGTTTATAATTTTCCACACATTTCTTTACTATACTCCACAGATTTTCAATTGGGTTCAGGTCAGGCGACTGCAAAGGCCACGGTAGCACAGTAATATTCTTTTCATGAAAAAAATTTTGCACAACTCGAGCCGTGTGTTTTGGTTTCTTCCATTTCTTCTATTTCTAACCTTGCATGACCTTGAAGGTCATTGTGTAGTAGATGGATGAATTCCTCTTGACACACGCTTTCATACGACATAAAAAAATGTATAGCATTCCATTTAAAAAATTGAAGGTCACCTTCATATCTATCAAAATAATGTAAATGAAGCAAAAATGCATATATCATTGTGTTGCGCATAAAAAACAGTACTACTTTTTCCTCTAACATTTTTGTCTAATATTTACTATTTACAAAAAAAATGCTGGCTAATAATAGCCTGAACACCCTGTATACATGCTCAAATGCTGCAACGTTCAATTGTTCGTAAAAGAAGAAAAAATATGCGGATAATAATTTCAATTATTAAATAAATAAGAATGTTACTGAAAATTATTATACAAATTGGTTCAGCTGCCATTCAAATATTTTTGGATTTAAAGACAGTTGAAAGTTCTATCAGTAGCTAGGCTACACTTTGGATGCTATAAATCCATCAGTATTGTGAATAATAACTTTTAGAGAGTACATCAGAAGGATCGGATTAATGTTTGAAAAATCGATTTTCTTATTTTACCAGAGAAATGAAGCTCTTTACTATCGAAATCATGACATTAAACGTTGGTTTATTACTGCAAGATCCTGGCAAACACATTGTACTTCTATCATCGTGTTCTCCAGCTCAATAGCGATTGACGTCTCGTAAACGTCCGGCTGCAGTGCAACAGACAATGAGACCGCTACGTGCACAAACCGCTTACAATTAGGCTCAACAGGCCTGGAGGCCACATCCAGTATACATTTCATCCTCTTCATCGTTACACTAATACAAAGGTCGTCTCAGCCCTGTAAATGACTACCCACTGTTGGAAACTCAACTCTTTACTCGTTAATCATGTTCTCTGGTTCCACGTTTACATCCATTGTCTTTGCATGGAGACAGAATTTCTCCAGATCTTTTTATTCATACAAAGTGCTAAAAAATTGGTCGCCAAGAAAGAAACGTACACAAAGGGATTCATCTTAGAAGAAGATCGTCATCGCAAGATCGTATCTTGAACTGACGTGCTTCTGAATCAATTTCTTTGCTTACATTCATCATATTGCGAAGAATTATTTATTTTCAGTCCAGTAAGAGAATTAACGTAGATCCGAAAGTAATAGGAACAAAAATATGTCGAAGAAAATTGATACGTAAAGATTTGAATAGATCCAGTTTTGCCCACCATGAATACTCGCAACGTTTATCGTCTAAGGGTTAAAGTCTTTGAACATTTTTTAACGATATTATCTGCACATTATTGCACTATTTACTAATGTGTTTTAAAATCATTCATCTCAGTAAATTCCATTCATCATATAGAACCCTCGAAGATACAGGTCAGTTATGTATTTGTCGAAAAATATCGAATTCTATTACATAAATATTATATTATAAATCAGAATGACCTGATCTGGGTTCTAGGCGCGATGTGATGGGCTGCACGAATGTGTAAATGAGTGCATGTGTTCTGTGAGGGTCAGTAAAATGAACCAGTAAATTGTAACATTAATCAATTTTAGGAGAAAGAAACTACTACTACAAATTAGAAGATACTCGCAATAATATTCGGACGCTTTTAAAAATCGTATAACTTTGTTAATATTGAACCATGCGACTTGGATTTTTTTTTAAAGTTAGCACAATTGATTTGCCAGAAAGTCGCAGAATTTTGGCCTTGTCAGGGAATTTCGCCCTTATTTGATCATTTTGGAACATCTGCAGCTCATTGCAACGTTGACCGATTTTGATGAAATTCTCAGAATATGTATAATTGGTACAGATGTACAAAACGTACTTTTAAAATTTTTAATATAAGCCCGCATAAAAAAGTTGCAAAATACAACTTTTATTATTTTCTCTGTGATTTCGACCAATTGCAATTTTTGTAAAAAATTCCTTTCATTTTATATGGCAAATCAATTGTGCTAACTTTGAAAAAAAAATCCAAGTCGCATGGTTCAATATTAACAAAGTTATACGATTTTTAAAAGCGTCCGAATATTATTGCGAGTCACTGTACATCTTTTCCTTTCACTGATTCACTTTCACCAAATCTAGGAAACGTTGTCTCTCAAGATTGACGAGTAATTTCAGTGGCGTAGGAGTGTACTGTGACACAGAAATTCGCGTAGAAAGGAAAGCTTTCTTGGTTGTTCTCTCACATTGTTCCGAGAGTCTCGGTACCGAGTTTTGTCGTAAAGTTGCTAAAAGAAACAAGCAAACGTAACCTCAACGTGCACAGCTTTCAGCTGCCCAGGAGTCTCGCGTTCCTAGGTCAACAGCTGTAAAACAATTAGCACGTTCGCTGCCAGCGTCACATAGGTACTATACGAGAACAATTACTCTGTACTCCGCATAAAGAAAGAGAATTTCACTTCATACACGTTTTTGTTGTAAACTCACAGTTTTTGACTCACCATAAAGATGTCAAACAAAATTTATTAAATATATACATATGTTATTAACTTCCTTGAAACCCAAATAAAATTATATTTTGCTGTTGTCGATATATAGCCATTGGTGAATTACATAGGCATTCAATAAATATAAATTTCCGTCTTCTTTTAACAAATTATGAACAACAAAGAAGTTCAAGTAGTGCGAGAAGTTAGAACCTACGATTATTTCTTTGTTAAATTTTTTGAGCTAATCGCTTTTTTTTATGTGTCTTTAATGTAATTTTTTGTTTGTACCTAATTGAAGCCCACAATAATAATTGTGTACACCGCAGGAAAATTTTACTCCATCTGTAAAGCTACTCTTTTATTTTTGTACCTTATAGGAACTACTAGGAAGTACTATACCCTAGTAGCACACAAATATTGGATAGATATTTTTTTCAAATATTGGAAAAATATTTTTTAAGTCACATTTTTTCATATGAGAAAAATATTGGATCTGAATATTGTATACATGTACAAGAAATATAAATTGAATGTTTAAAAAATATAAGCTAAATACTCGGAGGATATAAACTAGATATTTAAAAAATATAAAGTAAATATTAAAAAAATGTGAATTCAATATTTGAAAAATATAAATTCAATATTTAAAAAACATTCGATAAAATTTTCAAATTTAAGAAGTTTCAAATTATAACAAAAATTAGAAACTATGAATATGTATTACTTGTAACTTATATTTTTATGATATTTTGTTGCCTGTAATGTTATTACGATATTGTAGTCTGTTTATCAACATGTTACATACTCGTAATTAAACTACACATAATACTTTGCTAACTATTATAGCTTCTCATGTTAAAAATTATGATTTATAATTTTAACTACTTGCTCCCCAGATAGCACGCGACGTCTTAAAGACGTCTGTTTTACGTCCATTTTTGGTCTGAACGTCTTACGTCCTGAAAAGACGTCTCATTTCAGACGTCTTTAAGACGTCTTTTACGAGTCGTCTTTAAGACGTTTCATTTCTTGACGTTTCAGTCATTCTAAACAGCTAGAGAAAAGCTTTACAAACTGTACACACACAACACAATATAACGCAGTTTTCCATCCTTCGAATAGACGTTTATTTATTTAGGAAAGTTAAATAACTAAATTGTTAATTTAGTACATTATATATCACAAATCCAAAATCCAAAATAATATATCAAAATAAATAGATAAATAAATAAATAAGTTAAATAAATAAATAAAGCATAAAATGTTAATGTTCGCGGATATGCTGAAAAACATTCTTTTAATTTATTTTTTTTATTTATAAATAAATAAATAAATAAATAAATAAAGTATAAAATGTTAATGTTCGCGGATATGCTGAAAAACATTCTTTTAATTTATTTTTTTTTATTTATTTAGTTTTTTTGTTATAACAAACATTCAATTTATATTTCTTGTACATGTATACAATATTCAAATTCAATATTTTTCTCATAAGAAAAAATGTGGCTTAAAAAATATTTTTCCAATATTTGACAAACATATCTATCTAATATTTTTGTGCTACTAGGGGTCTGTTTCGGGACGTCTTGAATACGTCTGTTTCGAGACGTCTTAAAGAGACGTCTAACGGACGTCTTAAAGAAGTCTTTAAGACGTACAGTTTTTTCACAAAGACGTTCCAGAGACGTTCAGAAGCCGTTCGGAAGACGTTCGTAGGACATTCAGACGTCTTTAAGACGTCTCTGTGCTATCTGGGTCAACTTATTTTCATTGCAAGGAAATATTTGAAATACAAAATAAAAATATTTCATTTTATCTTTGTGGTTATCAAAATAAAAGTATTTGATTTAAAGTAGTATCTTATTTGAACCACATTAAATTATACTATATACCAAATCATTAATGATCGTTAATATACGTTGCAAAATATGATAGACAACCTTGTATCCAATGTTCCACATACGAATACTAATCTTACATTATAAAATACTAATGTAAAGTGTACTTACTTCTGAATCTTCTGTACCTCCGTCGGATCCGCAGCACACAATTGTTGACTCACGAGAATAGATCCGAATAATTGAACAACAATCACTAAACAACACACGCACACAACACATTTTATAAAATCGTGACAACGAACGAGAAGATTTCACTCCGACCACGAACAAAATAATACTGCGATTTTAACAATGATCCCTTCCACGCAGGTGGTACGGTCAGGTTATCATAGGAAGGTTAGACGCTGAGCGTCAATAAACACTAGATACAAAACCAAGGTAAACAAATTATGGCGGGGCGCCGGCCCTATTTCCCGGAATTCCCTGTTTTCGTATCACACGTCCGTGGGAGGGGGACGGTTAAAATCGCAGTATTATTTTATTCGTGGTCGGAGTAACATCTCGTCTGCTGTCACTATTTCGTTAAGTGTGTTGTGTGTGTGTGTTGTGAGTGTTGTTTAGTGATTGTTGTTTAATTATTCGGACCTATTCTCTTGAGTCAAGAATTGTGTGCTGTGGATCCGATGGAGATACAGAAGATTCAGAAGTAAGTACACTTTACATTAGTATTTTATAATGTAGTTTGCAGTACATTAGTATTATATTTTATTATTCGCATGTAGAATATTGGATGCAAGGTTTTCTTTCTTATTTTGCAACTTCAATTCTAACCCATACCTACTCCCATCACTTTTTGAGATGTTAAAACTTTTTTGCGAATATCTCGGAAACTAAAGTTGAGCGGCGGTAACATGTACATATAGGAAAAAGTTGTTCATAATGATGACCTTGACAACATATTTCAAGGTCATCAAAATCGGCGAGGAAGCCCCTAATGTAAATAATTACCAAAATATTCTACTTCCAATATGAAATAAATATTTATTTAATATTTAGAAAAAAATATTTTTCTCGTAACATGACATAGATATTTCCCGAATATTTAGAAAGAAATATTTGTTACGTAATATAAAATAAATATTGCATGTATATTTGAATATTAAAAAAAGATTGAATCTCTTTTTTATATTATATGAATGTGTATACAATATTTTGTGCTACTAGGGTAATGATACTCCTGCAGGATCAAGATATGAGATTAGTATGGCGATTTTTGAGGTTGAGCTCATTATAAACATAGGTTTTCATAATAATTCTGCTATTAAATCTGCATTCTCAAAAGGTTTAAGTAAATTTTGAAACTGACCTTTGTTACAATAAAATCAGAGATGGCAAGCAAATAAATTATAATACTCATTTCGAAATTTTTGAAAAATTTACATGGCAAGCTTTGATATTATATAATCTTAATATCTTCTTTTTTTATTCTCAACTCCTTTTCGCTTAAAATGTCTACTATAAGAAATGGGATGGACAACTATTATGTGGTTATGGTTTTTTGTAAAGCAAGCCACCGCGGCACCGTAGTGTTTATCACGTTATCACGTGGCTGCAGTATTTACGGTACTACGGAATACACTATAACTTAGCTGCATAAAAACGAAAAATATTTAATCGACCGTTCTAACTTTATTTATATTCAAATCGTAAAATTAATAATCCCAAGCTATTGATACAGTAACTTAGGAATCAGTAAGCAAACAGATTACAATATTGATTTCAGAATTTTTTAGAAACGGGCATGTCGAGTTTTGCACAACAGGAAAACAAAATTTCAGCGAGCCATTCGCAGTCGTGTTAATTGCAAGAAGGGGGAAAGGATACCGGGGTAAAACTTTACTAAGATGCAATTATTCACTGCTGAGTCCTTTATAATAATGATAAACGACTATACGGTGCCGTTCGCCGTCTACTTTGTCCTGCGTGCTGCACCGCGGCTCGAAATAACCGGCCTTCCTGTAATCCCGGCGTGCCTAACGATTCTTTAACTCCTCCGTATCAAACTTCCGGAACACCGACTACAGCCACTGTATTAAATTGTACCGTCGGAATTTCCGACGAGACGTTACGGCTGAGCGCGATACCACTGCACTCCTGAAGCCTTGAATCGTCGCAGCTGGTTCGAGCAGGACTGTAATAGATTAATCCTTGAACGACTTATAATAGACAACGGATATGGCGATATGGAATAATGGAATTCTAACGGGAGCCCGGTATTTTTCAATTTAATCTCCACGGGCTTCACCGTTCTTTTGTACCCGCTATAAGAAACGTCGTCTTTGTATGTGCAGGTTTACTCATGCAGAGTAAAATTGAATTTTTTTTTATTCCTGCGTATACAGCCCTGTATAGGCCGTCGCATAGCGGCCTGCACAAAAGTGATTTTGAAAAACATTATGGTAATTATTTACATTAGGGACTTCCTCACCGATTTTTATGACGTTGAAATATGTTGTCAAGGTTATGATTCTGAACAACTTTTTCCTATACATGTTACTGCTTCTCAGCTATAGTTTCCGAGATATTCGCAAAAAAGTTTTAACATCTCAAAAAGTGATCGGAGTAGGTGTGTGTACGACTGTGTAAAATAGTATTTCAAATAGTTGACAGTAACTTATATTTTTAAGATATTTTGTTGCCTGCAATTATTACGATATTGTAGTCTGTTTATCAACATGTTACATATTCGTAATTAAACTACAAATAATACTTTGCTAACTGTTATAGCTTCTCATGTTAAAAATTATAATTTATAACATTAACTACTTGCTCAACTTATTTTCATTGTAAGGAAATATTTGAAATACAAAATAAAAATATTTCATTTTATCTATCTGGTATTAAGGTATTAAGTATTTTTTCGTTACTTTTTATTGATAAATTCAACAATTTCATATAACATTTTCGTTTTAATAATTACATTTGTGCACTACAATATAAATTTCCCTGGGAATAAATGACTTTTCGAAAAATGAAGTATTACATGCATCCTAAAATTGATAGGAATTTCTATGGAGTTTTAAACAATAGAGAAAATCTTCCTAATAGAATTTATGCTGAACAAAGAATTTCTCGTGAAAATTCGAAATTATTCCATGGACAATACGCTCAACGACCCATTTTTAAATTATAGTCATTGAAAGACACATAATTTAATAATTATATTCGGGAAACTCTTTCTTAATTTTTAAAAATAAACAGAACTTGCTATTGTTTTCAATTCTTACACAATATTTTCCCAATATTATTCCTCAGTAGTACAGTAAAAATTTATTACATGGAATCGACGTTAGGTTCATAAGAATAACGTTTGAATCAAATCATGGATAATTTTATAGGTGTTCTGCATATTATTTTTAAAAACGGGGAATGTCTCCAATTGTATAAACGAACATACTGTAATTAATGACTAGACATCGGATCTTTATGCAAAATAAAAATTATCTACAGTCGAGTCGGAAAGTAAGTTAACATTTGGTGATATGTAGGCAATGAATATGATGAATAAAATCAAGTTATTGTATTGTTTTTATTTAGGAGGTGTAAGGAAATAAACAAATATGTTAGTAAAACATATATTATCATTATTAAAGATTAAAGACGTGTCATATTCATTTGCCTGCATACACCAGTCGTTAACTTACTTTCCGACTCGACTGTATGTGAATTGCAACAAACTGAAACGAAATAGAAGTTTACTTTCTTTCCTAATATGTTTTAAAAGGTTGAAAATAATATAACTGTACTTTCAAATTTTTCTAATGTTCTTACCGTTTTAAATTACGCCTACTCATTTTTGTTATAAATGCATAAAATCCGCTGTCTACTTATGACATTTCAGTAAAATTAATCTAACGTTTCAATAACATTTGTAATACTGTGATTCAATTGTTAAAAAGTGTATATAATTTACAAAGGTTGTTATCCCAGGTATCATTCTCCCATTTTAACTCTGAGCAAAAAAAAACAGCAATTAAATTAAAGTCTACAAAAAATTCAGTGCTACAAATTTTGCAGGTAGTCGTCGTGATCACTTATTATTTTTCAAAATGTGGATAGCTGCCACAAAGAAATAGTTAGAATATTTTTCTAAGTTTTATGGTACATGTACGTCTCATTATATTTTACACTAGACAATAAATAAATGAAAATTACATAATATTATATTTATAATAACGTTCTATTCATCCCAGGGTGATTGTAAGTTCGCGAAATATAAGTTGGAATAATTATATCTCACATATCCCACGAAATATATTATTTCAAACAATACTAGTACCTACGGCCCACTAAAAATATTATGTCAATTAATAGCTCTGATTTCATACAAAATAAACATTCTCAAATATTTTTCTACGCAAAGTTGCGAAATAAAATGAAATTTGAAATACTACATTGTCCAAATAAAAGTTTTTCAATTACTACCTCCAATACTTTTTATTTGAAATGTGCCCAGTTTTACAGTTGAGCGTAACCGCTCAACGATAACTCTGCGCGCAGACACGGAAAAAATTCAGAGGTAACGACCCCTATTTTTCACAGATTTTAGCGTGTTAGTTCCCGTTGTTTCTATCAATATTGTTTTTCGTTCATTGCTACACATTGTGCATAACTGTTACGTACACAATAATTTGTAGTATATGTACATTTGCGTATGAATGTTTATAAATTGGTCGTTTATTGTTACAAAAGATGTATTTGTTTTCTACATTTTTTAAATAATGTATCATGTTTGATAATTAACACGTTGAAGGCCACGTCAATGTCCATAAATGCCACACAAAATCAGAACAATTTACTTAAAAATGTAAGAATAAAAGGGATAAGATTTGTTACAGTAATTAACACCTTCCACCTTCTTACATCTCATATGAAAAGAGTGACTCTCTCTCTCTAATTTTTGTTTGTAACAAAATTTATTTTACAGAATAAGTTGTAATAAAAATTCATTTTTAAGTTTGATAGAAAAATCGTGTCACACACATATAGAAAGGCTCACGAAAGTGTGTTTGTACGCTCTTTGAAACAGTATAGCTTTTTTAAAATCGGATCAATCGACCTAACATTTTTTTTACTAATTACAAACATTGGTTTACTAAATGACGTGCAATGAAGATTTTTGAAAAATTACAATTAGTAAAAATAAAATGAGAAAATAGAAAAGGCACGTTTTAAAACTTTTTTTAGTCGAGCTTGTAAACAAAATCTAAAATATACATTTTATAGATAATTCCAATATTTAGTTGTTCTGATTAATGCTTTAAACATTTGACGTCTCAACGATTGTACTCAAATAGGAGCTTCAATACGTGTTGCAGAATATCGTTGGATTTTCTTAAAAGCTTGAACAGTAAAACAAATTATTCGATAAAAGTAAAGTTGCAGACAGAGGGTTAATCTAAATTTTATAATAAATGTTCGACACAAATGAATAGAGAATTAATGAATGAATAGTATTTTTAAAGGGAATCGCAAAAAGTAATGCAATTGTCAAAATTCGACAAATAACGGTTTGATGTACTCCCACAAAAGAACAATATAAAAGTGTAGAACAAAATCCTTAACTACCCAAAGGATATCGGGTTATACCATCTAATATAAACATATTCCAGACCATCGACATACCCACAGGGCTCACTACCCTAGTAGCACAAAATATTGTATACACATTCATATAATATTAAAAAGAGATACAATCCTTTTTTAATATTCAAATATACATAGAATATTTATTTTATATTAAGTAACAAATATTTCTTTTTAAATATGCAGGAAATATCTATTTCATGTTACGAGAAAAATATTTTTTTCTAAATATTAAATGAATCTTTATTTCATATTAGAAGTAGAATATTTTTTTCTAATATACAAATAATATTTATTTAATATCATGAAAAGAATATTTTTTTCTCATTACAAAACAAATCTTTATTTAATATTAGAAATAGAATATTTTTTCTAAATACAGATAATGCAGAAAATATTACCTCAACAAACATAGTGCGCAGAAAGTAATACATATTCATAGTTTCTAATTTTTCTTATATTTTCTTAAATTTGAAAATTTTATTGAATGTTTTTTAAATATTGAATTTATATTTTTCAAATATTGAATTCACAGTTTTTTAATATTTACTTTATATTTTTTAAATATCTACTTTATATCCTCTGAATATTTAGCTTATATTTTTTAAACATGCAATTTATATTTCTTGTACATGTATACAATATTCAGATCCAATATTTTCCTCATATGAAAAAATGTGGCTTAAAAAATATTTTTCCAATATTCGAAAAAAATATCTATCTAATATTTTTGTGCTACTAGGGTAAACAGGCAAAAAAAAAAAAATTTGTTGACATAATCCTTCCCTCTTCGACAGAAATTTTACCATTTAATTGTTGATCTAGGTTTAACCTTATCTGTACCTTTGTTATTGACCCGTCATTCTGCCCGCGCATTACTGTTTAATTGCAAGAAGTGAGTCCCATTATGTGGACCTTTTGCAATTTTACGAGCAGCTCGTAACAAAAAGCGGCACGTCGGATAGACAATTCGTTACCTTCGTATTCACTCGACGTTGAGCTTCTTCCTTAATCGATGACGTTTTATGATCATTGTACAAAGAGGAGAGCAGCTCCTGTAATCAAGGGTACACCGGCTGCATACAGAGCGTCCTTGCTCGTTAAATTCCTGTGTTTTCAAATGAGGTCGACAGTAAATACGGAGGGAAATCAATTTTTCTTTTTTTTTTTTTCATTCCGTGATTCGTTACTGTCGACGGTTTCGCATATTCTCGTCAAAGGCGCGCCAAAAATTCGATAGTATACAAAATCTTTCTCTGGGTATATAAATGCGCGTGTTGTTCCCAGTGTTATATTAAATTCTGAATTATTTACCGCAACGGAAACTTTGTAAATTAAATCTTGTAAGCTTAAGAGCTTTAATTTTTAGGGTTCAGAAAGAAACCCGTGACGTTTATGCGTAGTTTGCAGATTTTATTCATTCATGGCGAAAATGAGTAGGTGGAATACGAAACAATCAAAACAATAGAAAACAATTAAAAAATGTTGTTAAACTAGTTCCGAGTTACTCAAATTTTTACTCACATTTTTATTTAACATATTCGCTGCTCCCACTTGATTCGCTGTCTACCTTCACTGTTAAAATGTTCTATGTATTTAGTGCAGCCTTTTTTACAAGATATTAAAATAATTTAACAGAGGAATATCATCTCTGAATATTATACTGTGTACTGCGATTTTAAATAGCAAAGTGTACGAAATTAATTTGACTGTCTTTGTTAAGGAATGAAAAAACTCGATACTAACCATCCACAGGTTAGAGTACACTGTTAATAAAGAAACACAAAATTGAATATATTTAAAGATATTATTTTTATAATTTTTTCCTATAATTACTACATTATATTCTGCAATAGAATGGGTTCGACAGTATTACTACTAAATAAATAACATCGATACGTTAAGGTTTATGATGAAAGTTGAATCGTGTGAAAAATTTCTAGTCATGAAATTATGTTAAATAAAATATAAAATTCTGTTCAATAAAATAAATATATCGTTAATTGTTTTCTAATGTTTTCAGTCAATAAATCGAAAGTTCAAATAGTTAACCGTTTGTTGCTCTGAACGTATCTATAGGAATAACAATTTGGGAGAATTTCATCTCGTTCTAACGAAAAAACTATCGAAAAAAATTGTTTATATAGCCTAACAGTCTTTGAATAAATTGCAATATTGTAAACTTCACATGCAACCGTAAGGTTTCTCTAACCTTACATTTTATAAATTTTTTCTTTTATTTACGCGTAGTGGGTTCAAAAAGTATTTGGACATTAAAGTTCCTAAAGTTATCAACATTTGAAGGACCATCTAGTGCTACAGTTATTAATCCTCATTTACGGAGATTTAAATTTTAACCCTTTGCACTCGAAATTATTTTAACTCCAAAACGAAACATTTTCTCCGATCTAAAATATTTTCCTTCTATATATTTGTTTTTCATGTTGTGCCTACGAAAATGGTGGAATTTACTCGAACAATACTGACATTTTTAGTAATTTATTAAATCCAAACATATTTAATAATGTAAAAAATATTTTGAATAATGATATAGCAATTTTCAGTGGCGTCTTATAGTCGCCATTCGAGTGCTAGGGGTTAAGCTTTCTTTTGTCCGTTCACCGTGTGAGCACTAGGGTGGACCTTATTTTTCGACCATCTGATTTTTTTTATGCGACCCCCTAGATCTGTTCCAGATAAAAAAAAAAATAAGATCTGCAAAAGAAGAACTCAATTGGACAACAGGAAAGGGTGTCGCAATCGGTTTGAAGTTTGAAAATTTCAGTAATTTCCCTTTAATTTTACATGCAACTCAAATTTTATGTTTTAATGATAAGAGTTACTGTTACAACATAAAAATATCATCTTTTGGTTGTATAATAAGAAATTTTACTTGAAAGTTTCAACAATATTGTCAATATTTTGGTTTATTACATTACGGAGTAGAGCTATGAGCGCGCCAAACGGTCGCGTCGTTGTATTGTCTACGCTCGGGAACGCACGACGATTACGTTCTGAAACATATTAATGATATACAAAAAAAAATCGAAATTTTTAATAATTACACAAAAATGAGTCACCCAAGAGATGACTACAAAGAACTTTTAGAATTAGCAATAATTTATCTTGGGGGGATTCCTTTGGGTGGCATTTCATTCAAAATGCCTGGCGCATTTCACCATGCGAGGTGGATGGCTAAAATAATATACACTTTAAAAATATTTATTTTTCGAAACGAATTTCCTCTCAACCAGGAAGAGTATAGTAGCATTAGAGATACATGTGTATTTCTAATTAACATTTATATTGAGCCGTGGATTTTGACCCCAATGGCTGCTATGGCGCCACGTGTAGATCTAGAATTCATCAAAAATATAATTCATTACAAAAATGTTAACGAAGAAATAAGCGATGTGGCATTAAAAAAAATTGTGAACCATTTATGGTACTTGTCACCGGAGAATGCGGCGCTATCGTTTTTTGATAAAAAAGTTTCAGTAGAAACAAAAAGATCGATGGTGCAAGCACTACAAAATGTAAACAATAATAATAATTATAAGAGATACATGACAACGACTATAGAAATTAAAAATCTTGCGAATTTGGAAATACAACATTTCGTATCATCTGAATCAAATAATTTTTTCAAACGGTTCAATATAAATTCAGATTTTCTTTTAATTGATCCAGCACTATGGGAAACTAATAATAATTATACCGAAGCGATAGGTATTATAACAAAATTAGAAGTTGTGAATGACGTTGCAGAAAGAGCAGTAAAATTAATGAAAGATTATAATTTAACGTTATGCAAAAACGAAGAAGAAAAACAATTCGTATTACAAATTGTAACCGATTATAGGGAAAAATACCCAAAAATTGATAAAACAACATTAAGTACAGATTTTTAAAAATTATTTATACTCTTATTATAATTAGGCCTATAAATAAAATATTTAATTATAAGTATTTAACTGTCTTTTTCTACTTTTCCTTATATTAATGTGAGATCAAATTTTATATTTAAAAAATAAATATTAAAAATTTTGCTTAAACAAATTCATTAAACAATTTAATTTTTGCTTTGATATAATAAGAATATTACATTAAAATAGTGTTTAATGACCAGTGGGATTGAAAAAATGTGTACTTTTTCATTTTTCGCAAAATTAAAATTTTTTGCATAAACAAACTCGTTGCGACACGTCTTCCCTTTGTCCGATCGACTTGAAATTTGGAGGGAATTAGTTTTTTACCGAGTAGAACAGATTGCAAGGGTCGCATCAAATGAATTTAAAAAAAAATTTTGCACAAGAGCAACTAAGGTCCACCCTAGTGAGCACACGAAGCCGGAATGAAAAAGAACGTGTTGCTTTTGCGATGTATCCGATTATATAGGGTGCAGGAAAATAGATTGAAACAAACGATCTTCGGGGAATAGACGTTTGCAATGAACGTTATGTGCCCAATAAGGCAGTAAAATCTGATATTATGTACAGAACCGCAGGAGCGTGCTCGATGAGCATCGTGAGCTCGCATATTACGGTCTCTTTGTATTTAATGCGCATCCCGGCGAAGAGGTTAATCAATCAAAATTAATCAAACCGAGAACTCCGCGACTACATTGTAGCTTCTTATTCAGGGACGTTGATAGCGTCTATTCTCGGAGAAAATTGCATGCTCTGTGATTATACCGCTGGTTACGTTGAAACTCAATTTCGTCTGCCAGTCCCCATTGGAAAAAGTATATTGGAGTTTCGAATACCGCTGCTGGGATCCATATCAAATGTAATACATTCGATACGTATGATTCGAGGTGTACTTTCATAATGTTTCAATCGTTAAATCGTAATGAAACTTTTTGTAAGTTCGTTTTGCATGTATCGTATGATTTCTGTAATTGATTACGAAGAATGTTTTATTTCGTTATAAAGTAATGTACGTGCTAATTAACCGTTGGACACGGGAATTTTAGTAATAGGCTACCGAGTAATTAATAATTATTATAATTCCTACCTTTCCGTGTTAATTAACAAAATGATTTCGAAATAAATTTACTAATTACCTAGTAACAGTAACACGAATTTACTCGGTAAATACGACATTATTTAAGCAAAGTAAAAGGGAGATAACATTAATGAAGCTACATAATGCTTATCAAGTTAATATTACAAAGAAACATGTTCACTTCCAAGTCTTGCTACAAAGTTTCTTTAATTTTTTTTATAAAACGTTATTGAGGACCGTTCCTTATGATAATGACACTTATACAGTTTATCCATTAAGATATCACTATTATAAATCATATGCTACCTGATAATTGAAAGCAAATAAATATTTTTTTAAAGTTTTATCACGAACGTTCACAATGCTCTAATTTGAACATCCTAGTATTGTTACTTATTTTAATATTATCAATTCTCTTTTCATCATATTACTAAATAGTAGAAATATTAATTCCTTCATCACAATAGAATTATGTTATGAATATATTGTAGAATATTAGTAATTAAACCTGTAACAACTTTGTGCCAAGTTTCCTTAACGAGAAGGGGATACGTTTACTTATTTTAAAAAATAAATAAGTAATAATTGAATTTTTTAAATAATATGTATCTCATTAGAACTATATTATGAATATTGAAATACGCAGTATTTATTATACTTATATATTTACGCAGTATTTATTATACTTATATATTTACGCAGTATTTATTATACTTATATACTTATATATTTATTAATATCTGTATTTAACTCCATAGAATATTTATACAGTATTCTATGCCTTTCTCTGATCTGTGCTTTCGATAAGTTTTATCATTGGAAAAAAACGGATTGATGAGTTGTACTTAATAGACCCCTATTTTTGGTTCATACGAATCTTGTTTTTAAAAAATTGATTTCGTTTTAGACATAAACGGAAACTTCGTTATCGGCGAATAGGATCAACATTCGCGTATAATTGTTCCTTCGCCAGTGATTTTCACTAACAACGCCGTGTTTCAATGCTTCCTCGTTTTCAAACCTGTACGATGCAAGCTATTGTTTGAAATTCAAAAAAAGTACTAATCACTCTGAACGAGGTCATAACAGTGGAATGGTCGAAGATTCCTTCGAAACAGACGAAACCATTGTTCTATCTTACCGTAAGTGGTATCATTTGACCTAAACAGCCCACTTGCTTTTAATGTGTAAGAAACATTAATAACAACGATCTCATTAATCAGTGACTTACACCGGAGAAACGACATTTGAAAGCAAACCTTGTTACAACTTTATGACCCAATCGCATAGTAGATGCTAATGTTCAAAAATGTGATGTAACTCTCTACCTGAAATAGAAATAGAAAAAGAAAATTTGAAAAAACTCATGTTTGTCACATTACATTTTGATTATAGCATTCTACCATTTGAAAGTTGTACTGTTTAATAATAACTATTACAAATTTCCTTCATCAATAACTAAGATCGTTTATGAGCGATCGAAATGAGCTTCTCTCATTGATAATTGTTATAAGTAGACATCGGATCTTTATGCATTTATGGCATATGGAAATGTTAAAAAAATGCTATAATATAAAATTCGAGAGAATTTAACACGATTTTTATTTGCTTTGGATCTACAAAGGCTGTCCCCATTAAAAATAAAATTTTATTTCATTCCACTTTCTTAAAATGTTTCTATAAAAATTGGAAATTGCATAAACATCCGATGTCTAGTTATAAGTGATCGAAATGAATTTCCCTTAACGATAACACTTACTAACAAAAGAAAAAATTTTCGGTTACTTACAGTGCTTATTTGTAACCAATACTATTTTAGTAGATGAAATACTTGTTATGCTATGACTTTTTTCTTTTTGGTTATAACAGTTATGGTCCCAGGAAGTAAGTTCCAATCATTGCAACTGTTAAGAAAATCATACGCCAAGGGGTAATGAGAATTTAGTCTCCAATAAAAATGATTTTTCTCGAAACAACCGACAGTCTCGCGTCTGATGGGCGATATATTATATCGATAAAAAATTTCATGCTTGCTACAATGACTTGTTACATATTATTCATTACAAACAGTACGATTTTAGGGGTTCGTGAGGTCGTAGAATCTAACCAACAGGGTAAGTGACCCAATTACTGTTGGGGTGTCAATTTCTGTACCCGAATTAACCAGTTAACTGTGGAGCTCAATTTCAGAAATCCCCCACGGCGCGGAATTAAAATCATGCAATGCGGAATATACACGAAAAAAAAATAAAAAAAAAGGTTCAAAGGGGGGGGGCAGGGCAAGGGTTCAAAAATTACATTTTTATTCGATAAGAAATTAACAATTCATTAACGTTAACGACACCGCAATATAGTTTTGGATTGTATGTTTTTATGAGTTTGTATGAGCTGTTTGTATGAGTTTTGGACGTGTATACACGTCAAACACGCTGAACTGGTTAATTATACTTATTTTTAAAGCATAATGAATATTAAGAAACAAATACGCAGAGTGTCCCAAGAATGTTGCACTTCCTTGAAATGGGTAATTCCTGAAATTATTTGAAGTCACTTTTCCTTTCTGAAAATGTTCTCCGTGGCTCTCTTTAATTACTCCTTATCAAAGCCGCGATGAAGATTTTCGAGAAAGGAAAGGTTACTGCAAATGACCTTAGGAACCGCCCCTTTCAAGGAGATCCGAATCTTTTGGCACACCCTGTATAACTTAGATATCCAAAAGTTATTTCCAATTTTTTTCATTGCAATTTCGACCGATAGCAACTTTCTCAAACAATCATTTGCACATCATGTAGTAAACTAATCCTCCTAACATCTGAAACGAGAAACTCAAGCCGTTTGGTGCAATTTTAAAAAAGTTATTCTTTTCTGAAGGGTGCACGAATAATTTTTACATTGACTGCATTTTATAGAAACGGTTCACTGTGGACCGTCTTGTTGGACGGCGAAGCGATCAAAAGGCATAGAGAAACAGATACGGTGACATTAGACGCAAAGGAAGATGGTGGGTAGGGGTGGGGTGGGGAAGGGGGGGGGTAAAAAGTTGATGGGGGGATCGCACGTAGAGCTGCAACCCCCGATAACAAGGCGTAATAATGTTTGCCTGTCGCTGCAGTATCCGAGATAAATCGTCGTTCGTCGAATCAGCAGTTTAAAATGCGAGATCGACGGAAAGTTGAACGTACTCCAGTGCACGACAGGCTGGGCTACGATCTGCTAAGGAGGATATAGATCCGATAAAACGCGATACACCGAGAAAATTGGAGCGAATCGATCGTATCGATCCCCCGGCCCGGTTATAACCAAGGCATGGCCTGTTTCTGGAAATGAGTAGTACCCTCACGTCTATTCAACGGATTCCGACCAAAAAAGACCCCCCGGAGGGGAAGATGAGCATTATTGACTTCGACGCGACGCGATGGTCATTCAGCGGTATTTCGAAAACTGTGAGAAATAGTTACGGACGGAGAACTGATTTCTAGGATGGTATTAAACTCTACATATACAGTAAGGAGCAAAACTGAACACACATGCAACATTTTAACAAAAATAATTTTTTATTCAATACTTGCATGTAGAATGCAAAAGAAACAAAATATTTAGTATTATCTACAATCTTCCGGCTTTTCAAAACAAATTTAACATTTGTGATATTATTATTGTTTCGCTTCGTACAATTTTTTTTCGTGTAGTCGGTTTTGCACTAAGATTCTTGGGATTAGTAACTGTAAACACAGATTTTGTAAACAACTTGGTAGTCCATCACGATCGATGCCACGACCAGGAGTACAGTAGTTGGTTTTAGTTCATTCCGATTTAAGGAAATGAAAATCATTTACCATAACACAGAAATAACTATAATACGACTAATATTAATCATTTTTGGTCATTGGTTATTGACCATGAATTAACACTAGAACTACCGAACCAGTCAAAATTACTGGTTCCTAATTTTTTCTTTCACATTTACTGAAATTATAAAAATGTTTTCATCAGAGTTTTTTGTACGAACTTTCTCATTGAAGCACATGTTAGAATAAAGATGGTATTAGGTTTGAATAGACGTAGTCTTGTGTCATCATTACAAAGCAATATTCATCAGTTGTATTTATTACTCGGTAGTTCTAGTGTTAACTAACTATAGTAAGGAGCAAAACTGAACACACATACGACATTTTAACAAAAATAATTTTTTATTCAATATTTCCATGTAGAATGCAAAAGCAACAAAATACTTAGTATTATCTACAATCTTCTGGCTTTTCAAAAGAAATGTAACATTTGTGATATTATTATTGTTTCGCTTCGTACAATTTTTTTTCGTGTAGTCGGTTTTGCACCGCACTAAGATTCTCCGGATTAGGAACTGTATAAACACAGATTTTGTAAACAACTGGTAGTCCATCACGGTCAAAGCCACGACCACGAGTGCAGTAGTTACACTCCCGGACAAAAAGATAGCACATGGGCAATATTTCCATATTTTGAATGGTATGTTCATAGTTTCCTAAATGTTATAGATTGAATGTAAACAGCACGTCTTGGGAGCGTAGTAAACAAGCTCGAACCTGGAAGTATTTGTTTTTATTTCAATTTCTCGGAATAGGCTATAAAAGAAGGGGGGCGAAAAGATAGCACACTTAGAATTTTCATAACAATTACCAGTGTTTGTCAAACTTTCTGTGAGGCTAGACGTGTCAGTCAGTTTAAATAACTAGTCTAGTTATAAGTGATCGAAATGAATTTCCCTTAACGATAACACTTACTAACAAAAGAAAAAATTTTCGGTTACTTACAGTGCTTATTTGTAACCAATACTATTTTAGTAGATGAAATACTTGTTATGCTATGCCTTTTTTCTCTTTGGTTATAATAGTTATGGTTCCAGGAAGTAAGTTCCAATCATTGCAACTCTTAAGAAAATCATACGCCAAGGGGTAATGAGAATTTAGTCTCCAATAAAAATGATTTTTCTCGAAACAACCGACAGTCTCGAGACTGATGGGCGATATATTATATCGATAAAAAATTTCATGCTTGCTACAATGACTTGTTACATATTATTCATTACAAACAGTACGATTTTTGGGGTTCTTGAGGTCGTAGAATGTAACCAACAGGGTAAGTGACCCAATTACTGTTGGGGTGTCAATTTCTGTACCCGAATTAACCAGTTAACTGTGGAGCTCAATTTCAGAAATCCCCCACGTCGCGGAATTAAAATCATGCAATGCGGAATATACACGAAAAAAAAAAATAAAAAAAAAGGTTCAAAGGGGGGGCAGGGCAAGGGTTCAAAAATTACATTTTTATTCGATAAGAAATTAACAATTCATTAACGTTAACGACACCGCAATATAGTTTTGGATTGTATGTTTTTATGAGTTTGTATGAGCTGTTTGTATGAGTTTTGGACGTGTATACTAGGGTGGACCTTATTTTTCGACCATCTGATTTTTTTTATGCGACCCCCTAGATCTGTTCCAGATCCAAAAAAAATAAGTTCTGCAAAAGAAGAACTCAATTGGACAACAGGAAAGGGTGTCGCAATCGGTTTGAAGTTTGAAAATTTCAGTAATTTCCCTTTAATTTTACATGCAACTCAAATTTTATGTTTTAATGATAAGAGTTACTGTTATAACATAAAAATATCATCTTTTGGTTGTATAATAAGAAATTTTACTTGAAAGTTTCAACAATATTGTCAATATTTTGGTTTATTACATTACGGAGTAGAGCTATGAGCGCGCCAAACGGTCGCGTCGTTGTATTGTCTACGCTCGGGAACGCACGACGATTACGTTCTGAAACATATTAATGATATACAAAAAAAAAATCGAAATTTTTAAAAATTACACAAAAATGAGTCACCCAAGAGATGACTACAAAGAACTTTTAGAATTAGCAATAATTTTTCTTGGGGGGATTCCTTTGGGTGGCATTTCATTCAAAATGCCTGGCGCATTTCACCATGCGAGGTGGATGGCTAAAATAATATACACTTTAAAAATATTTATTTTTCGAAACGAATTTCCTCTCAACCAGGAAGAGTATAGTAGCATTAGAGATACATGTGTATTTCTAATTAACATTTATATTGAGCCGTGGATTTTGACCCCAATGGCTGCTATGGCGCCACGTGTAGATCTAGAATTCATCAAAAATATAATTCATTACAAAAATGTTAACGAAGAAATAAGCGATGTGGCATTAAAAAAAATTGTGAACCATTTATGGTACTTGTCACCGGAGAATGCGGCGCTATCGTTTTTTGATAAAAAAGTTTCAGTAGAAACAAAAAGATCGATGGTGCAAGCACTACAAAATGTAAACAATAATAATAATTATAAGAGATACATGACAACGACTATAGAAATTAAAAATCTTGCGAATTTGGAAATACAACATTTCGTATCATCTGAATCAAATAATTTTTTCAAACGGTTCAATATAAATTCAGATTTTCTTTTAATTGATCCAGCACTGTGGGAAACTAATAATAATTATACCGAAGCGATAGGTATTATAACAAAATTAGAAGTTGTGAATGACGTTGCAGAAAGAGAAGTAAAATTAATGAAAGATTATAATTTAACGTTATGCAAAAACGAAGAAGAAAAACAATTCATATTACAAATTGTAACCGATTATAGGGAAAAATACCCAAAAATTGATAAAACAACATTAAGTACAGATTTTTAAAAATTATTTATACTCTTATTATAATTAGGCCTATAAATAAAATATTTAATTATAAGTATTTAACTGTCTTTTTCTACTTTTCCTTATATTAATGTGAGATCAAATTTTATATTTAAAAAATAAATATTAAAAATTTTGCTTAAACAAATTCATTAAACAATTTAATTTTTGCTTTGATATAATAAGAACATTACATTAAAATAGTGTTTAATGACCAGTGGGATTGAAAAAATGTGTACTTTTTCATTTTTCGCAAAATAAAAATTTTTTGCATAAACAAACTCGTTGCGACACGTCTTCCCTTTGTCCGATCGACTTGAAATTTGGAGGGAATTAGTTTTTTACCGAGTAGAACAGATTGCAAGGGTCGCATCAAATGAATTTAAAAAAAAAATTTTGCACAAGAGCAACTAAGGTCCACCCTAGTGTATACACGTCAAACACGCTTAACTGGTTAATTATACTTATTTTTAAAGCATAATGAATATTAAAAAACAAATATGCAGAGTTTTTTTTCACAAATTTGCGAACCTGGAAGTATTTGTTTTTATTTCAATTTCTCGGAATAGGCTATAAAAGAAGGGGGGCGAAAAGATAGCACACTTGGAATTTTCATAACAATTACCAGTGTTTGTCAAACTTTCTGTGAGGCTAGACGTGTCAGTCAGTTTAAAACACTTAAATCCCAAGTAGTTTAAAAGATTGAAGCATTTGGCAGTGATGGGACGAGGAAAGAGATTGAGTAAAGAAGAGATTAACACAATTCTTGTTTTAAAGGACCAAAACTTTTCTATCTCTAAAATTGCTTCAGCTATCAAAAGAAGTCGGAAAGTAATTTACAATTTGATAAAAAATGTGAAAAATTACGGACAGAAAAAAGTATTGGCCGGCCATCAGCATTAACAAAACGTGAGAAAAGAGCAATTCTTCGTACGGCATCGAATTCTTGCCTAACAGCGAGACAAATTGCTCATGAAACAGATGTCAAAACCAACGTTAGAAATGTACGTCGTGTTATTCAAACGTGTGAACATCTTATACGGAAGAAAATTCAGAGAAAACCGACACTAACAGTACGCCACAAAATGGATCGTTTAAACTTCGCAAAGGAACACGTTCAATGGAAGAAAAGATGACAATATGTAATTTTTTCTGATGAAAAAAGATTTAATTTAGACGGTCCAGATGGCTTTAATTACTATTTCCATGACATTAGAAAAGAGCAGTTATCAAAAGTTCGTCGACAAATGGGCGGAGGCAGCTCAATGGTATGGGCCGGAATTGGGTACAACGAACGAACAGATATACAATTCATTGACTATCGAATGAATGCTGCAATGTATTAAAAAACTAATTGAAGAGCAACTTAAGAATCATGCAGTTCGCATCGGAGGACCAAATTATGTGGTCCAACAGGATAACGCGTCCGTTCATAAAGCTGAAGTTGTGAAGGAATTTTTTGAGTCCGAAAATATATCTGTTCTCGCTTGGCCTGCAAGGTCCCCTGACATTAATATTATAGAAAATTGTTGGGGAGAACTCTCGCGAACTGTTTACGCCGGTAATCGACAATTCGATACGATTCAAGATTTAAAGGAGTGCATTAGAAGAGAATGGGACAGACTTGCACAAAAAAAAATAAAAAATTTATACAAATCTTTACCGAGACGAATGGTGGAATTAATACAAAACAAAGGAAGTTCGACACATTATTAAATTGATAAACAATGTCATTTTCTTTGTAAGAATTTCATTTGTTTTAAAAATTAGTTCAAGTGTGCTATCTTTTCGCCGGCCTGAAATATGATAATTATGTTAAGAAACTGGAAGGACTGTGGTTATTTTCATTTGTCACTTTCGTATCATGCTATTTAAGTGAAATGTATACATATACTATTAATTGTTTATAGAACTTTGAGCTTAAATGTGAACATTCATAAAATTTATTGTTGTGCTATCTTTTTGTCCGGGAGTGTATTAGTTCATCGTTCTTCATGCATTAACACGCATCAATATAACATCATGAAGCCATTATCTAAAGATATGAAGAATAATATCATTTTCCAATTAAGATCGGGTTTATCAACGCGACTAATTGCTAGAAAATTTGTCGTCAGTCAGAGAATATATAACAATGACAATTATGTTCCAATTCATAAACATGTGTGCAATTACATAGAGAAATACAAATATTTTCCCGAAAGATCTAAGCCATGTATCGCAGTCTCAAATACTGAGAAAAAATATGCAACGATCTTTAGCACTTTAAATGATTACATCATTCGTTTGCGAGTTCAGGAACCAGATATATCAACCTGATGTCGTTAATACGGCGACATTTATCCTCAAAGGGTTACATTAACATTGTATAAATAATACGTGATAAACATATACTAATGATGAAATTGGTTGCTATAACTTCGTAGTTGGTCAAAAGACGAAAAATGTGCATACCAATAATGTTTTCTATTGGATTAGTAGAAACAGAAAGGAGCAAAATTATTTTCGTATACCACTTCATAGAATATTGTTTCCCAAATACTAAGAAGTCTGCAGAAAATATTTAAAATTCGCAAAGCACTAACGATTTTTAAGCCATTGTTAGTTGCAACGTAACCTTTCTTTATTATTTGAATATCAATTTGAAAATTACTATTTCTTATATGTGAACGTCAATTTATTCATTATCAAATTCTTTAAGATATTTAATTTTCTGTCCGTGGAGGTTTATTCATAACTAATGAGACAAGGTGATATTAAGAACGTGGAACATTTATGAAAATAGTAAATGTACCTAACATTCTAAATTGTTTTTTGCTGTAAAAAATTGGATCTCAAAAATCAATGAAACAATGACTTCACAGAAAGTGGATTAAAAGTATAAAATTTTATGGTTGACCTCGCATGTACGTGATCCCTGTGTAAAGTAAGAGAGAATATTATTCACGTTATAAAAATCATTTTTAGTAATTAACTCTGGTAAATTACTCTATTCTCTTATCAGATAATTTTTATTTCATTTTAACTGATAATTTTTGCTCACTGCTGCCACAAAAGATCAACTTGACATACATATGGCAGTTAGTACAATATCAAATAAATCAGTCGAAGATTTAATAAAATTGTTTCTTTGTAACCTTACCCAGCATAAAATGTTCAAACGCGGTAGTTTTAATACAAGAAATATGAATTCGCGAATGAGATAAAGAAACGGGAGTACCGCGAAAATTTCCATATTCTTCGAACTATAATCATCCTCGGAGTACATTTTCCTGGCTTCTAGCGTATGTAAAACCACGTCTGGCAGTGACTAAAAATAAGATTACTGACCCGGCAGATGATCGACCCATCGAACGACGTTCTGAAAACTTTAATTAACTCCCGGACCTTCTTAACGAACTAGGGCGACATTTCATTTTTGAAGCAATAGTAGTATTGGCGACCACAAGGACGATTGCCGTGAAAGGTGCTTATAATAAAACGAAATAACTAGATCCATCCTTCAAAAACACTTTTTTACATATTGGATGCTATGTAGGTCATACATGTATGTATATTATGAATAACTCAATTTTTTGTCAACATTTAACAAAGTATTCATAATACTTGTAATAATAATATAAGTCAACGAATTTTTTGGGATATATAAGATGATTGAAGACTAGATTAATCACTATAATAAATCTCGACTTATCAGATTCTGAATGATTTCAATTTTGTCATATTCCATATGCTGTGCTGTGCAGTTAAATGTACGGTAGTAATACAGTTGTAAAACTTTTTTATTTTGAATTATATTTTTGCAAAACTTATATCATTTAATGAAAAAATATAGGAAAGGGTGTAGTTGGAGTTGGAGGTCAAAAGTGCCCCAAACCTAACTGAATTTGCAATGGGCTGTTCGATAACTTATCCAAATGAAATGCTTAATGCCAATTTTCAACTCAATATGTAGACATGGGGGGTTGTAATGGGGTGACAAAGAAAATCAGGTTTTCTGTATTTTCTCTCATCCTCTTAAATTGAAAATTCCGAGAAAAATAAAGCAATTAGAATGCACATCTATGAATTTTTCAGAATTTTTAGCTTCGAAACCGGATTTAAAAAAATAAAAAAAAATGTGAAATGTCGATTTCCTGCAGAAGTTATGAGATACTAAATTTATATTTTTATACTTGTAGCATCTCGTTATGGTTGCTAACATACAATTTTTTCAGATTTTTCAAAGTGGTGCCACACGGTTTAAAAAAATCATAGAATATACATCTGATGTAAAAGGTTGTCTTGAAATCAAACATTATGTTACTGTGTCTCTGCAAATGATAATCGCACCATTTGGTGTTGCTTCCATATAACTGCGATAATTTATTACTTATCGCATGCTCGATATCTTTTTCAAATTGTCAGGCCGGCAGAATTTCCCTCCAAAATTTTTTCTATTGATGAAATACACCCCGTAATTATAGTAATGATGACAGCGATGAAGACTAATATACAGTAAGAACTCTTCCATGGAAATACATGCATATTATTTAGAATTCGATATAATGTTCATCTAAGAAATTAATGATATGAGTCATATGAACATCGTACTTGTAGGGACTTGGAAAAGGTAAAAAAATAGCGGTATTTGATTTCTTTAACTATGTGCCCCACTTTGGAAAATCTGAAAAAATTATACGTTAACAACCGTAACGAGCTGCTAAAACTGTAAAAATGTAAACTTAGTATCTCATAACTTCTACAAGAAATCGGCATTTCAAAATTTTTTTATTTCCTAAAAATTAGTTTCGAAGCTAAAAATTATTTTTTCAAAATTTTCAATCGTAGAGTATCAGAGAAATGACAGAAAACCAGATTTTCTTTGTCATCTTATTACTACCCCCCACGTCGAGATACATCCCTAGTAGCACACAAATATTGGATAGATATTTTTTTCAAATATTGGAAAAATATTTTTTAAGCCACATTTTTTCATATGAGAAAAATATTGGATCTGAATATTGTGTACATGTACAAGAAATATAAATTCAATGTTTAAAAAATATAAGCTAAATACTCGGAGGATATAAACTAGATATTTAAAAAATATAAAGTAAATATTTAAAAAATGTGAATTCAATATTTGAAAAATATAAATTCAATATTTAAAAAACATTCAATAAAATTTTCAAATTCAAGAAAATATAAGAAAAATTAGAAACTATGAATATGTATTACTTGTAACTTATATTTTTATGATATTTTGTTGCCTGTAATGTTATTACGATACTGTAGTCTGTTCATCAACATGTTACATATTCGTAATTAAACTACACATAATACTTTGCTAACTATTATAGCTTCTCATATTAAAAATTATGATTTATAATATTAACTACTTGCTCAACTTATTTTCATTGCAAAGGAAATATTTGAAATACAAAATAAAAATATTTCATTTTATCTTCGTGGTTATCAAAATAAAAATATTTGATTTAAAGTAGTATCTTATTTGAACCACATTAAATTATACTATATACCAAATCATTAATGATCGTTAATATACGTTGCAAAATATGATAGAAAACCTTGTATCCAATGTTCCACATACGAATACTAATCTTACATTATAAAATACTAATGTAAAGTGTACTTACTTCTGAATCTTCTGTACCTCCGTCGGATCCACAGCACACAATTGTTGACTCACGAGAATAGATCCGAATAATTGAACAACAATCACTAAACAACACACGCGCACAACACATTTTATAAAATCGTGACAACGAACGAGAAGATGTCACTCCGACCACGAACAAAATAATACTGCGATTTTAACAATGATCCCTTCCACGCAGGTGGTACGGTCAGGTTATCATAGGAAGGTTAGACGCTGAGGGTCAATAAACACTAGATACAAAACCAAGGTAAAAAAATTATGGCGGGGCGCCGGCCCTATTTCCCGGAATTCCCTGTTTTCGTATCACACGTCCGTGGGAGGGGGACGGTTAAAATCGCAGTATTATTTTATTCGTGGTCGGAGTAACATCTTCTCGTCTGCTGTCACTATTTCGTTAATTGTGTTGTGTGTGTGTGTGTGTGTTGTGAGTGTTGTTTAGTGATTGTTGTTCAATTATTCGGACCTATTCTCGTGAGTCAATAATTGTGTGCTGTGGATCCGATGGAGATACAGAAGATTCAGAAGTAAGTACACTTTACATTAGTATTTTATAATGTAGTTTGCAGTACATTAGTATTATATTTTATTATTCGCATGTAGAATATTGGATGCAAGGTTTTCTTTCTTATTTTGCAACTTCAATTCTAACCCATACCTACTCCGATCACTTTTTGAGATGTTAAAACTTTTTTGCGAATATCTCGGAAACTAAAGTTGAGCGGCGGTAACATGTATAGGAAAAAGTTGTTCATAATGATGACCTTGACAACATATTTCAAGGTCATCAAAATCGGTGACGAAGCCCCTAATGTAAATAATTACCAAAATATTCTACTTCCAATATGAAATAGATTCATTTAATATTTAGAAAAAAATATTTTTCTCGTAACATGACATAGATATTTCCTGAATATTTAAAAAGAAATATTTGTTACGTATAATAAAATAAATATTGCATGTATATTTGAATATTAAAAAAAGATTGAATCTCTTTTTAATATTATATGAATGTGTATACAATATTTTGTGCTACTAGGGATGGTTGAAAATTGCCACAAAGTATTTTCTCTGGATAGGCTACCGAATTTGGTTTGGGTGCACTTTCGACCTTCTTATCCGGTTACATATTTTGACGAGAATCGAGTATTTAGAAATACTTCCTGAATCCACTGTACATCCAGACATTATTGTATTTTTAGATCCAACACAGAGTATGAAGGAGTCAGAACAGAAGAGAACAGCGTAAACTGAAAGAAAAATGTTAAATAAAATGCAAGCGTATCCGGTGGCGTCAAATGAACGACAGAAAAATTAAATCAGCTCGTAGCGTCGTTCGCGTGAAACACTAAAACTGTTTCACGTGTAATTTAATATCGTGAAACAGCCGCGCGAATTTCTTCTCGAATTAATCACAGGCCACAGATCTCGCGGAAAGTTTCGATGCATTAACTCAGCGCTACGACGGAATTTCTAGATCCGTATCGCAATCTCGACGCGCCGTTTCAGATCTTAACGAGACTTCTCCGTTTCCTTAAATAATTAATTCATCACTCGCGAGCAATTACGAGGCCGTAATCTGAAGACGCACGCGGTATATATGCATATCGGCGCGTGTAAGTCAAAACCCTCCGCCATAAGCTGCGGCCCCAGCAACCACGTGTGGATATAATACCGGGCTAGCATTATCTTGTGCTTAATAACTTAGCCTATATTAGCAGAGCGTGGAGGAACGAGGGACTCGGGAAACGAAATCTGCATTAATCAAACAGATTGGTTTCGGGTGAAATCAAACAACCATCCTATCAATCGAATAATTGGCTTCTTCCAAGAAACACAATGAACAATTCAGCCCTGCCAATTTTCGAAATTATAAAAACATTAGTTATCAGGTTGTAACGGCAGAAAATTTTTCTGTGAACTCTTATACTACAGTTGGTGTGGAAAGTATTCGTACAGTGACAAATTGAAAGTAAAACTGTGTATATTCATGCCAATAATAAATTTTAGGAGGAAAAAATGATTAATAAATATTCTTAGATGTTTGTAGAATAAATTTTGTGTAAACAAAATTTTATTTCCCTTCAGCATTACAAAAAGAATCAACAAAAACGGAAAAATGTGCAGAAACAGACGCGTAGAAAGTATTCTTATATATACGTATTGCTTCTAAAAGAAATCTACAAACATACCATTGATTATTGTATAGTTAGACATAAAAAAAATTAATCATGTAAAAAAAAATGTGTACGTATACCGGGAGCGAACCTAGTATAAGCAGATCAACAGTCGATCGCCTAATTTTTTTTTTTTAACAACATTTTTTATTTCATGACCAACAATTACAGTCTTTCAAGTTATACAAAAATGTGTAAAAATATAAACGCTTTTGTTGTGTAATATCTAGAGTCTTATAGCTAATGTGCTTTAAACAGACTTGATTGCATTTAACGTGTGTATTTAATTGGTTTTTGGGTAGTTTATTTAAGCGCCCAAAAAGTATTATTTTGGTCGGTGGAAAATGGCGCGTTCTTTGGGTATGGGAGTCGATCGCCTAACGCGCTGACCCAATCGAGTTGTTGCGAATATGTTTAATACTTTTAGATGTAATACGCTGACATAGTAAAAATACTAATCAAGCCGATTTCATTGTTTAATTATTTTTTTAAATGTTCAAGGTTTATCAGTGCCTGATAGACTTACAGAATAAATAGAACGTAATAATTTTAAGGTTAGCTTAGTTCTTCGCGGAAAAAACGTCGAAAAAATCTGTTTTTATTTTTTTTAACAACGGTGCACCAAGCCAAAAAATCTGAAAAAATTCATGAACAATACTTATGACAATATACCGCTACTGTAAAAATATAAATGTTGTCACTCTAGAACTTCCATGTGAAATCTGCATTTTTTCGATTTTTTTGAGGTTTTTGATTTTTTACTAGCAGGATTTTCACTTTAAAAATCTGAAACTAATTGAAAAGTATGTACTAGGGTTCTTGACATGTGTCAGATTTTTCTCAGAATTTCTGAACGTCATTAACTAGGGAAAATAGGCCAAAAACTGATTTTTCGATTTTACCCCATAACTACCCTCCCGATCGAGATACAGGGTTGAAATTTTGCACAGTATGTTTTTTCTTGGTGCTCTATTAAATTCGATTCAAGGGCATTTTTGACTATCTTATCCGGCTATACCCTTTGCGATCCACGATAAAACACGGCGAGGGCTCTGTATTAGTCTGGGGTTGCATGAGTGCAGCTGGGATCTTTACATTTAATCGATGGTACCATGGATCACAGAGTCTATATTGACATCCTTAAAAATCACCTCCATTCTAATGCAAATAAAATGGGACTTACCAACAATTTTATATTCACCCATGATAATGATCCAAAGCATTCTGCGTATAATACTAGGCAATGAATTTTATATAACACACCAAAATACTTGAAGACGTCACCACAATCACCAGACATTAATCCCATCTACTATTATGGGATTACTTGGAGAAAAAGATTCGTAATCACTAGACATCGGATCTTTATGCATTTATGGCTTATGGAAATGTTAAAAAAATGCTATAATATAAAATTCGAGAGAATTTAACACAATTTTTATTTGCTTTGGATCTACAAAGGCTGTCCCCATTAAAAATAAAATTTGATTTCATTCCACTTTCTTAAAATGTTTCTATAAAAATTGGAAATTGCATAAAAATCCGATGTCTAGTAATCACAATATTACATCTAAAGAAAGTTTAAAAGCTGCTTTACTAGAAGAGTGGAATAAAATAGAGCCTGCTACAACAGCGACCTTAGTACATTCCATGCCAAGAAGGCTCGAAGCTATTGCAAAATCAAAAGGCAATCCCACAAAATATTAAACCCTTAAATATTTATTATATTGTTATACTTTTTTCGTTTGTCATTTGACTGTATGAATACTTTCTACGCGTCTGTTTTTGCACATTCATCTGTTTTTGTTGATTCTTATGTAATGCTGAAGGGAAATAAAATTTTGTTTACGCAACATTTATTGTACAAACATCTAAGAATATTTATTAATCATTTTTTTTTAATTTATTATTGGCATGGATATACACAGTTTTACTTTCAATTTGTCACTGTACGAATACTTTCCACACCGACTGTATAAAATCACTGAAATTACCTAGTCATTGTTCCTTTTTCGTAGTGTGTTGCAGAAAACTTCCAAACCACATAGATACCATCATTGTGGACACTTGCATGAGTCTACCAATGTCCTGGCCAAATGGCAAGCGCACATCGGAGGCAAAACTTAGACATTTACAATTTAGCAAAAACATTAATTTTTATTTCACTTCTGATCCATGCAATTGATGCAGACAATTTTCGTTTGCAATTGTGCATTGTTTTAGTCTTACAGTGTTAAGTATTTTCCACAATAATGTACAGTGAACAAGTTGACAGGTTTTCAAGGCTCACTGTCATAAATACGACCAGAAATTGTGAATATTATGATCAATATTAAGATCATTATTTATTTCCCAGCCTTTAGCTATATAATGGCGAAAACAGTCAATAATGAGAGCCAGGTTCGCCAGTCTATTGAAATACTTTCCTTATCAGAACAAGCTAATCTTTTAATCATTTTGACAGATGTTGGACTAATAGTAAAAGTTGTGCTTAATAACGGGAAAGCCTTTCCGGATTAATTTATCTTCTAACTTTCCGAGACGAATAATAAAGTAGCTGTATCGCAAAATCAATCTATCAATCAGTACAATATTTACGATGACAATGTAAACGATGGTATGGACGGTTGTATGTTTGCAATATTTTAAATTTATTATACACACAGTCTTTACTCGATATATGTCCCAAATATCGAGACGATAAAAGTCCCAGAACTATCCCCACTGAAGCTTCGCTGTTATAATTATATTTTCTAATAAAAACTCACAGCTTTGAGAAATGCAAGAATAAACGCAACATTGTTATGGTGATTTAGAGAAATTCGCTGAGATTGTCAACAGTTTTCTTGAAAAAATTTACAAACTCCGTTTGCTTTTCCAAGTGGTGCACGAGGTCCTCTTAAGAAAAAAAGAAGTGAGAAAGTAGGATGGGACGAGATAGCTGCCGAAGAAGACGAAAGCAGGAAACTCGGGGAAAGTGGTGATGCAATAAAGAGTGAAAGTGCAGGGGTTGATGAGGGTGGGTAAACGTGCAAGAAGACCAACGGAGCCTACACGCAACCTTGGACAAATATATTGTAAGAAATTTTCTAGAGAAAATTCCAAAAAATAAAGGACGTGGAAAATCTTGAGAAACAATCCTGTTTTCACATATAAAAAGCAAATACAGGGTGTCCCAAAAAATATACACTGTTTAACAGGTCATAATTTCCTGATTTTTCTTTCTTTTCGCGGTGTAATTAATTGGAAATAATGAGTAGGCCAAGATTCAAAGTGTGTATACATTTTTTGGGACACTCTATAGATCATATGAAAACTAACATAGTGCACATGAAATTACATGTTGTCAGCAAGCTTGATAATGTTCTGACAGAATTGACGCAGAATATTTATGCAACAACTAGTAATAAATATATTTTTATGGAACAAATATAAATACGAACAACATTTCATGAAGATACAGGAAGGAACAACAAAAGACAATAACTCTTACATACATTATAATATTCATCATTCACAGCACACGTCATTGCATACATTGATTACACACTTCAGCCAACATGTGTTCCAATTAAAATTCATTTTTTATTATAAATTCAGTTCTTGCCGAACTTTTCAAAATATTGTTAAACACTTCGGAATTTATAGAATTTGCAGAGTAATTAATTAATATTGCTAATATCGCAATGTAGTTAATATGGTTAGTAATTAATTACTGATAATTAATTCTGTTCAAATTATCACCTTTGCGACAAGGACAGACGCAAAACAGAATTAATGTGTTCATGTTTTATGTCTTTCACATGAAGATCTTCATTAATTAACGGGAAAATAGGTTTTGAAACATTAATTTTTAAGACGGTATCCTAATATTTTGTTGCATAAAGCGGCGAGACCATTCGACCTTTAGTAAAAAGAGGAAGAGTTTTTATTTTAAAAAAGATAGTGCAACTGTCAAATGAACGTGCATCTTTGCATTTACGAAAAAAGTGTTAGAGGTGTGTAGTCTGAATCGAACCATTTATCTTTTTTTCTAACAAAAAAGATACAGTCTGTTTCAGTAGTTGCTACTGAACCACCCTGTATTTGTAAAGTAAATATGATCTCCGTTATCATCTAGACTAATTATTAGTAGACATCGGATGTTTATGCAATTTCCAATTTTTATAGAAACATTTTAAGAAAGTGGAATGAAATAAAATTTTATTTTTAATGGGGACAGCCTTTGTAGATCCAAAGCAAATAAGAATCGTGTTAAATTCTCTCGAATTTTATATTATAGCATTTTTTTAACATTTCCATAAGCCATAAATGCATAAAGATCCGATGTCTAATTATTAGACTGTATTTTATTTATGTATGACAACAATGTGTAGATCAAATACAAAACCTTAAGAATTGGAAAATATTCATGTGTTAGTCTCAAATGATTAAAACTATTAAAGCGAGAAATAAATGTCTACATGGCTCATCTATCTTGCAATTAATGCAGACAATTTTTAATTTCCAAAAAAATCCACGGTCTATTTATCATATATTCACTTGCATTGTAAATCTCATTCAACGATTTTGAATAATTCATCCAACCACAGTTTACAGTCAATAATATTTCCACTCTTTAACACGTTCACTGCCATGTACCCACCCCATATGGGTGACGGAATTATTTATCCAAACTGAACCATTAATTTTTGCACTAATATGTTGACTATACCGTTAAGGGGTTATATAGAACTACATATAGTCTAGATATACAGTTAGAATTTTCAAAAAATCGATTTTTTTTTAATTTCATTTTCGTAATGTACATATACAGGGTGTCCCACATAAATGGGAACACCCTCGTATTTACAGTCGTATCAGAAAACTTCAGAGGACAAAGTGACACTATTGCAGGAGGCCATTTTAGTGGTGAAGAAAAAAATTTTTTATGTCGTGTTTTTTAATGAAATTTCAAGGTCACCGATGTTTTTTTAAATGCAATAGTATATTTTTTTTACGATAGCATGATAGACAATAAACAACTGAATTTAATGGATACGACCTTTTTGACCTTGAAATGAACGTGAGCAAGAATACATTGTTGAAGCGGATGAAATGTGGAAGTTTCAAACTTACGTGTTTCAGCAAAGATTGCGCGTTGTTTACGTCGGGTTGACCTTTACATATCCTCATAAACTTAAAAATTCAATTTACTATAAAAATTCTATTTAAACTCATTTTAATAAATTTTAAAATTCAATTTATTATAAAAATTTCTATTTACTCATTTTAAAAAATTGTAAAATTCAATTTATTATAAAAATTTCTATTTAAACTCATTTTAATAAATTTAAAAATTCAATTTATTATAAAAATTTCTATTTAAATTCATTGCAATAAATTTTAAAATTAAATTTACTATAAAAATTCTATTTAAATCCATCCTCATAAACTTAGAAATTCAATTTACTATAAAAACAACTTCCACATTTCATCCGCTTCAACATGATTATTCTTGCTCAAGGTCGATTCAAGGTCAAAAAGGTCGTATCCATTAAATTCAGTTGTTTATTGTCTATCATGCTATCGTAAAAAAAATATACTATTCCATTTGAAAAAACATCGGTGACCTTGAAATTTCATTAAAAAATACGACATAAAAAATTTTTTTCTTCGCCACTAAAATGGCCTCCTGCAATAGTGTCACTTTGTCCTATGAATTTATTTGGATGATATTTAGGTGTTCCCATTTATATGGGACACCTTGTATTTAAGTATACGCACAAAAAATTGCAAGTCAATCCGGCAATTATTTTCGAAGTTACACGCATATTTGTAAAGACGTGTCAGAGCGTTTGAGAGCGTCAGAGTATTTCAACGCGATCTTTCGACGCGTTTTTCTCGAAACTGTGTTTTCAAAGTCGGTGACCAAGATTTCTCGGAAACGGCTGAACCGATCACACTAAAATTTTAACACAAGCTTCTTAAGTATATTTTTTAGTAATTTATCCAAGCTTTTTTCTCTCCGTTGAATATTTTTTTTTATAAACAATTTAAGGCCAAAATTTTGGTGAAAAATCGATTTTTTTCTTTGAAAAGCTGCCATTTTGTCACAAAATTTCATTTTGCTTATTCCTTCGATTAATTACTAGATTATACATTTCTTTAACGAAATCAGTTTGGTTCTTTCGTTTTTGATGATCCAGTCCAGAGATATAGTGGTCACCGCAAAGCGCCTTTTTTTAGAGGAGCTCCAGGAGATCAGCTATAGCAGGTTTCAAAATTATTATTTTTACAAATAAAAAATGTTAAAATACAGTTAAAAGTTACCATAATATGTGTACAAATTTTTACATTAATAGATGTAAAGGTCTTCTCAGGAAAAATTCTTAAAAAATTGCTTTTTTCGGCCTCCTAACTGTATATAATCCCTTAAGAGCTAAAAAAATACAAGAAGATGAAGAACTAGTCAGCATCACACATTTCACCTTTTCAAATTTTATTTCACGAAATCAATTTTCTTGATTTTGTAAGGAAGCTTTAGACGTCAATGTCCTTTGCTCACTCAGAAGAAACTGTTTATTTAAACGAAACTCATGGTAACATCAATTTAACAAAATGCTAACGCAACGCATAAATCAATAAAATTATATATAACAGTATAAATCAATAACAGGTAATCATATGAATAATACAAACGGTGACATAAACATTCTTCCAATTCGGTCATCCTGACAAATTAATCGTCCCCGATTAAATGTATATAAACATTCATACGATAGACAAAATACTAAACCTCAAAAACTTAACTAAATATAACATTATAAAATTATCCTAGCGTCCAAGCTCTCATGTTCGATGCTTCCCAAATCCCAAAATATGGTATTTGTGTAAGTTGAAATACTTCTACGTCTTTAATAACGTAGCGATCATTCTTCAACACGCGATCTACTTCGTACGGTCCTTTGAAACGTGGTATTAATTTCGGTGATACACCCGATGAATTATCAAAATTTCTTATCATAACTTTATCACCTATTTTATATTTCCTCGTGGTCTTATGTCTAGTATCAAAAATTCGTTTGTTGATTTCTTGATTTTTCATAATTTAATTTTCTGCATTTTTCCGACATTTCTCTAGATTGCGATTTACAGAAATTTTTCCTTCTAATTCTAGCGCATCTTTTAAATAATCAATTACTTTGCCACGTTGACATACACAATACAACAATACACTCGGGCATTCGTTCGTTGCTTTAGAATTAGAATTGTTACATGCGAACTCTACATCCTCTAGAACATGACTCCAGTTAACATTTTGCTCATCTGCTAATTTCGCAATCATAGGTAAAATAGTACGATTCATTCTTTCAACTTGACCATTTGCCTGAGGTGACGCCGTTGAAATTTTAATGTGTTTATGGTTATGGTTTATTCTTTTCTTTATATATATAAAGATGGCGTTGAAGTGCCTTAGCACTATCTGCCCAATACAAAAACGGTCCTTATGTAGAAAAGTTGATTTAAATCTAATCTAATCTAATTACTTATATATTATATCTGTAAATATATGTACTTTGTCTATTCTATAATCAATATTCAACACTTATCAACTGGGTGTTAACATAACATCATATAAAAAATATATATAACTGTATCAAATGTTCTGAACTAAAAATTAATAGTTAATACTTAATATTTAATACTTGTACTCTATACTTCCTCTTCCTTCTCTAGAGGTTTGATTAGATTGCTCTGTCTATTTGTAATAAAAATATTGCTATAGCTCTCAAGATGGAATCATCTTTCTTTTTTAGTATATTAAAGACCTCCTCTTCCAGATCTATATCCTTTTTAGCAAAAATTCTCATTAGCTTTCCTCTTTTTTCAGAGTATATAGGACAGCTCCATATAATGTGGTCAATGTCTTCGTTATCGTGGCCACATTCACATATTGTGTAATTTATATAATTTTTCCTAGCTAGAGAGCTTGCTAGGTTGTAATGATTAGCTCTGATCATGCTCACAGAGTGTTAATGGATCTTCTTCCTATGTTCTTTATGGAGTCAAACCAAGGCTTTCTTTTTCCTACGTTGGTATCTGTTGTTTCAAAATATTTTTTTCCTTTATACGTTCCTTCTCTTATATGACTCCAGTCTGATTTCTGCCACTTATTGTCTTTAGTATAGTTATAAATATCTTCAATAGGGATTTTGAAATTGTCATCTGGATCATATCTGGTTCTTTCTTTTGCTAAGGTATCAGCTCTTTCATTCCCCTCAATACCAACGTGTGCTGGGATCCAAGCAAATGTGATTCTTTTTTCTTTCTTTGCATTAATGTTACAAACTTGTTTAGCGATCCTTATGATCCATGGATTGACTACTTTGTCCGAAGAGATGCCTTGTAAGCCTCTCAGAGCACTTTCAGAGTCAATTAGGATGATTATATTACCCGTTGTATCTGAATATTTTTCTTCTGCCAAACTTAATGCCTTGCTTATGGCGATACATTCTGTTGTGTAGATGGTTGCTATATTATTGATGCTAAAAAATTTTAATGTGTTGTACATTGCACGATTTCATAAATTCTTCGAATTCTCGAGACGCGAAACAGCTACCGCGATCTGAAATAATTCGTAACGGTCGACTATAATGAGTAAAGTATGATTTCAAACATTTAATTACTTCTGAACTCTTTGTACTTCTCGTCAAATATAGTTTTACAATTTTATGGAATTCTTGGGGCTGCTGCTTTGGCAGTAGAAGTGTTTGACAGGTTTGAAAGTTCCAATTACAGGACATTCAAGTATATCAACGCCGTTCCCCCATGACAGCGATTTTAACCTCGCATCCCGAAGGAGAGACGCTGCGCATACTTCCACAGCGATGATCGTAAATGGCTAATGTCGATCTAAAATTTAGCCTTGATCCCCGGCAACTTCGGTCTTAAATTTAACGCAAATACCAGCACTCGATTTAATATCCAAATCATTCCTTTAAATTGCATTGAATGTTGCTCGATGTTTACGGCACAGTTCGTGAATGTTTTATGAAGCTGAAATGTTCCTGAATGATCCATAAAAAATTATACTTGCGAAACAGCATAAAAAAACTGAATCGACTATTAAATGTTCAGCTGGCTATAAAGTTTGTCATTTTATCTTATCTGCTATTTCCACGAATCGAATTAACACTTAACAGACTATTCAATTCCGTGTCTTTAAATTTTATTTCGCTTGCTTCGTGATATCCAATTCAATGCTTTTTATCTCGTCTACAAATGTACTTAGAAGTACAATATACAGAGGATTATAAAAATACCCATTTTTAAATAAAAGATAAATTAGATAATTTCAGTTAAGATTTAAATTAAAATAACATTTATAAACAGAAAATGAAACAATTAAAATGTTAATACTTGCTTATTTTTGTTGTTGCAATCAGTCTTTCCTGTTTATTTATCCCACTGACTCACTTTTCGCATTTTATTTATTTACCATTTCCTGATTTATTCATTTAACTATTTATTATTATTCATTTTATTCTTGTTTCTGGTATTACTTTTTGTCTATTTGTTTTCTTGTTTCAGTTTTTGAACAACTCGTAATGAAATTAATTTTGCACTCTTAATAAGGTTATAAATAATAATTGTCATAAATTTTATATTGCACAAGCAATGTTTTACATTTTTCGCTACATAACAGTCGCTGAAGTAGTGCTAATTTTATTTTTTGTAACCTGTACTGTTACTATATTTATGCTCTTAATATTTACCCTCGCCTAATGATGACATAATTTACCTACCCCTAAATGGACACTTTAAACCCAGAGGGAAATGTTTTAAAAATAAACGTCTTCTAACCACTGCGTAAGTACCATAGTTATTAAGCATTCGTACATAGTATGCGTTCTTTAAAACAGAATTTAAAAACCGGTCTGTTTCGATAAATTCGTAAAATTCGAAAATCGGTTTTTAACTCGATTTTAGATACTAGAATTAATCTGTAATAATTAATAAACTGTTTCATTGCAAGCATTAACTGTGTGAACATTTCATATTTTTTCAAATCATGCAGTAAAGTATTGAATAAATTAGAAAATGATATGGATTTTAGTTATTTCAGTTTCTTTGTATTTATTTGATTTTAATATATTTTAATTAATCACATTAGGAAGTACACTTTAATATAATTTATTTCAACGTTTAGTTCCACAAATATGTGATAATTTTTAAAATTGTACAACAGGTATATATGTATAGTTTCACTGTTCTAATTATATTTTAAACCGGTTTTTGTATGCAACTTACATCAGAGTACATGCATGACTTACAATACGCTTATCACAATTGTGAAACCAAGTAGATTATAATTAGGTAGAGAATTTTATTTGTATTTAGTTTTCTCCTTGCGTATATTCTTATTTTCTATATCTTATTATTCGTCTTGTATATTTTATTTATTATTAATATTTAATTTAATATATATATATATATAAATCTAAAAAAAAAAATATTATGCTACTATCAACCCCATGTCGTGTTACACTTTCTTTGGCTTTTATTTTTTATTAATAACTTAAGCATTACTTATAAATTGGCACTGCTACGACTGAATAATGTCAGTTAATAATGCGAAATTTTGGAAACAAAAGTACTTGTCGTTGTCGAGTTTTTTTTTAGACAAATGGAAGATATGCAATATGGTCATTATTAACAAAAGTAGTAATTTAAAATTTATTATTTATTTCTAATTGATCTGCACTCGTCGCAGTTACAAAACAGAAAACGCAATGTAAAATCCAATTATAATATATTAATCCAATTCGAATATTTAACAGAACTATTTTACATAGTAATAATTCAAAGCCAGACTGTTACTATCGACGCCAGTCTCTCCTAACTTTGACTTTCTATTTTCTATTTATATAAATGATTTTTTTACACAAATAGATTAATACTTTTTTGTAAAGAATATAATGGAGCATCAGCTGAAGCAATAAAAAATATATGATTTCATTTAAAAAAACCGTGAATGACCTTCATATGTCCTTTACACGTCCACCTACAAAAAAATGTACCATCAGAATGTGCCCCTCTCAAAACCATTCAATTTCACCTAAAAAATTGTTTGCTATGCGTAATAATAATGACGTAAATCTAGATGGCAAAATGTGGTGCCCCACCCTGTATATATATATATATACAACTTCAATCAATTTCATCTGGAATCCATTATTTATAATCCTTTTTCACTTCATATGATTGGCTTTACCGAATTATTTTCTTAGCAGGTCGAAAATGTTAAAAATGTTAGTGGCATAACTATAGGTTATGTTCCGCAGGGTATAAACAAATGGCTATGGATAAACACATTCACAAAAAAGACAAAAGTAATTTTTTAACATTTTACTGATCTGAATGACCTCAGGAATCGCCCCTTTCGAGGAAGTACAACATTTTTTAGACATCCTGTATATTCACATCTAAAGACGGATTGATTATTCCAATTCAAATATTTAATAGAACTATTTTACATAGTAATAATTCAAAGCCAAACTGTTACTATCGACGCCAGACTCTCCTAACTTTGACTTTCTATTTTCGGTTGCATCCCTTGTGCACGATGAAGCGTTTGAAGAGATTCGAATCACCTTGATACTTAGCGAAGTTTGCGATATTCTGGCATAGTTCGGAGGTTTGACGTTCGCTGGTTGAAAACGAGCGATCGGTGTTCTCCATTAGAAGCTTGACACAGCAAACAATTTGAACGTCTCCAAGCGTTCAAACTCCCGTAGGTGTTGAAACTTTTTCCAGGAATCGGCAAGATTTGCTGTGAGATCGGTGCAAAAATAACTACGGTTTTCATCTTTTCTGAAGCGACGTTTCGACTGTACATCAGTGAAAAGTGCGAAGCTTCAACTACCGATTTGTGTTGTAACAGTTTATTATTGCAAAAAAAAAACAAATTCGTGCAATATTATACGAGTTCAGATCAGTGTGTAAAGTGACAGATACTGTTCGCAATATCAACAACGCATTTGGTCAGTGGCTACAGGTTTCTTTCGATATAAGACGATGGCTCAGGGCGGCTTTCGACGTGTTGCGGATAAGGGTACCTAACTGGCTTGACATTGTTCTTGAGTGGGCCTAGAGTACCTAGAGTTTATGGGTCCTAAGTCGGCCGTGCAGTGATATTTTTGTTGGAAAATGATAGTACATATAGTCCGCGACAATACTATAAGACATCACTTAAAACGAAATTATTATCTGTTATATGAAAGAACTTCATCGTCTTTCATACAGAGTTTTATTAGTTGCTTCTGGAGACATCGTTTAACGCAGTGTTTTCGTTAGTATTTCTAAGACTTTAAAACTAACACCAACTTACCTTTTATTAACTGCAACAAAACTATAAGACAGGTAATGTTTTTGTAAAAAATTAACACGTACAGCTTATTTTTATCGGTTATTAATATTCTGTGTTGCCACCTTTATTTTTTCTGACATGTAACATTCTTTTTCGAATAGATTTTAGTTGGAGAACTACACAATATCATGCATTTAATTTTTTTCAATTTCTATTTTATTAAATAACTTACTTTGATTTTATGGAATTTTTGAGATTTCTTGTTTGGCAATCAAAGTGTTAATATTTGTCAGGTTTTACTTAAATTATTTACTTCACTTAGTGACACTTTAGAAGAATATTTCATTGACGATTTTTTCGTTTCCACTGTTTGCGATCAACTGCTTTATAGATTTGTCGCTGTTAACAAGAGGTCAAACTTGTGTAACTTTCAGATTCATAGAAATTCTAACGAAAACGGTGCGCGGAACGAAGTCCCCAGAAGGAAATAATAACTAGACTGCGGATCTTTATGCAAAAGAAAAATTGTCTGCATCGATTAAAAGAAATAGAAACAAAGCAGAACGTTATTTCTTCACTCGCTAATTTCAATAGACGAGAAATAGTATATTGATATTTAAAATTTTTTAAATTTTCCTACAATTTCCAACTTTATCTATTCAATTTTGTTATAAATGCATGAAAATCCGTAGTCTAATAATAACACTTTGCATGAGAGACGACGAAGTTCTTTCATATGACACATAATTATTTCGTTTTAAGCGATGTCTTATAGTATTGTCGCGGACTATACCCTCTCGTTGCGGCACTAAGAGCCGGCAACTTCAAAAGAATAAGAGGGTATAAATATTTTCTTGTTGCGGAAAAAACACTGTTGTCTTATGTTGATCGAAGTCTGTATTAATGAGTGTACAACAACACTGGTTCCTTCTGCGATTGATAATGACGGATCAAGCCCTATTATCGAGACAGATACTCGAGAAACGTCTAAAAAAACGAGAAGTTGATTATAAAAAAGTCATTGGACGTTTAGCTTAAATTGGCGAATAAAGCAAGATATATATTCGCTTCACAATTCAAGAACAAAAGCCGTAATTATTTTCGCACCAGTCTCATAGATTTCATTCAAGACCCGAGCCTTTTCGCCACGCTCGTGCGTTTGAACACGTTCGAGTTCACAGTCTCGCTATTACGTGACGCCTTAATGGAGTCTTTCATGTTCTGAAGTATAAATACTGTGGGTACATGCAGCCTTTCGAGCGTTAAGTATTGAATTTCGGATAGATTCATTTACATTGCATGTAAATTTACATTTTCATCGATATTACCTTTCCATAAAACGATTGGTTCACTGTAAAAGCCTCGTAAAACGTTCCAACGAAGAAAGAAACGATACCGAAGATTATACCTACAGTGGATCAAAAAATTGGCACACTCAGCAATTTCCAATAATGTAAGTTACAAAGGTACTGTATTAATCCTATTTAGTTTTGTGATGCTTTATTTTATACGTAAATGTGTTTAGATACGTTAGTGATTAAATGGTTAAAAAGTAAATTTCATCAAGGAGTAACGTCATTAAACCAAATACGAGAAACTTGTGATAAAAAGTATACAGTGAATTCTCGATTTATCTCAGAAAAGCTAAAGTTTAGAATTTTATCTATTCATACCACATCATAATACAGAAAAAATGTTAATTTTCACATTCCTTTTAAATATTCTCAAAGGTTTATTAATTTATGTAGATACAATTTTACAAATCTAAGTTATTTTTTCCTATTTTTATTATTAATGTGTACTCTCCTTTTAACTGTTTTATTGCATAAACTACCAGAATGAGATAAATTTTTTGATATTTATACAATACGGTGGAATTGTCAAGAGACACCAGGTTATTAACACACTGGTTGTCACGTTGATCATGTATGAGTGACATTGTTCTTCTGGTCGGTTTAAATAATTAATGGTCACTGTGACATATTCGAGAGAAACAAATAATATTAGGATGGAAGGATACAGAAGGTTTAAAGGTACAGCATGATCCACTATGATCAATTTTGCCTTTAAAATATTGATTTTATTAATTAAATTACGTTGATTTTGAGAGATTTTCGGATGTTGGCAGTCAACGTGTTAACAATAAGAATAAAAAGAAACAGTTGAGATTTATAAAACTATATCTATATAAATGGATAAAGCCGTTTGAAAATGTATGACGAAAAAAGAAATAGCATTTTTATGGTTTAAGCAGATTCTTCCTAGATTAAGACACAGTACGAACGAATAAAATTCTAACACTCAGAAACGGACTTTTTGTTGTCTTGGTTATACCATAACACTTCTAAATACAAAGTGACTATACTAATCGTAATTGCTCCAATATCTCTTTGATCCACTGTAAACTAAAATTCATTAAAAAAATTCAATTATATGAGCTGCTCGTTTGGTAAGTCGATCAACTTCAGAAAATAAAACGTAGAGAAAATTGGTGAATCAGTGTACATTTATTTTAGCCTACTTATGTTTAGACTAATTATTAAGCAACTTTATTTTCAATGGAAAAAATGAGCATCAATCAAGTGCTCTGATGGTAAAATACATAGAAAGTGGAACAGTGGTTCCGACTTGTGAACGGGTCATACGATTAATTGATCGTAGTGCCGAAATTTGTTCACCTATGAGAGGATTAACATAATTAAATGACTTCCTCCTAATTTTTTCTTTTAGAAATATTGAAATTATAAATATGTTTCCATGAGAAATTTTTTTAATATACAGTAAGGAGCAAAACTGAACACACATACGACATTTTAAGAAAAATAATTTTTTATTAAATATCTGCATGTAGAATACAAAAGAAACAAAATACTTAGTATTATCTACAATCTTCTGGCTTTTCAAAACAAATTTAATATTTGTGATATTATTATTATTTCGCTTCATACAATTTTTTTTCGTGTAGTAGGTTTTGCACCGCACTAAGATTCTCGGGTTTAGGAACTGTAAACACAGATTTTGTAAACAACTTGGTAGTCCATCACGGTAAATGCCATGACCAGGAGTGCAGTGGTTATTAGTTTATCGTTGTTCATGCGTTAACACGCATCAATGTAACATCATGAAGCCATTATCTAAAGATATGAAGAATAATATCATTTTCCAATTAAAATCGGGTTTATCAACGCGGGTAATTGCTAGAAAATTTGTCGTCAGTCAGGGATTGTACATAAGATCCCTAGTAGCACAAAAATATTAGGTAGATATTTTTTTCAAATATTGGAAAAATATTTTTTAAGCCACATTTTTTCATATGAGAAAAATATTGGATCTGAATATTGTATACATGTACAAGAAATATAAATTGAATGTTTAAACAATATAAGCTAAATATTCAGAGGATATAAACTAGATATTTAAAAATTATAAAGTAAATATTAAAAAAATGTGAATTCAATATTTGAAAAATATAAATTCAATATTTAAAAAACATTCAATAAAATTTTCAAATTTAATAAGTTTCAAATTATAACAAAAATTACAAAGTATGAATATGTATTACTTTCTGCGCACTGCTTGTTGAGGGAATATTATCTGTATTTGGAAAAAATATTGGTAATTATTTACATTAGGGGCTTCCTCACCGATTTTGATGATCTTGAAATATGTTGTCAAGGTCATCATTCTACTGACCTCTACACTCCACTGACCTCTACAAGGTCATCAAAATATTCTACTTCCAATATGAAATAGATTCATTTAATATTTAGAAAAAAATATTTTTCTCGTAACATGACATAGATATTTCCTGAATATTTAAAAAGAAATATTTGTTACGTAATATAAAATAAATATTGTATGTATATTTGAATATTAAAAAAAGATTGAATCTCTTTTTAATATTATATGAATGTGTATACAATATTTTGTGCTACTAGGGATACGGAAAAAATACTGTAGTAAAGTCCCTGCATCTTTTGGAGTCCGTCCAAAATGATTATCTTGTCAGGAGAAGAGAAGATTGACGAAATACATTACTTCAGAAATTACAACGACGTCATCAATGGTTGCAAAGTTATTGGAAAGCGATGTTGGAAAGAAAATTAGTAAGTGGATGGCTCGAAGGGCATTAAAAGAAGCCAATTTTACAGCAATTGAGAAGAAAAAAAACCTGCTCTATCAAAAAAGAATGTCAGGGTCCGTCTGAGTTTTGCAAGAAAATATTTAAGCTGGAATATAGAGCAATGGAAAAAAGTAATTTTTTCCGACGAATCTAAAATCAATCGAATTTCATCGGTTGGACGTTCTTGGTGTTGGAAGAAGCAAGGCGAACCTCTTTTACCGCGTCATGTGAAGCAAACAATAAAATTTGGTGGTGGTTCACTTATCGTGTGGGGGTGCATTACGGCGCACAGTGGGCAAAAACGGCCTTTTTCGATTCAAAATCAAAGAACTTTCGATAGTAATGAGGTAGAGCGATGAAATTTTTTTTAAACGAAAGCTGAAACTTTGTAGAATATGGGAAAAATAGGGAGATTACGGTACGAACGTTTTTTAACCTTGATAAAATTCGTTAAAGTTGCACAATTTCAAGAAAGTGCCAGTAGTAATGACAGCGATACGTCAAATGATGACGAGATGTGAAGTGCTTCATGTTTCGTAAGTAACTCAAAATGTTAAAATACTTCATTATTATTATTTTTATTGTGTTTTATATATGAGAATACGATATACTTTCAAACTAGTGTGTTATCAAGTCATTTTAACGAAAAAATTTCATTAATTTGTGTCACAAAAATTTATCTTTTTCAGAAACCAGAGGTCGTAGACAAATTTTGAAAACAGATTTGAAATTAGCGTGAAAAAATCTATGGAAAACGATATATAGCATGTTAAAAAATAATTTTCCGCGCGTATTAGCCACAAAATCAAAATTTTCTTGAAATTGTGCAACTTTAACGAATTTTCTCAAGGTTAAAAAACGTTCGTACCGTAATCTCCCTATTTTTCCCATATTCTACAAAGTTTCAGCTTCCATTTAAAAAAAATTTCATCGCTCTACCTCATTCCTATCGAAAGTTCTTTGATTTTGAATCGAAAAAAGCCGTTTTTGCCCACTGTGCGGCGTACGGTGTAGGTTTACTACAACGAATAGAAGGTATGGTGAACCAGTATATGTATAAAGATATTTTAGAAAAAAATTTACTGGAAACAATTGAAAATATGCCGGTACCAGAGTGTGACGTCGTATTCCAACATGATAACGCTCCTGGGCATTGTGCGAAGAGCGTAAAGAATTGGCTGCAAACAAGTCCTCAAACAAGAAATAATAATAATATCACAAATGTTAAGTTTGTTTTGAAAAGCCAGAGGATTGTAGATAATACTAAGTATTTTGTTTCTTTTGTATTCTACATGCAAATATTGAATAAAAAATTATTTTTGTTAAAATGTCGTATGTGTGTTCAATTTTGCTCCTTACTGTATATCTTTATTATCTTGCATTTTCTTAAAATACAGATCTCGGAATCTCGAAGAAAATCGTCGGATGCTAAACCTGAAATTATTTGGCTATAACCGAAACAATTTATCCATAAGATCGAGAACAATTAAGACACATGACAGGTCCAGTTATTGTTCTTTTAACCACCTGCAAATTGAGTTACAGTAAGTGATCGATAGACCCCGGATTTTGTGCATTTATGATAAAAATTAAGGAGTCTGAAATAGCAGAAAAATTAAGATATATCATTTTCTTAGTGTAGCAAATTTTTATGTTGCATAACTTGTTACATTGGATTTTTCATAATAATATATTAATACGGTTCGCAGGTGCTCGGTAACTTATGATCTCTGCACAGCACCGTGATTTTAATTAATTAATTGTTAAGCAACAAAGTTTTCAACATTCGACAGATAAAGTATTCTAGTTTTTTGTCCCAGAGTTGGGCAAAATTTCGAGAAAAAATATTTAAAATGCTATTTTAAATAGTATAATTTAATGTGGTTCAAATAAAATACTACTTTAAGTAGAACGAAAAATTTCGGCAAATAGTACTGTTTCATGACAAATGCATCCAAACCGCAAAGGTGGTCTACACAGTACAATTTTGTAAATCGAAGAAAGAGCATCGCAGTATTTTTTGTATAATTGAAATTATATCAAAATAAATTGGTATCGTCGTTTCATGGAAGTTGTTCATCCACTAATTCATTCAGCAACAAATTGACTATTACACCAGAATATTGCGAAAATGTAGTATTAAGTATGCCTAAACGTATTCAGGCAATTATCAAGGTTAAAGGTTCATGGACGAAATATTAACTGTACCAAAATCTGAAATGTTTACTCAAAATTAGTTGCGGTGCAAAACCGATTACACGAAAAAAAATTGTGTGAAGCGAAATAATAATAATATCACAAATGTTAAGTTTGTTTTGAAAAGCCAAAAGATTGCAGATAATACTAAGTATTTTGTTTCTTTTGTATTCTACATGCAAATATTGAATAAAAAATTATTTTTGTTAAAATGTCGTATGTGTGTTCAGTTTTGCTCTTTACTGTACTTCTCTATCGAAGAAGATATTTAAACAAAACTAATAAGTAGACATCGGATCTTTATGCATTTATGGCTTATGGAAATGTTAAAAAAATGCTATAATATAAAATTCGAGAGAATTTAACACGATTTTTATTTGCTTTGGATCTACCAAGGCTGTCCCCATTAAAAATAAAATTTTATTTCATTCCACTTTCTTAAAATGTTTCTATAAAAATTGGAAATTGCATAAACATCCGATGTCTACTAATAAGAAATCTAAACAAATCTTATTTTGTTGTTATTATAAGGCAATGTATGCCAGTTGTATTTAGTGCTTGGTCGTTCTAGTGTTAAAATAACTAGCTTGCAACAAGGAAGTGCGGTTAAATGCCTTCGCAAAAACGAAATGTAATTAAAGTCAATATTCCGGGGCGAAAGCGAAGCAGGTCGTCACGTTTATTTCATTGGACGTTAAGTATTTCTTTCCGCCATAACTCGCCACTCGTAAAAACAAATACCATACGGGAAGTAAAAGCTGCAGTTACATTTAAGTGTTCGCGATAAACGAACTTCCAACGAGAAGTTGCTTTTTGTGTCCATTTTCTACTTCAGCTGGCTCGCGATAAGTATAAATAGAAATCAAGGAGGAAGTCGACAGTTCCAACGGTAACCAAAACACTTTTCCCGGCCGTGTTCTGGGCGGCGGGAACGCGCGGCTCTGTTCCTTTTTGTCCGTGAACCGAGAAACACAAACACAGAGGCACACGTTTCAATATTTTTCGAGTGACTTGAAACGGTTTCTATGAAGTCGGAGGTAAAGGTACCTCGCGACTCTCCACAAATATTTTTACCGTAATGACTTCCGACACGATATTACATTGGATATACAAAGAGCGATAGCATGGAGTGCAGCGCGTTATGCAGTGCTGAACAATTCTAATGAAGTTTCTTCACTTTCCTCTACCGTGCACTGTCTCTACAAGAATAAATAACTGGGACATACCTGAATTAAATTTTAAGTATTTCTATTTTATTCGAAATACGGTGCTCGCGCTATATTATCTCTGTAATTGTTGCTATGTACAGGAGGGAATTATTTCGACAGTAGGTACATACAAATCATTACATTTTCGTGGTTTCTTGGCAACTAGTAAAGACGAAACTTTCTATACGGTTGGAATTTTTTTTCATATGCGTATACATCATAATAGATCTCAAAATTAGTTACCTACTCACGTTTGTTAAAACAGGGATAGCTTGGCTATGTTTAATAACTGCACCGATACGCAATCTCAGCTAGTTAGGTTTATAAACACTAGAACGACCAAGCACTAAATGCAACTGGCATACATTGCCCTATAATAACAACAAAATAAGATTTGTTTAGATTTCGTATTAGTTTTGTTTAAATATCTACTTCGATAGAGAAGTTTATTAAAAAATTTTCTCATGGAAACATATTTATAATTTCAATATCTCTGAAAGAAAAAATTAGGAGGAAGTCATTTTGACCTATCCGGTAGTTCTAGTGTTAATATAATGGTTCGTTGATATATACTTGGCTCAACGAAGTCACACACGAGACAACCAACCAATCTCAACACAACACAACACGCACACTTCGAACCCTATTCTCAACAACGTGTATACTTTGTGTCTTTCTTTAAAAAATAATAGAAATAATTAATAGGAAACCACGCAGAGTCTGCAGACAGTCGATAAAATAGTATTATATAATATTTTTATTAAAAAATATATGAATTAGTGTTAAATAAAGGATATAGTTATTCGATTGAACCCATTGAAATCATATTGAAGTCGTATTGAAACTATTTTAACACTATTTTAAATTTTTGCAATTTACGATTATTGAGATTGTTAAGATAAATCCATAAGGAATTATTCAACAAATTTATTTCTTTACGGAGCGTAAGTATAGCACCACTACAATTTTCAAGAGTTTTGAAGTTCTAAGTAATGATTTCTAAATGTTAATAATACCACGCGAAAGGGACTAGAAATAATTTATAAGGGATGAAAAAATAAATTAAATATTTCAATGGTACATAACTGTAGCACCAATGAATGTGCAACGTGATAATAATATTAATGTCAATAAAATGTTAGATTTATAATTGAGGTTATTAATGTGAACAAATTTAATAACGAGTAGGACCTCCTTTTTTATGTATTAACTCAAAAACACGATGTTCATACTGTTAACTAGTCTTTTAAAAGTTTCTTCAGTAATTCCACGCTTCAATAAACGTGGAAGCTGAAGCTGTTTTTAGCTCCGAAATGTTTGAAAATTGCCGATTATTTTTATAAACATGCCGTACCACGATACCCCATAGATTTTCGATTCGATTTTGATCTGGGGAGCTGCAGGCAATTTCAATACATTAATATCAGAAGTTTCAAACCATGCTGTAGTTTATCGACCTTTATGAATTGGAGCATTATCTTACTGATAAGTCCATGGAGTCGTGATCGTTTGCATGAATAAACTGCAATAAATGATTTTGAAGTATTCCAATATACTTCGCATTATTCATTCTTGCAGTTGGAAAAGCTAAGCACAGTTTGCCACGCCACTGGAGCAGAATGCACCCAACACCGTAAGTGTGCCTCCATTAAAATTGCACATAATGCAATTGCACTATATATATATATATACTGGGTGAGTCAACAAACGTTAGCACCTCAAATATCTTTGTTGTTTCTAAAGATACGTAAAATATGGTAAGGACAAAGTTGAATGGTACAATGGGGCTGACACGATGCAAAAAAAATTTTGTTTTTATGTCATTTTTTTGGAGATATCAAGGTCACCTTGACTTTTTTAAATGGAGCCACCCTTTTTTAAACACCTACAATGATAGTCCCTTTCATTAGGAATTCAGTGACTATAATTAGTCCAAGGTCATTCAAGGTCAAGGACAGAAAAAACGTATAAAACTAAAATATGGAAGCAGAATACGTTTATCACGGTTGAGACTTGTAGGAAATAGTAAACATACTATGGTCGTAGTTAAAGTAAACATACTAAGGTCCTTCAATGTTATTCAGCATTCTTATTTACTATCAGTATGTTTCCAAACGCGATTCCGCTATGTTATATTCGATGACTGAAAATTGTGATACGATCACGATTTTCTGTGAATGTAGAAAAAATGCAGTGCAGGCCCGACTACTTTATGAAGAAAGGTACCCCGAGCGAAACACTCCTTCTAGACGTACTTTCACTAATACGTACAGGTTGTTTCGAAGTACTGGAAGTGTACATGCAAGACAGTACAAACGGAAGAATCCCACGACTAATGAAGACAATGAAATTAATATTTTAGCAGCTATAGCTGTCAATCCTCACGTGAGTACGAGAAAAATTGCCCGGGAAGCAGGCATAAGTCAAAGTAGCGTAATACGAATTCTGGCCCGACATAAATTTCATCCGTTCCACATATCGCTCCATCAAGAATTGCACGGGAATGATTTTCAAAATAGAATTAACTTTTGTCAATGGGGATTGCTTCAAAATCATTCATTTTTTTCTAATGTCTTGTTTTGCGGACGAAGCAACACTTACTAATCATGGCTCAATTAATCTACGGAACGCCCATTATTGGTCTGTGGATAATCCGCACTGGCTGCGAGAAATTGATCATCAAAGACAATGGAGCGTAAACGTGTGGTGTGGTATTTTGAACGACAAAGTAATTGAACCATATTTCGTTAACGGAATGATGACGGGACAGAAATACACTCAATTTTTGCAAGAAGATCTGCCAATTTTGTTAGAAGATGTCCCTTTACAAAATCGCTACGATATGAGGTACCAACATGACGGTTGTCCTGCTCATTATGCACGAGTAGCAAGAGAAACGTTGGATTCTCGATATCCAAACCGATGGATTGGACGAGGCGGAACAGTTTCATGACCAGCACGTTCGCCTGATTTAAATCCACTGGATTTCTTTTTATGGGGTCTGCTAAAAGAGACCGTGTACACGGATGCTCCAACAACAGTTGAAGATATGCGTCAGCGTATCATCACAGCATGTACGAATATCACGTCGGATACACTTATCAGAGTTCAACATTCCTTCAGAGCTCGTTTACAACAATGTATCGACGCAGACGGCCATCATTTCGAACATTTATAAAATACAGGTATTCTGCTTCCATATTTTAGTTTTATACGTTTTTTCTGTCCTTGACCTTGAATGACCTTGGACTAATTATAGTCACTGAATTCCTAATGAAAGGGACTATCATTGTAGGTGTTTAAAAAGGGGTGGTTCCATTTAAAAAAGTCTTGGTGACCTTGATATCTCCAAAAAAATGACATAAAAACAAAATTTTTTTTTTGCATCGTGTCAGCCCCATTGTACCATTCAACTTTGTCCTTACCATATTTTACGTATCTTTAGAAACAACAAAGATATTTGAGGTGCTAACGTTTGGTGACTCACCCTGTATATATATATACAACTTCAATCAATTTCATCTAGAATCCATGATTTATAATCCTTTTTCACTTCATATGATTGGCTTTTCCGAATTATTTTCTTAGCAGGTCGAAAATGTTAAAAATGTTAGTGGCGCTATAGTTATGTTCCGCAGCGTATAAACAAATGGCTATGGATAAACACATTCACAAAAAAGACAAAAGTAATTTTTTAACATTTTACTATCCCTTTCTCTCTCTCTCTCTCTCTCTCTCTCTCTCTCTCTCTCTCTCGCACTCGTAACTGGCCTACCCACGGGGAGCATAAAATACACCACAATTATTTTCTTCAAACCTATAGACACAATTTGATTTTTCGTCCCCGTATCATTGCCGTGGCAGAAATAAAGTATAGATTACTATTTTTTGTATCCCGGTGCTGAATTCAGAAAAAACGAATTAATTTATAGAATTATGAATCCTCTTATTTTATTAGGAATTGTAAATGTATTACTGTGAAGAGTGAAATTTTATCTTTAATGATTTTATTCGTGCTATTAACCCTTGGGAAGAGAAACTCATTCCTTCGCGAGTGCATCTAATGCTCTCGCCGTTTCAGCAGCAAAAGTTGCAGACTACGATTCAAACGAAGCCAGGACAAAGTGATTTATACAGGCAAGTATCCGTGTCAGAAAAGTTACACCCCAAGCAGCGTTTACGTAGTATCGGCGCTGTCGATCTCAGGGACGGTATAATTTTGCCATAAGCTAAGCCAGCCTGTGTCAAGCTGGCTCCGTAAATTGTTTAACTTTACACCTTCCCCCAGGCGAATGCTTACACTCCGCCAGCTCATATTCTACCGAAGCGATATACGTGTTTTCCCGCCTCGTCATCAAATTTTTCCTCTGACACACTTATACAACGTTGCGAAGCTACTTCCCAAAACCGGCGCTCGAGAAACGGGCTTCTATCAATCGTCAAAGCGTGAGTTCGATACGGTGATACAGGATGTTCCAGATTTTTTCTGTCAACTGTCAAGATCTTAAAGTCCCCGAGCATTAAAATTTAGATAATTAAGTATTTTAACCCTTTCCGGACGAATACCTCCGCCAAGATCATTTAAAAGTTTAAAAACTTTCAGTACACACAACAACCTCTACTTAATCACTAGGAGAACGCAATAGTATTGTCATATTATTCTCAACGTATTGAATAGATTAAGAATAGAAATAAATTTCTATTTGACTAAAATTTGGAGTCATTTATATATTTGATTTTATATTCGTTTTATTTAAATATTTGATTCATTTTACGTGAAGACCCACAGTCTACTTATCTCTCCAGTGTAAAATCTTGTTCTACAGGCTGTTCCAAAAATGTTGTATTTCATTGAAAGGGGTGCTGCCTTAGATCATTTGAAATAACTTTTTCCTTTACGAAAATGCTCTCCGCGGCTTCGTTAAGGAGTTATTAACGAAAAACATGGACCAATCAGAGCGTGGCTACAGCAGAGCGCGACGTTGGCATTGGCTAAGCCGAACACCGTCCGCTGTAGCCGCGCTCTGATTGGTCCGTGTTTTTCGTTAATAACTCCTTAACGAAGCCGCGCACAACATTTTTGCAAAGGAAAAAGTTACTTCAAATAAGATCAGAAATCACCTCTTTCAAGAAAATACAACATTTTTGGGACAATTTTTCCCTGTACAGGAAAAATATATATGTTCGACTCGTAGAAAAATGTGCTAGAAATACTTTTCGTCCGCAAAGGATTAGGATTTAATTATAAAAAATTACCAGCGTTTGTAATGGTTCAGAAAAATATATTTAGTAATACATAATGTATGAATCAAACTTTTATCATTGTATTCGCCTCGTTTTTCGGATTAAAATGACACCAAACGCGATGTAATTACAAGTAAATATACAAACTACTTTTCATAAGTATTTGTGTAACAAGCGATGAAAGTTTCGGATTTCACATTTGTGGCAGAGAAGTCTAGAACTTGAATCGCTTGTCACACAAGTAATCATGATTGTAATTGTATCGTGTTTGGTGTCATTGTAAATCAAGACGAACACGACGATGATCGGTTTACTAACGAAAAATCAAAATTAACGAATTTTAATTTTTGAATTTCAATAGCTAAGCTCGCGTGTTTGCCGCACGCCTAAATCTCCTTTTTCCAATCGCTATCCTACATAGAATGCAGCGTCTCTTCTGTAAATGTGACTCTGCAGACCCGAAGTTTTCACAGTTACGGAGAGAATACTATAGTGTTTGTTTGCTTGCTCAATTGAGACGCAGTACAATTATACGAAGCGTTCACTTAGCTCGATGGATCGCTTCTGGAACTGTTTCCTGAATTCATCGTGCGCGATCAAATATTTCTGAGCTATAGTGGATCGAGGCCAGTCTATGGTTCCCTTTGGAGTCGATGAACGCGAGAAATCACTGCACTCGAGCGAAGAGCACCCACTAGCCTCGTACGACGTCAATCGAGTGAAGGAGGAAACCAATGAAAGCCACGGGAAATGATAATAAATATTGGACACTACTGACCGTTTTCCGATATCGCATTTATCGTATTATTTATACGGGGCTAACGTCAATACGATTTTCAACTCGTTACTGTCGACGACAGGAAACAAGATCTGAAGCGATTTCCAACCTGGCAAACTATACGGATTTAACGCGTATAAATTACATACAGTGAGTCACGAAAGTATTTGAACGCTCTGAACTGAAAAGTTTGAAGCTTAAAAAATACGGGTCACATTATGAATTATAAAATACTTTTATTTCTATAATAACGTATGATAATCATGATTATATATATATATTTATACAGGGTGCGGCGCAAATTAGTCCCCACGAATTTTTTGCCCCTTCGGATGGTCGGACAGAAAAATGTTTCTTACCAAAGTTAATGAGTATTTAACCGACAAGAAATTGCAATGTTTTAAATTTAAAAAAAGATCGATTTTCATAAAAAAAATCAAGGTTACTGTCATATCTTTTAATGGAACTGGGTATTTTTGACTTCATAATATTGTAGTCGACGTCGAAACGAATTCAACGACCTGCTATACAATGACTTTCAGATGACCTTGAAAGATAATATCGCCATGAATCAATTGTCAGAATATTTGAAATATTTAATTAATTAAATCGTAATAATATGTCCCCTTTAATCTGAAATTTGAGATTAAATTTCTATCTTTTTTTAATTTCTTTTCTTTTGATCTCTAAATCTGACAGTTTAAGCAAAGATATAGAAACTGTTAATAAGAAATACGAAATGGAAAGCATGGAAACGTATTGAACGATTGAAAATTTCTCAGCAACACGAGTTTTCAAAGAGATTACACGTCTGTCGAACGGAGAGAGGACGATAACATTTGCATAACGAACCCGTCAAGTTCTAATCAAGCTGCGAGGTGAGTAATAGTTCAGATACAGACCGCCTTAAGAGAAAGTCCTACTTCTGCAAACTCTCAAGAAGATTAGGCGAGGCAACGAGGACTTACTATAATCACAATGTCGTGCCTTGAAGTACACTTCCATTTGGCTGTACGGTATTTGCTATACACGAGTGGATACAATTGTCACGATATAATTAGTGTAATTGCGTATTGTACTGCTAATGGATGAGACCTCCATCAAATTGGTGACTTACAAAAATTGATAAATCCTTGGAAACCGGGTGTTCGGTGAGAACGATTAAAAATTGCTAATTTTCTAGAATTCTCTGCGAACAGAGAGCAGCAAATGATCTTTTCTACGAAATCTTAAGATTTTCTTACTGCTGTACAAGTATTCGAAGCAATTAAGTCAAAATCTTTCAACTAAAACTGCGAATTGATTATTGATTAAAAGCAAGATATGAAGGCGTAAAATTAGTAGAATTAATTATTTTAATGCCAGCGTAAACTAAAAATGTATATTCAAAATACGAGGCTTATTCAATTGTACAATTGTGTACAAATTAAAAACAGGTAGCATTGTTTGATTCATTACAATAATTAATGACGACAAGTTCTTCAAAAAATCATAAATTTTTTATTGTCTTTTGTAACATTCATTAACCAATACAACACACCCATAAAAAGACGTGTCCCATAGAACATCAGGAATCAATTGTATCTTAAACTTGGAGCATAAAGTTATACGGTCATTTCTCTGTATATGTCGCCAAGATCTGGATGATAAACGTCGCGAAATTATCCCCGCTACCGAGGAGTATACCCCGTCAAGGGCCAGGAAGCTCAAGAGCCTTCGGAAATTTTTTTATGAAAAATTACTAATTGTCAAACGACGTGATCTTACTTTTCTGATCCATTTCGTACAAATTTTAAGCAAGACTGACAAATATTCGATCTCTAACATACTCTGTATATAGTATGAATGATATATTTACAAACATTGTGTGTTTCAGTCAGTTTCTGGAACTTGGAAACTTGAGAAGTAACTTGAGCAATATTAACAAGAGTAACTTGTCCGAATATTTTCGTGACATGAAAATGAGCGTACTTTCCATTTTTTTTTATTATTTATGTAATCACTAGACAGCGGATTTTTATGCAAAATAAAAATTCTCAACCAAAATTGCAACAAACTGGAACGAAATAGAAATTTATTTTCTTTCCTAATATGTTTAATAGGTTGAAAATAATATAACAGTATTTCTAAATTTTTCTAATGTTCTTACTGTTTTAAATTACACCTACTCATTTTTGTAATAAATGCATAAAATCCGATGTCTAGTAATCACTTATCGTAAGTAAATATCTCTTATGTTTCTGTTAACTACACACTGCATAGTAACATGCGTAAAACCTCTTTTTGTTTTTATTGCATAAATTTCTGAAGTACGGACTATAATAGTCAAAACTGTAGTGGTGTCCGAATATTTTCGTGACCGACTATACCCCGCGGCAATGGGTACAGTTCTGGGACATTTATCGGCTAAATATTTGAGACATGTATCGAGAAAAGACTGAATATCGATTCACAACCCAAAATCACATTGTCAATCTTTTTCGCAGTATATATTGTAATTTACAATATGGAGGGTGTCAGTTGCAGGAGGCCACCTAAATATCTCCTTCATTTTTAATGCCAGAAAAAATATTTATGGCATAATTTAAATAGTATCGAAGGAGCAATACCGTAAATGAAAAATTCTTTTGTCCGGTTATTTTTTCAGTCTTTTCAAGGTCATCGCTATTTTTTATCAGGAATACTCATTTCTTTTTTCTTCCACCTTGTAGCGGCTGAAAAAATACATTTTAATATGTTTAAGGGGTTACATACAGTTAGGAGGCCCAAAAAAAGCGATTTTTTAAGAATTTTTCCTGAGAAGACCTTTACATCTATTAATGTAAAAATTTTTACACATATTATGGTAACTTTTAACTGTATTTTAACATTTTTTATTTGTAAAAATAATAATTTTGAAACCTGCTATAGCTGATCTCCTGGAGCTCCTCTAAAAAAAGGCGCTTTGCGGTGACCACTATATCTCTGAACTGGATCATCAAAAATGAAAAAACCAAACTGATTTCGTTAAATAAATGTATAATCTAGTAATTAATCGAAGGAATAAGCAAAATAAAATTTTGTGACAAAATGGCAGCTTTTTAAAGAAAAAAATCGATTTTTCACAAAAAATTTTAGCCTTAAATTGTTTATAAAAAAAATATTCATCGGAGAGAAAAAAGCTTCGATTAATTACTAAAAAATATACTTAAGAAGCTTGTGTCAAAATTTGAGAGTGTTCGGTTCAGCCGTTTCCGAGAAATCTTGGTCACCGACTTTGAAAACACAGTTTCGAGAAAAACGCGTCGAAAGATCGCGTTGAAATGCTCTGACGCTCTCAAACGCTCTGACACGTCTTTACAAATATGCGTGTAACTTCGAAAATAATTGCCGGATTGACTTGCAATTTTTTCTGCGTATACTTAAATATATGTACATTACGAAAATGAAATAAAAAAAAATCGATTTTTTGAAAATTCTAACTGTATATAACCCCTTAAGTCATGATCTTCTGTTAACCTCGAGTACCAAAAAATGTGATGATTAGACATCGGATCTTTATGCATTTATGGCTTATGGAAATGTTAAAAAAATGCTATAATATAAAATTCGAGAGAATTTAACACGATTTTTATTTGCTTTGGATCTACAAAGGCTGTCCCCATTAAAAATAAAATTTTATTTCATTCCACTTTCTTAAAATGTTTCTATAAAAATTGGAAATTGCATAAACATCCGATGTCTAGTGATGGTAAAAATGTGTTGATTCTAGTACCCAATGATTTCGGAGGATTTTCCGCCAACAAGTGTAGTCTGAATTTTTTTCTATAAATCATATTTAAAACTCGGTTCATTTGTATTTTACAATGCAATCGATTGAGGAAATGGTCGGCAATGGTAACGCGATTTAGAGTGGTAACATCAATCTCCTGATCAGCAATCAGAAAACAATAAACAGGGGTATCTTGTCTTTCCTTTTGCTCTCCGAAAGCATCAATTACACAGCGGAGGCTGTTCGCGCGCTGCACGACGCGACGGCTAAACAACCGGCTGTTGTTAAACACGTTTGATGTAATCAATAGAGATAGCAAACTCGCCGGAGAGCAATCAGAACGATACACGATGCGCGTTTCATGACTCGCTCAGTCATTCACGAGTTCACTCGCGAACGAGTAACGAGTAAACTAGCTTCGTATAATTGACGCTTAAACTGCGAATACTCTAAGCGTGCGAGCACTTTCCCAGCGGTAATACGGTTCGAGTGTCAATAAAATTGTTTGTCGTAGTTACAACCAGTGACGAAATGGTAGAACACCGTGGTACAACATTTTTGCCTTGTTAGTCGCTCGTGAATAGACTCCGGATCTTTATGAAAATTAAAATTTGTGGGCACCAATTGCAAAACACGTGCTAACAATAGCCAGCATTTTTCTTGTAAATAGTAAAAATCAGAAAAAAATAAAACAGGGAAAAGTTATACTGTTTTTTGCAAGCAATTACTATTATCTGTAATTTTTTTTATAAATGATCTTTATGAAAAATAAAATGTTTGGGCACCAATTGCAAGACACAAGAGTTTTAAGCATAGAGGATGTTCACGCTAACAATAGCCACCATTTTTCTTGTAAATAGGAAAAATCAGAAAAAAATAAAACAGGGAAAAGTCATACTGTTTTTTGCAAGCAATTACTATTATCTGTAATTTTTTTTATAAATGATCTTTATGAAAAATAAAATGTTTGGGCATCAATTGCAAGACACAAGAGTTTTAAGCATAGAGGATGTTCACGCTAACAATAGCCAGCATTTTTCTTGTAAATAGGAATCATCAGAAAAAAATAAAACAGGGAAAAGTTATACTGTTTTTTGCAAGCAATTACTATTATCTGTAATTTTTTTATAAATGATCTTTATGAAAAATAAAATGTTTGAGCACCAATTGCAAGACACAAGAGTTTTAAGCATAGAGGATGTTCACGCTAACAATAGCCACCATTTTTCTTGTAAATAGGAAACATCAGAAAAAAATAAAACAGGGAAAAGTTATACTGTTTCTTGCAAGCAATTACTATTATCTGTAACTTTTTTATAAATGTACTTTTTTATAATGTTTTTTTTTTATAAATGTATCAATGTTTATAAACGTTTTGTAAATGTATCAATGTTTAATGAATGTTTTTATTAATTATAAATGTATTATTTTTTTATAAATATAGGTGACCTTTAATGCTTTAAATGGATTGCTATGTATTGTTTTATGTCATATGAAAGCTTGTGCCAAAACGAATTCATTCGTATACGACATAATAACCTTTCAAGGTCACACATTGTCAGAAATGGAAGAAATACTTTGAATAACTCGTGTCAATGTGTTTAAAAATATTTTTTATTGACGAGGCTACAGTAAATGTTCAATATGATTTTCTTGTGCATGAATGCACATTTCGACTCTCCTAATTACATTTTTGATAGCTTCTGCTAGTGTTGCCCGAGATATTAATGCGCATGCTTACGTTATTTTGCTTTTCAAGTTATTCACATTTCTAGGTGGTGTATCGTAAACCGATATCTTTAAGAAATATTACGTACGAAATATTGAAAATGTTTCTTCCTTTTGTGCCATGTATGACCTTGAAGATCATTGAACGAATAAATTCGTTTTGGCATATGATTTCATACGATATAAAAAAATACGTAGTATTGATAATGAAGGCTAACTTCATTTCTAAAAAAATAATGCGGATAAAAAAATTACAGACCTCATTACATTGGTTGTAAAGAACAGTATAACTTTTCCTTCTTTTATTTTTTTCTAAGGTTGACTATTTACAAGAAAAACTCTGGCTAGTGTAAACGTGAACGCCCTGTATATTTATATTTCTTATTAGTAATTGTAATGTAGCGAAAATAATATATTAATACTCTTAAAGTCTCTTTAATTTTTTCACTGTTTTCAATTGCACCTACTCGTTTTTGTGAAATATGCATAGGATCCGGAGGCTACTCATGCGACTACCTACTGAAGAAATACTTAAAATGGTGCAACATATTATGGTTGTCCCAAAAGATTCTTTCGCAATATTTAATATTGTTAAATAAAACGAGACCATACAAAGAACGTGATCATTTGCTCGTTAATATTTTTGTACTTCCTAAGCTTCCTTTTACATAACCACGTAATTTTCGTTCGTAAAAAGCTAGACTCAAGTTTCATTGTGTGCATGCATCGAAAACGAAATGAACTTTTATGACGATCTAATAGTAATTCAAAAAAGTTTTTACAAAATATATTACTTAACACTGAAGTTACTATCACTAGTCAAATGCCTAATTTACTAGTTAATGACTTATTGTATAAGGACGACCGGGACTAATTAATTAGCATTCTTTAATTGTTAAAAGAGACTTGGAAGGATTGATACACTTTTTATATTTGTACACTTCAACATAGGAATACACTTCGAATATGTTTGGTTGGAACGAAAGTTCTTACCGTTTTTAAATTAAACTTCAAAGAAAAAATTAAGATATTTATTCATAGATTTATTCAATAACACATTTTCCATTCTATTCTATTACTTTTTGACACATGATTGTATACATTGCATCTAGATTCTAATTTTCTAGCATCCAATATGAAATTCATTCGTATGGCTTTCAGTGGATTCAATCATGGCTACCATAAAAGTTTAATATATGGAACTCTTTAATTCAATGATACTATACAGGGTGGGGCACCACATTTTGCCATCTAGATTTACGTCATTATTATTACTCATAGCAAACAATTTTTTAGGTGAAGTTGAATGGTTTTGAGAGGGGCACATTCTGATGGTACATTTTTTTTGTAGGTGGACGTGTAAAGGACATATGAAGGTCATTCATGTTTTTTTAAATGGAATCATATATTTTTTATTGCAACAGCTGATGCTCCTTCATATTCTTTACAAAAAAGTATTAATCTATTTGTGTAAAAAAATCATTAGTTTAGGAGATATTTAGCTAAAAAATAGGAGATATTTCCAGAAAGACCTTGTATATCAAAAAGTTAATTGAATTGAAAAAACATAAGAAATGCCTTCAAGAGAAAGAAATGTTCTTTCCATTGCTTTCTTGCACAAGATTTTATTATGATTTTTTTCGCTTTCTACAGCCAGTTAAAGTTAAAAAGACCATGTTTGCTTCAATGTTGCATAACTCGAACTAAAAAAAATCGCAAAATGTTCAATTACCAGGTGTTTTGCACAGGAAAGGAGGTTCTTTCAAATGATGGTAACGCGATTTACCAAAAAATTTTATCTCTTCCCACGTGATGTTTGAAAGTTGAACAAAATTTTTTGTAACTCTCAAAGTCTTTTTTATAACGCTATAACTTTGTTAAAAAGAAACGTAGCTAAAAATTTGAAACAGTACTTGAAAGTAGAGAGACTTCATGCTTTCAAATGGTTTTTTTCACAATATCGATACAACAATTTCTTCCGAAGTTACGATCACTTGAAATTGCCCCATTTTTTCTCGGATTCGTAGATGTGACCCATTAATTTTTTTGAGGAGTGTATCTCAAAAAATCGCAGCACTGAATTCATTCAGCCTTTTTATGGACATATCCTATATGTATATGAAAATTTAGTTCGACCGTGGTTTTTTCGTTTTCGTTGCGTACATTTTATTTCAAAGATCAAAAATCGGGCGATAGCTTTTCGATTTTTAACTGCCATTTTATAGGAAATTAATTTCTTTAGACATTGTAGAAGTAGGCATTAGAGTATCTATGGTGTTTACTAAATTTTTTTGTATGGTTTGCTTCAGATAGAGCACATATAAACCAGAATGGTTGACGCAAAATACCTAAAAAAAAAAAAAACGTTGTCGAAAAATCGCTAGCTTTCCCTCTGTTTGCTTACATTTTGCACCAAAAATATTGCTAGAAATACGTCAAAATGTATATTTTTGTTTATTAGACAGTTCCTTCAAAAAGTTTCCCAATTTTTTATTTTACAATTGAATATTGAATGTAATCTCTTAGAGTATTCTCCACTGAAGGCATCATTTTTATATGATTTTTGGGATAAAAAGTTATTAGATTACTGTGGACCAAGCACTTTAATATTGAAATTCTTATAATGTAATTATCCTTACTGTTATTTGTGATTATTATATTGTTCACACAACGTATCGCTTTTGGACTAGTTTTACAATTTGTGTCGCTCTCGTGTTAAAGAAAAATAAAATATAATCAAAATATGGCAGCTACATTTAACTCCTGTAAATGATAGAAGAAATTAATTGCAAGTACTTACATAATTGCAGTGCGAAAGTAAAAGCTACATTTGCTTTATACGTATGTAAAATTTGACGGAGATATATTATTACATATGCTTGCATTACTTTTGCTTTCAAATCATTTCTGATGTTGTGTATTATTGATGGTCATTGTACAGCACACGTCTCCATATATGTATGCTTCAATATAACATAAATAAAAATTAAAAATGAAACATTCCATTTAAAGAATCGAACGTAACTTTCATTTCTCGAGCAGAAAATATAAAAAATATAAAAAATACACATCCCTATATTCGTTATAAAAAACAGTACAACATTTTCCTCTTTCATACGTGCGTAACAGTCGTCATTGAGAGAACAGTCTGTACGGTCGTTTCAACAATGCATCACATTGTTGAAATTGCAGTACCTTCGTTAAGGGGCTCCATACCTATAGTAAAATATAAAGAATCGATTTTTCAGAAATGGTGTGTTCTGTTAGTATGATCGTTGAGGTACATTTTCCCAGAGCTTAATTTGGAAATTCAAAAAACTGCTGGATTTATAACTGAGTATGTTCAGTCGTGTTCAAGTATCAAACAGTTAAAATTTTAAACCCTTTCTCCACGAAATAAAATTTTACAATAACGAAGTTTAGAATGACGAAGACAATTTGTGATTCGTTCATTTTTCCTTTCTATATGTACAAAAAGATGCTGAAATTTTCCATAAAATTGATGTACGTCTAACTTCAAATAACTGCAACATTTTCAAAAATTAATTTTCTCAAAATCAGTTTCGACGAGGATTAGCTTTTCCGTTTAATGTAAAATTTAAAAAATTTATGTATTAAATAATACTTTGGATAATTATTGCGGACAAATGTTGCTTCTGTTTTTTTTTCAAATATGGAATATATGTTGGAATTTTATTATTACACTTTGGATTTTTATTCAAGTTAAAGATTTTCGAAGTCAATTGTAAGGAACACAAGATAAATGAATATACATTCCCCCTTTTAATGATTATGATACATTGAAAGTAATATATGAATATTCGTGATAGCGATTCTGAACAGAGTATAATAAATATGTGTGTTATTAGTTTCCTTTAAACCGAGATACAATTCTATTTTGATTTTTTTAATATTTTTTTTTATTTTTGTTATAACAAACATTCAATTTGTAAGAATGTTTATGTCACCGTTTGTATTATTCATATTTTTACCTATTATTGATTTATACTGTTATATATAATTTTATTGATTTATGCGTTGCGTTAGCATTTTGTTAAATTGATGTTACCATGAGTTTCGTTTAAATAAACAGTTTCTTCTGTGTGAGCAAAGGACATTGACGTCTAAAGCTTCCTTACAAATTTATATTTCTTGTACATGTACAGTCGAGTCGGAAAGTAAGTTAACGACTGGTGTATGCAGGCAAATGAATATGACATGTCTTTAATCTTTAATAATGATAATATATGTTTTACTAACATATTTGTTTATTTCCTTACACCTCCTAAATAAAAACAATACAATAACTTGATTTTATTCATCATATTCATTGCCTACATATCACCAAATGTTAACTTACTTTCCGACTCGACTGTATACAATATTCAAATTCAATATTTTTCTCATAAGAAAAAATGTGGCTTAAAAAATATTTTTCCAATATTTGACAAACATATCTATCTAATATTTTTGTGCTACTAGGGGTCTGTTTCGGGACGTTTTGAATACGTCTGTTTCGAGACGTCTTAAAGACGTCTGTTCGAGACGTCTTAAAGACGTCTTTAAGACGTACAGTTTTTTCACAAAGACGTTCCAGAGACGTTCAGAAGCCGTTCGGAAGACGTGCGTGGGACATTCAGACGTCTTATAGACGTCTGAACGTCTTCGACAGACGTCTCTGTGCTATCTCGGTACATTACAAAATAAAAATTCTCATTTATAGAAAGCGCGGTTGCGCTGTTTGGGATTCTTCGACAGTGTTTTTTCAATACCCCCTGTGACTCAAACGGTTAAGCATACGATTTTGCGAGCGCTCGCATGTTATTCGTGATTTGGTTTTTTGGCCTCTGGGTCAAAGAATCTTTTTACTCCTTCAAAGGAAAATGTCCCCTCAACGTCAACAGCTTACTAAGCCCAGGTAATTTTTGTTCTTCGGTTTATCTCTGTATACCGATCGGAATTTATCAAGGAACGAGCCTTGGGAAAAATCCTGAAGGACCTGGCTGCGTCGCGGCGACAGGGATATGAAAAAATCCGTCGGAGACCGGGTCGATCTTGAGGATGAGGCAGGATCAGGGATGGCTCGCGTAAAAGTGGCCTTGAGCCGGGATTAATCCGCCAGCAAACAAAGATACCGAATCCTCTCTAAGCGGGGCACGATGACGCGCGGCCCTCTTTCAACTTCACCCTCGTCTAGCAGCGTTTCCTGCGGCGCGGCGCGGCGTGGCGCCTGCGACGTATCTTTTCTTTCGAGGGTCCTCGAGCGAAGCTCTTTTGCTTTTTCTGAACCGACTCGGCTCGACGTTCGCTTGCGTGCCGTGCGCCGAACGGAGACAGAGAGTCGAGAAAAGGGAAAAGGGAAAGGGAAAAAAGGAAGTCCTTCTGGCCGTTCGTTCGACTGTTGCCGCAATATTTATACCCCAACAGAGTGGTAGCCGGGCTGCGCGGCGCGTTCTTGGCGCCGGCAAAATAATCAAAGTGAAATACCGATCCTCTCTCGAGAGGGAAAGGTTCGAGTGAAACGCCGTCGTGCTGTGGCCACGTCATTTTCACGCGGTAATAACGTTGCCATTGATGGTGACGTGCGCTTTTGCGAGCGACGAGTGTCTCAATTACACCGTTCCGCGAAACAATATAAACCTTACGAATGTTTAATCAAAGGACAGAATGCGCAAGCTGCCGACAAAGGCTTGATTAATCATTTTCATTAATTGTCAATTTGTAACGCTTATTACGTCCGCTGGAACACTCGGAACACCTGCGGCCCGGGGTGCACTGTTTTGAACCGTTGTCGTCCCCACGATTATGTTATTATGCATCCGCCGACCGTTGCGAACTTGTAACTCGCTTTGCTGTAAAAGAGAGTTGTGACGGGACAGAATATTCGATGTTTCTTAACACCTTGAGGACTTCTAGATGCAGAGGACTTTTAGATGCAGCAGTGCATGTGCAGTTAACAATTGAATCATTTCTTTAAATAGAAATGCATATTTTTTTTACACAGATCGATTCTTCTGTTCATTCTACGTAAAAAATGATTAGGGTACCATGGCAAGAAAAATTATTAGATCTCGAGATATTTTTAAAAAATTTTTAGGATTTAATTTTTTTCCTCGTGGCATTTTGTATAAACACAAATATTGCAAGTTGATTAATATTTTTCAGGTTTTACTTAAATTATTCACTTCAATTACTGACACTTTAAAAGAATATTTCATTGACGATCTTTTCGCTTTCACTGTTTGCGAGCAACTGTCTTATAGATTTGTCGCTGCCAACAAGAGGTCAAGCTTGTGTAGCTTTCAAGGTCATAGAAATCCTAACGAAAACAGTGGGTGGAACGACGTCCCCAGAAGTAAATAACAACACTCTGCATGAAAGACGTTGAAATTTTTTCGTATAATACATACTTGTTTCGTTTTAAGTGATGTCTTATAGTATTGTCGCGGACTGTAGTGTGCAGAAATTTTGTTGGGGTTATGAGAAACCCCAGTATACCAATTTAACCCCTTGCAATACTATTTATTTTGTCATTATAATGGTTAGAAATTCTTCATCGTTCAGAATTTCATACAAAAAAAAGATGGTTTATATTTATCGTATGCCTATGTTTTCTCCAAAGGATATATATCAACCACAACAAAATAGAATTTTATTTCGATTTGAAGGAAATTAAATAACGTTCACATTTATTAGACTCTATTCATAATCTTCATCACGAGTCTGGCTCGTTATTGTAGGGCAAGGGGTTAAGGTTTACATTCCGGTAATTAACCCTTATGTGGGCAACCGGGTACCCGGGTACCCCTTTCTATGTTTGCTCTAATAATTTGTTATGTTTTTATGAAGATATCGCAAAACCGCCCTGGATCCCCATTATTTAGAAGGTTCTCTGTCAATTTTTGGTTACGGAATTAAAATTGATGCAAAACATATTAAATAATAAGGCTTCAATCTTATTTATACGGTTGTTGGGTAACCGGTTACCCGGGTACCCATACATAGGAAGTTGTAGTTGGATGCTTATGAAGGGAAGTTTTACAACACAATCATACAACACACAAATTTTTTCAATTGGTATTATTTTATTATTAGTATAGTTACTATTATTAACCAATAATAGGACAATTTTTATAAACTGTCAGAGTATTTGAGTGTTCGTCGGAAAACTGGTTTTGTACAGTTTTGACAATATTTTCGTGTCTTTCTACGTTTTTCTATCAGGGTCAGCTTGGTATATATAACATGAGCCTACAACTCTTTTTCGTCCAGTTTTATCTCGTTGTTGTACAGTGCCTGAAGTTGAAGGAACGTCGGTCATTGTTGGTGACTTATGCAGCATGCTTTCTATTGCTAATTTACAAGAGAAATGTCTCATCACTTGAACATTGGTTGATCGACTTCTAATTATTGGAAGACAAAGTTCCTCTCTCACTTGGCGTAAAAATATTCGGCGATTATTGGATTTGTTAGGCAACATATCGTTATTAGAAATATATATGATGTATGAGGCAAGAGCAGCAATGTCAATTATGTAAAAAAAAAATGCTAATGGCCATCTGTTAGTACGTCTTTGTATACTGTATTGTCTCAAAATTTGATCCATCATGTCGACACCAGATTTTGTTTTCTTATAGAAGTGGACTATTTCTGGTTTCCTCTTTGGCCCAGAAACAACATTATCATTGTGCATTGTGAATAGTAATACAACAAACTTTTCTTTTTTTTTTTTGGCACATACGAATATATTGTAACATTTTGGTTGTGACCAAATAAAGTTGAATACTGTTGTACTGTTGTGTAAGACGAAGAGTCAAATACCGTACGTCCACATACGAATAGCATAAAAGTTTGATCTTAGCATTGAGTTATACTATTTTTTGAAGCAGTTGCTTCACTTAAACTGTTTAAAACAATACTTAGTATACCATAGACAAAAAAACTAAAAGTTATGGGAAAGCATGAAAGTAAAATTGTCACTTTATTTTTTTATATATCGGCACCGAACGCTCGGGGTACCCGGGTACCCCGGTTGCCCAACAAACGTGAAAAGTTTGGTTGCCCACATAAGGGTTAAATGTTGCCTTCTTGCCACATTTACTGCAGCTAATAATACAAACCACACTCGACGAGACTAGACTCCTTCGAACATGTTTGTTTACATTGCTTACTCTACTTCTTGCAAGAAGTCTTCATGTTTCTTAACTTTTGTCACAAGTATTTATTTCGTTTCCCTGACTCAATATTAATTGTAGTGCTTATACAAGTATAATCGCAAAAAAACTTGTTGTATGTTCGTGTATGATATGCAATCTGTTCATGTTATTTTTAATTCGGACATGTGTATTTCAGGAGATTAAAAATATACACTAATTCCCAAACGACTATTTTGTTTCTTAACTTTTGTCGGTAAGTGTATATCCTTTGGAGAAAACATAGGCATACAATAAATATAAACTATTTTTTCTTTTCTATGAAATCCTGAACGATGAAGAATTTCTAATCGTTATAATCGCAAGATAAATAGTAGTGCAAGGGGTTAATTTTATTATAATTCACTAGTTACAGTATTTTATTACTGACTCAATTTTGCACCAATCCAAAATACTGACCAGGAACTATATTTCATATTTTATTTAAGAACCTTTGACTGCCACGATGGATGCAAATTGTTTTCACATAATTGTTACTAGATTTTTGTAATGTTCTTGAGATTCTTGTCTTTGTTGTTCATCTATTTGGTCTTATAATTGAGCCGTTTATTTTGAAAGAGGCCTAAGTCCATTTGTCAATTATTTCCGGTTGCCCGTGGTTACATGTACAACTTCAAATTATCTACCAATAAAGTATTTGAGGTTACTTATATTCCGAATAAATACGATAATTTTGGACACATAAGTTTTCAGAGTTAGTTCAATAATTAAGCCGTTTATTTTGAAAGTGGCCTAAATCCATTTGTCAACAAATTTGGACACAAGTTTTCGCAGTTTGTTCAATAATTAAAACCATCACTTTGAAAGTGGCCCAAGTCCAATCCATTATTGATCATGTGCGAAGGACATTATCAAAAAGTGCCGGAAAGGTAATAACTTAATTCTAAATGAAATGAAACAAGAGAATTTCATATCAACAAAATTTTTCAAGTGTTGTAACGATATATAAAGTAAATTGAGTATTGTTTTTTCAAATTTGAAGAATTTTAAATTATGTCGAATGGACTTTAAAATTTTATAACGAATCTGGTTGTTAACTTTGAGAGTGGTGTAACTCCATTTTTGGTAAGAAAACACATATTATTCACTTAATAATTGGTATCATTTTAATAGGAACTGTAAATTTAACTCTTTTAGATACTCTTAAGCAGTATGACACATTGGTATCCTATATTTTTAATTTTATTGAAACACAAACCCTTAAATATCTCAATTTAAGTGTAAGTGAACTTAGGCAGTTTCTTAACTTTTGTCGGTAAGTGTATATCCTTTGGAGAAAACATAGGCATACAATAAATATAAACTATTTTTTCTTTTCTATGAAATCCTGAACGATGAAGAATTTCTAATCGTTATAATCGCAAGATAAACAGTAGTGCAAGGGGTTAATATAAAACGTTGTTCACTCGTCTTCTCAAAGTTCGAGATCCAACAATCTGCATACTTGCGTATTTTACGTTTAATTCCCGTCAAAGAGCAGTCATTTACACCTTGAAGAGCCCAGGGTTCGTAATTATCAACGGCATGAAAACTCCTCGGCCGTCTAAAATAGCGTCTGAAGCCCTCGGAGGCTGTGTGCATCGGTTAGATACACCATCCACGGTTCGCGAAGTTCACCTGGAAGACTGTCAGTTGTCTTAAGAGGACGGGAGTAAGCAACTTCAAGCTGAAACTTCATTAACAGCAACAAAAGAGCCGGTTTCCTGGGGCCGCGGCGATCAATGGCGTGGCAACGCGACGCCACGCCGCCGAACTCTCTAATCTCTGAGCTAGACGTTTTGTCTGTGTTTTGATTGACCGTCGAAACGATCGATCGTCGAAGTTGGTCTCTTTCTCCTCCACCCCCCCTCCCTCTCTCTCTCTCTCTCTCTCTTGCACAAGTTAGAGAGTCGGGTTAGGTGTCCGGAAGTTGCGGAAGTCGGTCACAGGCCGGGAAGAATCAAGCGAGGGTGACGGTTCTATATGTATACCTGGCGCCTCGAACTCGCTACTTTTCCACTTATAACGACCAGGCTAACTTTCAACGGTCTCTTCCTCTCTCGAGTAACAGCCACCGGAAGTTTATACACGTGTAATTAGCTTAACAAGTAAGCCGGGAGCTGCACTAATTGCACGCGAGCGAATCGCAACGATACTACGGCAGCGGACCAGTGAAATTGTTCCGTGTCACGCTAACTGGCCGGGATTTACGGGATTCCAGTCTCGCCCTCGTTCAAACGGCCCTCATTAATTCCCCGGATCGGCGAAAACACCCTTAGAAAAATATCCGCCGGTCAGAGTGCACCTGTTTCACGGCCGGTCATTAGCTGGCTAAGAATTATCGATGATAATACCGCGATACTGTCCACCCGTTATCGTTCCTGTCTCATCATACCCCGCTATGAATCAGTTTGATAAAAATTTCCGGTTTATTTCTACACCGCACAGTGGTCCAGAAGCCCGGTTTTTGTGGCCAAAATTCAATTTTTCAAGGTTAATAGATTAAAAAATTTTTTTTTTTTGCTATAAACTGATAACTCTTCAAAGCTCCTAAATCCAAAATATTATTGATTTTAGGTAATTGTATAATAAGATACGGCGTTCTAAAAACAAAATCATAAAATTGAACATTCTATTAAACGTTTTAAATACCAATTATAGGATATCAGAAAACAAGTTATAATTATGATTTTTATATGTTAGTAGATGTACTTTAAGTTCTAAATGCCATCATAAGCATTTTTTAATCCATAAACAAATATTCCAAGTTTGTAACAATTTAAGCTTTAAGAAGGGTTTTAAAAAAATGCTTAAAAGTGCTAAACTTTGGACTTATTTTGTACGAAAGTTTAAACATTTGTTAAAAAGAATATGCAAAGTTTAGCTGCTCCCTCTTGCAACTTTTAACTCTGTATTAATTTTAATAAAGGCGTCCGAGGTATTTTGACGCGTTCGAGACCTGAACCCGCCTTATCTGTTTCGGCGTCTGTGGACCATAACTGTGATGTTTTCTTAAAGGGAACCTTATGTTCAAATAGAACTACAATATAGCGGGATTATGAAATAAAGGTTAAGGTAGGAAGGTCTCTTTTATTCACGCGTTCTTGACGCCTCGAGGGCCATCGAATAACTGAAAACTAAAAAGGTATTATTGTATTAGGTTATACTAATTTAAAACATGGCATTAAGTATCTCAATGATATTGTTCTATGAAAATGATGAAAAACATCGATTTACAAAATTTTTTAATCGGGCCACGAAATACCGCCCTCTAGATCGCCATAATAATCCTGCCGTAAAAAATTTTTAATTTTTAATGCCAGATTCGTTATCAGCGACTCCAAAAACTCCCAATTACCAACTTTCAGAAAATTATGACAACATTTTGAATTTTGGCCACAAAAACCGGGCTCTGGACCACTGTGCACCGCTGAGTTACAGTGAGAAGCAAAATTGAACCAATGTAACCAAAAAGAATCATTATCTATGTATTTATTGAGACAAAATCCCAAAAATCTCAAGAAGCACATAATTTACGTTCATTTTAACTTGAGAAAGATTAGTATCTTAACCCCTTGTCCTACAATATCGAGTCAGACTCGTGATGAAGATTTTGAACAGAGTCTAATAAATATGTATGTTATATTTATTTATTGCTTTAAACCATACGAGGCTTATATAGCATATACAATACAAACTATACAATATATATTTTCACAGTGTGGTGAACGCAAGCATATTTGGCAAGGTAAACATTGTTTTGAAATAAAAAGTCATCTCGAGTGCACAAACTAAGAAAAGAAGTTCAGCAACATAAAAATTCCAAAAAATTTGACACTGCACGAATGAAGTTTATGCGATGCTAATAATAGAACGGTAATAATATTACCTGTTGAATAACAGAAGAAAACAAAAAGAAGTTTTGGTGTTTCAAATTATTGTGAATACTTAAGAAACTATACTATTATTGAGCCACTGAAACCATTTTTGGTTCAGCTTTAACAATTATACAGTAGGCTTAGAGTTAGTGTACAATTATATCTTCATAATCGCTAGAGATGAAGATTGCAATCGTTTAAAAACTGGAAGATATATTCGCAGGCTTTAACATTAGGTTTAGCAAAGAAGATGTCCGCTTTTAATGGTTGAAAAAACTTGATTTTGCGCAGCTTACTTACTAATTTAATTCTTTGGGAATCATAAAGACGACACTGCCATAGAACATGATCTAAATCCTCGGAGCTATAATTACACTTACAACTAGGATCACTGACAATATTTACTCGATACAGAGATGCAGCGAGGTTATAATGATTGGCCCTGATACAATTAACAAAGACCAGAAAATCTCTGGACAGCACAAGACCAGTGTATCATGGCTTGCCTTTGTCCTTGTGATAAAATCTGACGTGGTTCACACCTTTGACTAGACCTTCCTTTTTGATTAGGGTGTTAGTGGACAATCTCGCTTGAATTTTGAGGTCTCTGGTTAGGTCATCGATTGAAGCCGTGATATCTGGCGAAGGACTTTCTTTGGTCGCTTCATTCGCAAGTGAGTCTACTTCCTCGTTACCGATAATTCCTACATGTCCTGCTATCCAAATAAACTTAACCCCTTGCCCTACAATATCGAGTCAGACTCGTGATGAAGATTTTGAACAGACTCTAATAAATATGTATGTTATTAATTCCCTTTAAAGCGAAATAAAATTCTATTTCGTTGTAGTCGATATACATATATCCTTTGGAGAAAACATAGGCATACAATAAATATAAACTATTTTTTCTATTCTATGAAATCCTGAACGATGAAGAATTTCTAATCGCTATAATCGCAAGATAAATAGTAGTGCAAGGGGTTAATTTTATTATAATTCACTAGTTACAGTATTTTATTACTGACTCAATTTTTCCCCAATCCAAAATACTAACCAGGAACAGGGGCCAGGGGCTATTTCATATTTTATTTAACACGTTGACTGTCGGACGGATTTTCCATGATTTGTCCCAGGCGCCAACATGAACTTTTCATTATGCGATGCATATTATGATGAAATATAGTTGCCAGCAAATAATATGAGTTATAAAATCATGTTTGAAGCATTTTTTTTGGTGGGGGTCACCGGTGCCCCCCACGGCGCTGTAGGCAAGTATTACTTTTTTTTTTTAAACAATCGTGCTTCGGTTGCTAAGTGATTACTCTCAGTGTTTCGAAAAAAAAAAAAAAAAAAAAATTATTTTGTATGTTCTATATTGCATTAATTTCTTCAAACCATTATAGTAACAATGGTATTATTGAAAAATTAATTAGTATCCATATTTACTATAATTATGTACTTTTAGTATTGACCACGCCGCCGGTCACCGGTGGTCCCCACGGCGCTGTAGCAAAGTCGAGTGCCGGTCACCGGTGACCCCCACGGCAGTTAACGTGTTAAGAACCTTCGACTGCCACGATGGATGCAAATTGTTTTGACATAATTGTTACTAGATTTTTGTAATGTTCTTGAGATTCTTGTCTTTGTTGTTCCTCTATTTGGCCCTATAATTGAGCCGCTTATTTTGAAAGTGGCCCAAGTCCATTTGTCAATTATTTCTTGTTGCCCGTGGTTCCACAGGTACAACTTCAAATTATCTATCAATAAAGTATTTGAGGTTACTTATATTCCGAATAAATACGATAATTTTGGACACATAAGTTTTCAGAGTTAGTTCAATAATTAAGCCGTTTATTTTGAAAGTGGCCTAAATCCATTTGTCAACAAATTTGGACACATAAGTTTTCGCAGTTTGTTCAATAATTAAAACCATCACTTTGAAAGTAGCCCAAGTCCAATCCAATATTGATAATATGCGAAGGAGATTATCAAAAAGTGCCGGAAAGGTAATAACTAATTCTAAATGAAATGAGACAAGAGAATTTCATATCAACCAAATTTTTCAAGTGTTGTAACGATATATAAAGTAAATTGAGTATTGTTTTTTCAATTTGAAGATTTGTAAATTATGTCGAATGGGCTTGGGCTCTTTAAAATTTTATAACAAATCTGGTTGTTAACTTTGAGAGTGGTGTAACTCCATTTTTGGTAAGAAAACACATATTATTCACTTAATAATTGGTATCATTTTAATAGGAACTGTAAACTTAACTCTTTTAGATACTCTTAAGCAGTATGACACATTGGTATCCTATATTTTTAATTTTATTGAAACACAAACCCTTAAATATCTCAATTTAAGTGTAAGTGAACTTAGGCCACTTTCAAAATAAACGGCTCAATTGTTTTAGTGAAGTTGGTGAAGAAATATTTTATTTAATTGCTACTTCAAGACAGCCCATATCATTTTGTGTTGATCAATTTAGAATTTTAAATACCTGAGAATTTCATTCATACACTATTTTCGACGTGTGTTTGGGATCTCGATCTTGATGAAAATTAATATCCTTGTCTTCATTTGGCATATTTTCAATTGTTTTTGTCCATTACGTTCGTAATGTTTCTTTGTATGACCACCATAACTATATATTACGTAAAACAGCCTATCATGAGTGCACCACCATACAGTATCTATCACGTACCATTTACTAATTTTTTCTACCTCGAATCCAACATCAACTTCGTCGAGATCTATTAATTTTCGATCCATTCGACCACGTAACTTGTTCTAATTCTTAATAATGCAATTTTTTATTTATCTGAAAATGCTCAACGTGCTTTGATATTTAATTTTTACTATATAGCCGGATAAGATTGTCAAAAGTGCCCCGAAATTAATTTTTAGTCACATCATTAGATAGGGCTCTCAAAGAAACCCCTCTGTGACAAGTTTCAAATCGGTACCCCTACCACAAGGGTAGTTACAGGGTGAGCACGGTTTGACGAATAAACCTTATTTATAGACAGCGGATCTTTATGCATTTATGGCTTATGGGAATGTTCAAAAAATGCTATAATATAAAATTCGAGAGAATTTAACACGGATTTATTAAAAACTACCATTAAACATAGGATTTTATTTCATTCCACTTTCTTACAATTTTTCTATAAAAATTGGAAATTGCATAATTAACCTTTATTTCTTCTGCTCGGCTCAACGAAAAATTACGAAAAAATTCACGAACGTTCTACCTAATGGTAGACACGACAGTGAATTATTTAAGAATTTTTGGTTGTAAAATCGATTTAAAAAAAGATTCTTCAGCATAAAATTGTCAATTTTATATTACAGTTTTCAGAGTTCCACGTTTACATTGTTATATTAGTTGAAAACAGTATGTACGAACATTTATTTAAGTTTTTCGCGCACCGTATTTCATTATTCGACACTACATTCGGAATTTTAGCACGCGAGTACGTCGGACAGGATCAAACCGAAAATTTGGAAAGTTTGCGTGCACGCAGTTCAAGAGTTCAATCGAGCAGAGCAACTTCTTACCGAGTCGATCTGCTGCTAGGTCTCCACTTAGAAAGATTGAATTTCGTGCGATTTCGTGTAAGTGAACAAAATGGCCACGTGTGTTGTTCGATCGGGGGTGGGGGGGTTGTTTCGTCACAGCGTCGTCGTCCTCTTCGACAACGATTTATCGGCAATGTCGCGCAATAAGCGCGACGGAAGGTTTGCCGCCATTTCGTACCGTGACGTTCTTTTTACCGCCGCATGCGATTTAGAATGCTGTTCCGCTCGGGGATAATGCAAGGCAGAATGGCTGAGTCGCTCGGTGAATTTGTCGCGGCCTCTTAAACAGATTTATGTGCGCGGCAAGATATTTTTTTCGCCGTTGTGGGATCCGTATGCGTCATGGCAGAAATTCGCCGACTTCTACGGTCGACCGTTTTAGGGGCAAATATATTTAAATAATTGGAAACGAGCCATGCTCTCTCGTCTCTAAAGCGGAGTCCTCTTATTTTCAGCTCTACGCGCGAGACTAACAATTGTTCACAATTTATCATACGCTGCTGACCTGATATTTGAAATTGTGCACTCGAGAATATAAACGTATTTCATACATTTCAGTCGGTTCATTTCTTCTTGTTTGTTTTTTTTTTTTGTTCCCTTTTGAATTGTAGTTTTTAGTTATTTAATTCGTGTACGCGAAACAGACGTCGGCTGTTGCACAATTGTTAATGTATCTCCATTTTTAATTCGCAAGCTGCGAAAGCGGGACTCCAATTTATATGAATCCTGTGGGACACGAACTGCTCGCACAACCAGATCGTTCGTATAATACGAGCACGACTAGCTCTCTTCACTATTGTATATCATTATAAGTTCTGACAATTGAGATTTATGTTCAGATAAGTGGATTTTATCAAACATTCGGTTATACGAAATAACGTTTCAGTGAACTCAAGTTGGAGATGCGTTTGCTGAACGAATAATTTTCAAAGGTACGCATATGTGTTGTTCACTACGTTCTCCTAATAGATTGTAATTAGATTTATTAGTTGCTCGGAGTAAAATGCACTAGCAAGCGTTCATTTGTATTGTCACTCTTACAAAATAAAATAAAAATTTCTTGAATATTTCAGTTTTATTCGGAAGCAAGCGTTCATTTGTATTGTCACTCTTACAAAATAAAATAAAAATTTCTTGACTATTTCAGTTTTATTCGGAAGCAAGCGTTCATTTGTATTGTCACTCTTACAAAATAAAATAAAACTTTCTTCACTATTTTAGCCCTTTGCACTCGAAGCTATTTTAACACTAAAACGAAACATTTCTTATGACCTAGAATATTTCCCTTCTATATATATATATTTTTTTTTTTATGTTATACATATGAAAATGGTGCAGTTTACTCGTAAAATACTGAAGTGTTTAATAATCTATTACGTACAAACAAATTTAATAATGTAAAAAATATTTTGAATAACGATATAGCAATTTTAGTGGCGCCTTACAGTTGCCATTCGAGTGCTAAGAGTTAGTTTTATTCGGAAGCAAGCGTTCATTTGTATTGTCACAATTACAAAATAAAATAAAAATTTCTTGAATATTTCAGTTTTATTCGGAAGCAAGCGTCCATTTGTATTGTCACACTTACAAAATAAAATAAAAATTTCTTGACTATTTCAGTTTTATACGGAAGCAAGCGTTCATTTGTATTGTCACTCTTACAAAATAAAATAAAAATTTCTTCACTATTTCAGTTTTATACGGAAGCAAGCGTTCATTTGTATTGTCACTCTTACAAAATAAAATAAAAATTTCTTGACTATTTCAGTCTTATACGGAAGCAAGCGTTCATTTGTATTGTCACTCTTACAAAATGAAACAAAAATTTCTTGACTATTTCAGTCTTATACGGAAACAAGCGTTCATTTGTATTGTCACAATTACAAAATAAAATAAAAATTTCTTGAATATTTCAGTTTTATTCGGAAGCAAGCGTCCATTTGTATTGTCACACTTACAAAATAAAATAAAAATTTCTTGACTATTTTAGTTTTATTCGGAAACAAGCGTTCATTTGTATTGTCACTCTTACAAAATAAAATAAAAATTTCTTGACTATTTCAGTTTTATTCGGATGAGTAAATGCCATTTCCTTTTACCACTTAAATTATTCGTGAGCATGTTTATAGAACGCAAATACTACAGAATTTTCTTCATGACGTAACGCATGGTGTAAATACACACCATATGTGTATTTTACGTTACACATTGATCGACTCTGCATTTTAGCTGTTAATCGTCGTGTAATTAGAGCGACGCTCGGCAGGAATTCATATAATCGGGCACTTAACGTTTCGTTACATCATTATTACGGTGGATGACTACGTAAAAGTAAATCTAATTGACGATATAAATGCAGATTAAATTAATTAAACCATCAATTTGAAAAAATTGAATTTCTCGCTGCTCTCTTTTTTGTGAACTCTTTGGATTTTTCAGGTCATTTTACATTAAATCGATCACATTTTGATTATCTGTCATTTTAATGAAAATGAAGTATAATATAGAGTGCACATAAATTAAGAGCGAATTTAAATCATCATTTTATTAATTCATTACAATTTGTTTCTCAAGTATTTTAACCGTTTCAACAGTCTCATTGGTATTTTTAAAAAGATTTTGCTAACTACTGTTGGTGAAAAACACTTGTTTCATAATTGTTTATTTTGTAAATTAAAAGCGCAATTTTTAATAGAAAACCTCTGTAGTTATAATGGTAATTAAAATGGCGTATCAAATTGAAAATGGAGAACGCCGAATCATAGTATCAAAAATAAAAATTCACATCAAACAATTACTGCAAATCTCGTCTATATTTTGTACAAACAAATTCAAAACTAGGAAACTGATCATTCAAAATCCTTTATTAATTTCACGTGCACTATGTCGCGTTTCACATTGGGCAATGTTTCAGTAGAATTGAGATAATCTCTTTGCACTTTACTCACCTAAAAATGGTATAATCTTATAGACTCATGATTAGGGTAATTATTAGCTTACTATTCTCTGGCGTTTCACTATATGCAAATGCAAGCGGAGCCATAATACCATTAATCACGTGGATAGCATCAACATCTAATAGCGCCGTAACTCCAAACACGTTTAACGATCCTTCTGAAACTTTCACGCTTGACTATACACTACGCGAATAAAATTCTTCGCTAAGATGTAGTTGAACATACATTTATGTAAACCGATTTTGAACAATGTTGAATTAACATTATTGTTCAGTCTGGTTAAGCCTAACGGATTTTATGCATTATTTTTGCATGAATTTTGCAAAAATGATTAGTTGTCATTTGAAACAGAAAAAAGATTGAAGTAATAGTCTGCAGACATATTTGTCTTAATTTTCTAAAATTATTAAAAAACGAAAGAAATTTCTAAGCGGCTTCTGTTTCTTGCAATTGAGCGGACAATTTTTATTTTGTATAAAAATCCGTAATCTACTGATGATGATCTTTAGCAAACACTTTTCAATTGATAAGTCACAGTTCATATTTACTTTCAATATCACTCGCTTATCAAACAGGTTATCTAAAAGTCTGTTTCATTGGCATATTTATTATGTATTCCAAAGAAAAATTGTTTTCAATTCATTTTTAATCAATTTAATTTTATTAGAGATTGTCCAACCATTGGTAGGTTTTCATCAATTGCTTGGTTTCCAATCATACTCAAAATTCAAATCCAAGAACTCGTCAAATTATTATTCTTGATATCTGAAGTAATGAGAATTCATTTTTCTTGGTGTAGTTTAATATATCCCTTGGAAACAGCCTTCTTAAAATGTCATGTACCTGCTTACATCATTGGGAACGAACTTGTCGTTGACAATAATACGATATAAATTTGTTAATACAAAATATATTCGAACTCTCGAATAAAAAATAAAATTCTATTTACATAGCTAGATGAATAAATTTAATTTTTCCCAACACTGGTACAGAATAGTACCAGATTGGTATTGTTCCTTAAGTATTAATTAGAATATGATGATCACACAAGTTTCTAGTTCTTTGTTGGGCTTTCTCCAAACTTTTCCTGTTCCGTCACATCCAAAAATATTAAACTTGGATTCATCCGAGAAAATAACTTTTTGCCAAAAGGTATTACTCTTATTTACGTATTCTTTCGCAAATGCTAAATCTCTGTGCTCTGTTAATCTTATCAATGAAGGGCTTTTTCCTAGCTGCTCGACCATGAAAATTTTCAGATCTTAATATTCTCCGACAAGTTTCAGCAGAAACTGTTTTATTAAACATGTTGTTGCACATTGTGACTAACTCAAGGGCGCTAATGCTTGGATTTATTTGCACTTGACGTATTAAAGTCTTTCCTTCCCGAGCAGTTAAAATCTTTGGTCTTCCAACACGTTTTTTGTTTAACAAAACATTATTAGTTTTTACACGTTTAATTATGTATTGGACAGTAAATTTACTTCTGCCAATAAGTTTTGCTATCTCAACGTAACTTTTGCTCTCTTGGTGCAATTTAAAAATTATTTTACGCTCTTCTACAGTAGTGTCGGCCTTCTTTCGACTCATTTTCGATTATCAATGTTATTTCGACAAAGTTTTGACTAAGACTAACAAGGGAACATATTCAGATGCGAATTTCCGATTTTGATGAAACTTATGTGATATATAGTTCTTTGAAAAATATTTGACACGTATTTTTTTTATCGGCAACCCCACTTTGAAGGGGTGAAAACAGCCCTCAAAGTCAAAACCATATTTTTTGAGATATCTCGGAAACCAGAGGTCACGCTCTGCTACCTGCGCCACATTCTTTAGCTACTAATAAAACAATAAACGACACATAACCCAGTGGTATTGTTTAAAATACTATACACGTTTATACTAAATGCTTATATTTCGATAAAACAAGCCACAATTCCTTCCTACGCACGGCAGATGCAAGACTATCTTCCATTATGCATAATTATTGTTAAATGGCAAAAAAAAGAAAATCCTGAGACATAAATCCTATTTTTGATCAAAGATCACACACCCGAGTTTACATTAAAATGAACTAACAATAAATAAGAGAAACTGCAAAAAATAATCAAATTTTTAATATATTGTTTAGACAAAAAACTTTTGTCAAAATTTTCTTGCGCGACTACATTTCTCATTGAAAAACACACAATTTAAAAAAAATTCAAATTTTTTCAACCTCTGGTTTCCGAGATATCTCAAAAAATATGGTTTTGATCCCCAACTTTGAGGGCTGTTTTCACCTCTTCAAAGTGGATGGTTGCCGATAAAAAAAAATACGTGTCAAATATTTTTCAAAGAACTATATATCATATAAGTTTTATCAAAATCGGAAATTCGCACTTGAATATGTTCCCTTGTGAGCTACAAACGTTTAACGATGAAAACTTGAGGGTGAAAGTTGCACAATTTTGGACTTGTCAGGGAATTTCGCCCTTATGTGATCATTTTGGAACATCTGCAGCTCATTGCAACGTTGACCGATTTTGATGAAATTCTCAGAATATGTATAATTCATACAGATCTACAAATCGTTCTTCCTAAATTTTCAATGTAAGTCCACATAAAAAAGTTGCAAAATACAACTTTCAGTTTTTTCTCTGCAATTTCGACCAATTGCAATTTTTGTAAAAAATTCTTTTCATTTTATATGCCAAATCAATTGTGCTCACTTAAAAAAACAAAATCCAAGTCGTATGGTTCAATATTAACAAAGTTATACGATTTTTAAAAGCGTCCGAATATTATTGCGAGTCACTGTATGTAATCATTTTCTAACATCTGCAGCTCATTGCAACGTTGACCGATTTTGATGAAATTCTCAGAATATGTATAATTCATACAGATCTACAAATCGTTCTTCCTAAATTTTCAATGTAAGTCCACATAAAAAAGTTGCAAAATACAACTTTCAGTTTTTTCTCTGCAATTTCGACCAATTGCAATTTTTGTAAAAAATTCTTTTCATTTTATATGCCAAATCAATTGTGCTCACTTAAAAAACAAAATCCAAGTCGTATGGTTCAATATTAACAAAGTTATACGATTTTTAAAAGCGTCCGAATATTATTGCGAGTCACTGTATGTAATCATTTTCTAACATCTGCAGCTCATTGCAACGTTGACCGATTTTGATGAAATTCGCAGAATATGTATAATTGATACAGATCTACAAATCGTACTATCTAAATTTTCAATGTAAGCACGCATAAAAAAGTTGCAAAATACAACTTTTAGCTTTTTCTCTGCAATTTCCACCAATTGAAATTTTTGTAAAAAAATGTTGTCACGTTATGCAACGATCTAATTGTTCTAACTTCTCAAAAAAATTCAAGTAGTATAGTCCAATATTGACTAGGGCTGTTACTTTTCCGAAGCTTCGACACTTCGAAACTTCGAACCTTCGATTCGTTTCCAGTTAACGGATAAAAGGATTAAATTTTCATAATTTGTTTCTATATTCACCACCTAAACTATTTCAATAATTTATTGTTAACGTAATATATTTATAACTTGAATTATCCTTTCGATAGCACATCGTGAAAATAATTGTTTAAATAAATAAATTGTCATAATTTGTTTCTATATTTATTATTTGAATTATTTCAATAATTTATTGTTAAAATAATATATTTATTATTTGAATTATCATTTCGATAGTTCACTGATAAAATAATTGTTTAAATAAATAAATTTTTACAATTTGTTTCTATATTCATTATTTGAATTGTTATTTCAATTATTTATTGTTAAAATAATGGTTTAAATGAATAAATTTTCAAATTTTGTTTCTACATACATTATGTGAATTATTTCAATATTTCATTGTTAAAATAATTATTTAAAGAATGTACAAGTATTTACATAATGAATATAGAAACACATTTCTATAGATTATAAAAATTTCCGTAGATTATAAATTTTTATACTCTATAGAAATGTGTTCCTATATTAATTATGTAAATACGTGTACATTGTCGAAACAGTTATTTGAACAATAAATTATTGAAATAATTCAAATAATAAATATAGAAACATATTGTGAAAATTTATTTATTTAATAAATTATTTTAACAATAAATAATTGAAATAACAATTCAAATAATGAATATAGAAACAAATTATAAATTTTATTTATTTAAACAGTTATTTTAACAATGTGCTATCGAAAGGATAATTCAAATTATAAATATATTATCTTAACAATAAATTATTGAAATAATTCAGATGGTGAATATAGAAACATATTATGAAAATTTATTCCTTTTATCCGTTAACTGGAAACGAATCGAAGGTTCGAAGTATCGAAGGATCGAAGGTTCGAAGGTTCGATTTTCATCACCTTCGAATTTTCTGCAATCGAAGCTTCGAAATCTTCGACCTTCGAAGCAAAGTAACAGCCCTAATATTGACAAAGTCATGCGATTTTTAAGAGTGTACGAATATTAGTTAGAGTCACTGTACGAGATTGACTATATCTCTCGGTTTCGTCCGTCGAGAATAAGGCGCGTGTTGCATCGATGCCGGCTTTTCTGCTGAAACGACCGCGAAATTAAGAAGAAAATATTTGGCTGCTATCCGCGAAATTTTCTTTGCCGGTGTTAGTAACGGGCTAGAGTGCCGTCTCTGTCAGTGGGTGTGGGAAGCACGACGGAATTCTTCGGGGCAAATAACGATAACGACGCAAAGCTTTTAGTACGAGGAAGAACGAGGAATTCGACGGACGAAACACGATTTCAGACTGACAATACCAGGGTCGAAGGCTGCGAGATTAATTCGAAATTGTTCTCCATCCTGTTCCTCACTCGCGACAGAATTTTCATCATCGCGTTCATTTTGTTTCGTTCGAACAGCTAAACCGCTTCTTCTAGTCGGGAATTCAAAGAACAATGTTAAAAATTCACCTCATACATTTCGACCCAGTTGCTTTTAATAAATCTCGCGCTCCGCGCGCACCTTGTTACAGCTTGAGAATGAGAAATTCTTTTGCAGCACGAGTCCACACGTACTAAAGAGTACAAAGTGTCATTTAGTTGAAACACGATGGTGAAGTAATACGGTTTTTATAACGGTACTCGTTAAGTCAAATTCAAAATAGTGAAAAGATTCAAAGAATTTAATGACGTTAATGCATTCTCTTCAATCCGTTAAGATCGACGACCGCAATTATGACTAGACTATTATGCATTTATAGAGTTCGCACATCTGCCAACTCGTACTTTATTTCATTTTTACTACGTGTAATTTCGTAATTAGAGGAGTCAAGTTTTTATTGTACTAGTTGTGTCAGAAAACAGTGTAACAAATTAACTTTTGCACGAAGATCCGGTGTATTCCTTTAATTATGATCTGTTGACAAAATGATCGCTTAAAATATCGCTTAAAAGGATATTCAGAAGAGTTATACTAAATTCGCATTTAACACTAGGTTTACGGGGCACTAAATGTGCCTACTCTACATTACTTTATAAAAATAACAAAAATGTATGTATCCAAATTTATAGCCGTTTCTTTTACAATATATACCGGAAGAAACCAATTTGTTGAATAATATCTTCTTCATGCATCCTTACAATTTCGATAATTGTGAATTAAGAGGTACCAGAACCCGTCATTTTGACGGGTCCCGTAAATCTAGTGTTAATAAAAATAAAGAATGATAAAAACTAATTCATCATATATTCACTATGTGTAATCTTTTGGAGAAATAAATTTTGTATTCTGCAGAGTATTACAAAGTAACGGAACAAAATGATTTTTGCATGAGGGTCCACTGTTTAATTGCAAAATTCATGGGACTTATATTCTTCTAATGGTAATCTGATATTCTACTTAAATACTTATTTAGAAAAAGTATAGTAAAATAGTATATCACAAAAATGAGGAATAATAAGAATTAAATTATACGAAACTAAAATTTATTCGTTCGAGGCTTATGTTTGCAACAAGCTGTTAACAATTGAGTCGATATGCACGTAATTAAGAGTCCTGTTCGGTGGATGCAACTTTTACAAGCTATTGTCGTCAAACTTAGCAACAATCAAAGTAATTTAGACACTTGTCCGCCATGGAACGCCACGCATCCCTGCCATAATCAGTCTCAATTCATGGCAGGGTCGCCTGCATTCTTCGCTCATCTTTCTCGCAGGTACAGTACGTGACAAAATGCCCACATCCCTTCTGAATATAATCTTTTTTTTACTTTCAAGCAGTATATTACACTTCTTTTGATGTGAGTAGGTCTTCGCAGGCGTAATAAATTATTTAAAGACATTTATTAAAACTCATCAGTATTGGGAAATGACGGGTAATTGGTGAGACAAGGAATAACACAATATTCCTAAAATGTTAAAATTACATTATTCGTATTATCTTTAATATTCCATATAGCCCACTTTACTATGTAGAATGTGGAGAAGATACGTATCTCCGACATTTTAATTTCATTACTTTCCTTTGATGCACATGGTACTGGTTAATTATGTCCAACAGTTTTCTTTTGCGCTAACCTCGGGTATAGTTATTGGCCATTCCACAATTAATGCTTGTTTAACTACTCTTGAGTGCACTTTGGTCCGTGGGCAAATGCGTTATTTTATTAGAAAATACATTACTCATAAACGACTGTTATTTCAAACTTATTTATTTGTTCAATAATCACATGCAAATATTGCATATACAATTACCGAACATTCGTACAATCTGTCGTAATTAAAAACTGTAATGGGTTGTGTTTAGAATCTATCAATCTTACGTTTAATATATGAAAGCGTTTAACACAATGTTACGATTAGTATATTTAAAATTCCAAGAGAAATTATATACTCTTCTGGTTATGTTTTCTTCTGATTAAAACTATTGAAAATCAAGTGTTTTATAAGTCATTAGACGTATATACAACACACTGTCAAGTAACAAAACAAAAACCTGGCGGTTTTATTCCTTAACGTGATAATAAAAAAAATTAATTTATCTTTATTAACAAGCTGCCTTTTGGATTTAATACTTTATCGTACCGCATGAATACGGGCACACTGCGTAACAAATAATATGAATTTTTTCAAAAATTTCGTTGCTTTAATATTAAACGATAATCGCGTCGTTTCATTCGTTCGTTTAATGTTCGCTAACCGAAAGAAGAATTGAGCATTTTCAGAGGTATAATTGAGTTGACGGGAATTGGTAACCAAATTAGTGACAAATGAAACATTAATGAGAGAATAATGAAGTTAACATTTATTCGCAACTCTGGTTATATTTAAAATATGAGAAGAAGCAGCATTCTGCGTCGTAGCTACGTGAAAAAGGACCACGTCCATATTCATGAGACTGATAATTTGCTTACTTTGTGAACTGTCCTTGACGGGAAGCGTTAGAAGACGAAATAGCAAGAGCACAAATTCCGTCAAAGAAAAGAAGTTTCCCGGAAACATGTGCACAGTTGCGAGACCGTACAACAACGCTTCTGAGATCCTTTAAGAAGCGTCCTTTAAGCAGGACGGATGCATTCCAAGATTATTCAACTGGTGCTCTTAGGGCGTGCGCGACGACCAAAATGCGCAACGTTGCTCCACGGAGACCGGCGATAAAAGAAGAGAAATGGTAACGTACCTTAAGAGTATTCTGCAGGTTTTGTACTCTACAGTGCATATACACATTAGCGCCGAGTTGCACGGTAATGTTGCTCTCTGAATCTTCGAAAAAGGGCCTAGGCTCGGGAGTGCCGCCAGTCTCTGTTGCGATGCTTTCCACCTCATATACCTGCAAACACGATGCAATATAACGTGTCGCCGAATTATACAGTGTCGTCGAAATAAATTCGGAAATTTTTCAGACAGTTCCACAAATAAGATATAGGCAGGGGAAATATAAACAAAGCAATTGTTGTCTCAAAAATGTCGGGAAACCTTGGAATAGGTGGTTCCTGAGGTGATTTGAAGTAACTTTGGTAATTATTTACATTAGGGGCTTCATCACCAATTTTGATGACCTTGAAATATGACCCGAAATATGTCCGTATATGATCTGTCAACATAAACAGACAAGACAGTGTGTCTCAACTGATTGGTCATTTTAACTTGTGACCGTGACAATTTCAAATCTAACCCACACCTACTGCGATCACTTTTTGAGATGTTGAAATTCTTTTGCGAATATCTCGGAAACTATAGCTGAGAAGCAGTAACATGTATAGGAAAAAGTTGTTCAGAATGACGAGCTTGACAACATATTTCAAGGACATCAAAATCGGTGAGGAAGCCCCTAATGTAAATAATTACCAAATAATGTTAAGTAGTCAGTTTTAGTGCTTTGTAAATCTAGTGTTAAAGGGACATTGAAGTTGCGAAATATGAAAGAAAACCTTGCATCCAATATTCTACATACAAATAATAATCCTACATTACAAAATACTAATGTAAAGTGTACAGTGTGTGAGATGAAACATATGTAATCGTGTGCGTGCCTCGAGACAAACGAAATTTGACACTAGGTTGACGGGGCCTGTCAAAATGACGGGATCTGATATTTATAATTTACAATTATTGACATTGTGAAGTCGTATCCATGGGGAATTATTCATCAAAATTATTTTTTTGGGTATATATTATTTAAAAAATTGATACAAATGTGGATAGACACGTCCTTGTTATTTTCGTAAAATAATGTTAAGTAGTCAGTTTTAGTGCTTTGTAAATCTAGTGTTAAAGGGACATTGAAGTTGCAAAATATGAAAGAAAACCTTGCATCCAATGTTCTACATACGAATAATAAAATATAATACTAATGTACTACAAACTACATTTTAAAATACTAATGTAAAGTGTACTTACTTCTGAATCTTCTGTACCTCCGTCGGATCCACAGCACACAATTGTTGACTCACGAGGATAGGTCCGAACAACAATTGAACAACAATCACTAAACTCTACACAACACACTTAACGAAATCGTGACAGCAGACGAGAAGATGTTACTCCGACCACGAATAAAATAATACTGCGATTTTAACCGTTCCCCTCCCACGGACGTGTGATACGAAAATAGGGAATTCCGGAAAATAGGGTCGGCGCCCTGCCATAATTTGTTTACTTTGGTTTTGTATCTAGTGTTTATAGACCCTCAGCGTCTAACCTTCCTAGGATAACCTGACCGTACCACCTCCGTGGTAGGGATCATTGTTAAAATCGCAGTATTATTTTGTTCGTGGTCGGAGTGACATCTTCTCGTTCGTTGTCACGATTTTATAAAATGTTTTGTGTGTGTGTGTTGTTTAGTGATTGTTGTTCAATTATTCGGACCTATTCCCGTGAGTCAATAATTGTGTGCTGTGGATCCGACGGAGGTACAGAAGATTCAGAAGTAAGTACACTTTACATTAGTATTTTATAATATACGATTAGTATTCCTACGTGGAACATTGGATACAAGGTTTTCTATCATATTTTGCAACGTATATTAACGATCATTATGATTTGGTATATAGTATAATTTAATACGGTTCAAATAAGATACTACTTTAAATCAAATATTTTTACTTTGATAACCAGATAGATAAAATTTTATAATATTTATAATATAGGATTAGTATTCCTATGTGGAACATTGGATACAAGGTTTTCTATCATATTTTGCAACGTATACTAACGATCATTATGATTTGGTATATAGTATAATTTAATACGGTTCAAATAAGATACTACTTTAAATCAAATATTTTTACTTTGATAACCAGATAGATAAAATTTTATAATATTTATAATATAGGATTAGTATTCCTATGTGGAACATTGGATACAAGGTTTTCTATCATATTTTGCAACGTATATTAACGATCATTAATGATCTGGTATATAGTATAATTTAATGTGGTTCAACTAAGATACTACTTTAAATCAAATATTTTTACTTTGATAACCAGATAGATAAAATGAAATATTTTTATTTTGTATTTAAAATATTTCCTTACAATGAAAATAAGTTGAGCAAGTAGTTAATATTATAAATTATAATTTTTAACATGAGAACCTATAATAGTTAGCAAAGTATTATTTGTAGTTTAATTACGAACATGTAACATGTTGATAAACAGACTACAATATCGTAATAACATTATAGGCAACAAAGTATCATAAAAATATAAGTTACTGTCAACTATTTGAAATACTATTTTACGCAGTTCTACACACACCTACTCCGATCACTTTTAGAGATGTTGAAACTTTTTTGCGAATATCTCGGAAACTAAAGCTGAGCGGTGGTAACATGTATAGGAAAAAGTTGTTCAGAATGATGACCTTGACAACATATTTCAAGGTCATCAAAATCGGTGAGGAAGCCCCTAATGTAAATAATTACCGCAACTTTTTCCCTGGCGAAAATTTCCGCCTCGGCTTTGTTGACGAAATGGCCGAAATAATGATAGGTTCATAGCCCGAACTAGCGTGTTTACTGTTGTCATTCTTATCTGCCTCGTGGAACACCTGTTGTGGTGTTTGTTTATATTTTGAAAAGTCGTGTTCTTACTACTGGAGATGCATTTAGTTTAGTTTCGACAGTGCAAGTGTTTGGACGTAATAGATAGTGAAATTTAGTGAAAATTATTCTGGTAATAGATAATACAAAATACTTTCATGTTTGTATGTCTTAATATTAATTCTAAGTATTTAATGCTCTAAACAAGTTATAATTATTTAAAGCGTAATGGGTCGTGGAAAGTCGTTAAATGATCACGCAAAGGGATTAATAATTGCGTTTTCAAGAGCATGAGAATCTGTCAAATAGGAACTTCGCAGAAAGAATTTATAGATCTTTAAATGAGGTTAATCATTTTTTGCAAATTGGGTGATAAATATGGGGTAAAAAAATCTACAGGTCGGCCAAAGAAATTGAGTCAAAGGGATACAGGAAAAATTTTTTATGAAGCTCGAAAACAATTTGTACGCTTCTCAAATCAGGGCAAAATTAAATTTACCAGTTGTTGTACGACGTGTGCAACAAGTTTTGGAAACGAGTAAGACGCACCGATACCGAAAAAGAGCGAAAAAGTCCCCTCTCACCAAGCTTCACAAACATGAGAGATTGAAATTTGCACAAGATCGTATGTCATGGACGGAAAAATGGAGAATTGTGATTTTCTCAGATGAAAAAAAATTTAATTTAGACGGTGCGGACGGTTTCCAATATTACTGGCATGATCTGCGTGATGAGAGAGAGATTAGAATGAGGTGAAATTATGGAGGAGGTAGCATGATGATTTGGGCAGCTTTCGGCTACAACGGTAAAACTCCGATCATGTGGTTTCCGCCAAAGGCCAATGCGGATAAGTACCAAGAACTGTTAGAATATTCGTTAGACGAATATGGTGACAGAATTGGTGGTCCAAATTTCATTTTCCAACACGATAATGCACCAATTCATCGTGCAAAAGCAATTAAAGCATATTTTCAGATGGCAGAAGTTGAGGTTTTACCTTGGCCATCAAGAAGTCCAGACCTTAACCCCATTGAAAATCTATGGGGCATTTTATCAAGAAAAGTTTACAGTAATGGCAAACAATACGCAACGGTTAATGAATTAAAAAATGGCATCAAAGAGGCGTGGTCTCAAATCGGATCAGAGACTTTAGAGAAATTAATAGACTCAATGTCACAAAGGATATTTGAGGTCATAAAAAACAATGGAGGACCAACTAAATACTGAGTTTTCTGGCCAAATAATTAATTTGTACTTATATTTGTAACATTTTGTTAAGTCCAACTAGAAAATGATTAAGTGAACCTATATTTATTTCGTACAAAAATTCAAAATTTTTGTAATATTGATTAATAAACACATTAATAAAAATGATATTGTCCGAATACGTTATGTGTTCATTGTAACGAATCACATACCAATAATAAAAGAAAGAAATTTTGCATGACAAACACTGTTATACTGTTATACTATAAAAATGGATCTGTCGCTGAGCCGGATTTCTTCCGCTATAGCCGCGCTCTGATTGGCCCGTGTTTTTCGTTAATGACTCCTCAACAAAGCCGAGGCGGAAATTTTTGTCAGGGAAAAAGTTACTTCAAATGACCTCCACTTGAACACGCTGTACAAGCCACCAATTAGCGAACAAGTGTCAGAATGTCATCCAAGAAATTTTGAGAAACAGGAATTGTTTCGACCGTAAGGGAACTCCGGAATTCGTGATCGAATTGAATGAAAAGACTAATCAGGCTTTACGAAAGCTTCTGTTATCACGGATCACCCGAATTGTAGTCTCTCTGTAGCCCCGATTGCAATTCTCTTGACTACTACATGTGGGGCGTAGTCGAGGTGAACGTAAATGCAAAGCGTCACAACACCAACGATACCCTAAAGGCCACCAACACCGAGGTAATGGCCAAAATTGACAAGGAGAGGAGGTCATGCGAGCCTGCAGCGGATTCAGGTCCAAACTGAAGATCTTGGCAGAAAACGGAGGCTATATCAACTAATTTTAATCTTTACGCCCTCTACTACTTTTGTGCAAACTGAAAAAACAATATATCGACATTTTCTCGAAATTTTAACTAAATTTTTTATACAATGATTTCCAGATTTAATACAACGACCCTGTTCAGGGTGTTTCTTTCATATTGCGCTGAAAAGAAATATAAAATAAAAAATATTGCCAAAGTATTACACATTAAATGTTAATATTAATCATAAATATTATATAAAATATTATATTTAACATTTTAATAGTAAATATTAATATTAGTATTATTTATTTGAATATTAATATTATTATTAATATTAAATAGTGCCAATTTTATATATTGTCAATATATAAAATATTGCAATCTTCAAAATTATCCAAAGACAAAGTTGTTCGATTCAGAACGAAGAGTTCTGTGATAACATGCATTTTCTCTCACAATGATTTTTTTGAAATTTCAAGCATTTTTTTAAATCTTAAAATTGGTTTTCTATCATGTAACATTGTAGCACATATAAAGACGAAATCAAGACATGCGATGCCATAACCTACAGATGACCTTGGACGAAGAAAATCACATCAGTCTAACTCTGCATTGCTCATAAGTACACAGTGTAAATTACAAGGTGCTGAAAGTAAATAAACATTTGTTTCTTCCTTTAATAATTCGTAGTTTTACACAAAAATGCACATTTTTAATTTTGGGAATGCCTAGGCTTTAACAGTGACAGTTATGCAATTCTATACTAGAGTTATACTATGCAATTTCAACTTGCACTGTTGGAACTCATTATTTTCGAGGCTCTACTAAACAAGGTGACATAGTTGAGAGTATTTACTTGACGAAGACAACTAAAATGCGCCAATGTTTTCGAGTATTTGTTAATCTATTTCAAAAATTGAACATGTCATGGAAAACATAATTATTATATGCAAGAGAATGAATCTTCGATTTACAGATGGCATTGATAGAAGTTACAACTCACGTTACGTTCCCGAAACACAATTGAAATAATTTTGCAAAACGTGTCACGTTGACAGTGTTGAGGAAAGTTGCCAAATGTGAATTAATTCGTTATTATCCGTTACAGTGCCAGTGTTAATAGAATTAAACAGAGACATAACAAAATATTGATACAATATTTTAAATTTTATACTACCGTCTTATACTTTTCTCCAACCGATATTAGTTAATTTTTACAATTCACTTCTTAACTGTTTTGCATAGCATAGTCACCTAAGATTTTGTACGTTTACTCTGGAGATTAGATGCAATATACAGGGTGTGTAAAGTATACATTTTCTACCTTCAGAGGCACGAAATATACATATTTAAGTGTATAAAGTGTTTTAATATTTTCTCCAGCTATATTTACAATTAAAATTCAAAGACGATGTTCCTGAAATTACGTTATTATTCGTTACAGTGCCAGTGTTAATAGAATTAAACGGAGACATAACAAAATATTGATACAATATTTTAAATTTTATACTACCGTCTTATACTTTTCTCCAACCGATATTAGTTAATTTTTACAATTCACTTCGTAACTGTTTTGCATAGCATAGTCATCTAAGATTTTGTACGTTTACTCTGGAGATTAGATGCAATATACAGGGTGTGTAAAGTATACATTTTCTACCTTTAAAGGCACGAAATATACATATTTAAGTGTACGAAGTGTTTTAATATTTTCACCAGCTATATTTACAATTAAAATTCAAAGACGATGTTCCTGAAATTACGGCGAAGCGTCCAAATGTTTCGCAATGCAGAAGTTACGTAAAGGTTCAAGGCACTTTGTCAGCCATCAAGAGACGGAGAGAGATAACAGTTTTGTACAGCATGCAGAATGAAACGGTGCAAAAGGCATGGCCGTGGCTTTTTCAAAAGATATTTTAACTCCTTGTTCCAATTATGCAGCCGACTTACCTCGGTAAAAGGCGAACTGAGCTCATGCCAGAACGACCTCGGTAGGTTTTCCAGTCCAGGAAACGGCTTAGCACCTGAAACAATTTAGAACCAGATTATATCTTCCTTTGCTTAAGCTTTATTACTCGTACACAATAGTGTAATTAAACCTTGACCGCGAATTTTTTTACTCGCGACCTTGTTACGTCCAACGAATGACACGTTTCGCAAAAGAGTTGTGGGACAAAAGTTTCGTTCGCTGTTTATTACATGGTACTAAACTATTGTGGTACATGTTGGTACAGTATAGACTCGATCCAAGTCCAATCCTCGGGTCCGTGCTGTGACATAGATCGTGCAGGGCTACTATTTATACTATTAGGACAGCACGGCCGAAGGCTCACTACAGGGTGTTCCGGGTTTTAAGGGGTTATACAGGGTGTCCCACATAAATGATAACACCTAAAAATATCTTTCGTATTTACAGTCGTATCAGAAAACTTCAGAGGACAAAGTGACACTATTGCAGGAGGCCATTTTAGTGGTGAAGAAAAAAATTTTTTATGTCGTGTTTTTTAATGAAATTTCAAGGTCACCGATGTTTTTTTAAATGGAATAGTATATTTTTTTACGATAGCATGATAGACAATAAAAAACTGAATTTAGTGGATACCACCTTTTTGACCTTGAAATGACCTTGAGCAAGAACTAATCATGTTGAAGCGGATGAAATGTGGAAGTTGTTTTTATAGTAATTTTTATGTTTATGAGGATGGATTTAAATAGAATTTTTATAGTAAATTGAATTTTAAAATTTATTAAAATGAGGAAATAGAATTTTTATAGTAAATTGAATTTTTTAATTTATTGAAATGAATTTAAATAGAAATTTTTATAATAAATTTAATTTTAAAATTTATTAAAATGAGTAAATAGAAATTTTAAAATTTATTTAAATGAGTTTAAATAGAATTTTTATAGTAAATTGAATTTTTAAGTTTATGAGGATGGATTTAAATAGAATTTTTATAGTAAATTGAATTTTAAAATTTATTAAAATGAGTTGAAATAGAATTTTTATAGTAAATTGAATTTTTAAATTTATTGAAATGAATTTAAATAGAAATTTTTATAATAAATTTAATTTTAAAATTTATTAAAATGAGTATAAATAGAAATTTTTAAATTTATTAAAATGAGTTTAAATAGAATTTTTATAGTAAATTGAATTTTTATGTTTGTGAGGATGGATTTAAATAGAATTTTTATAGTAAATTGAATTTTAAAATTTATTAAAATGAGTTGAAATAGAATTTTTATAGTAAATTGAATTTTTAAATTTATTGAAATGAATTTAAATAGAAATTTTTATAATAAATTTAATTTTAAAATTTATTAAAATGAGTTTAAATAGAAATTTTTAAATTTATTAAAATGAGTTTAAATAGAATTTTTATCGTAAATTGAATTTTTAAGTTTATGAGGATATGTAAAGGTCAACCCGACGTAAACAACGCGCAATCTTTGCTGAAACACGTAAGTTTTAAACTTCCGCATTTCATCCGCTTCAACATGATTATTCTTGCTCAAGGTCATTTCAAGGTCAAAAAGTTGGTATTCACTAAATTCAGTTTTTTATTGTCTATCATGCTATCGCAAAAAAATATACTATTCCATTTAAAAAAACATCGGTGACCTTGAAATTTCATTAAAAAACACGACATAAAAAATTTTTTTCTTCATCATTATATTGCCCCCCTGCAATAGCGTCACTTTGTCCTCTGAAGTTTTCTGATAGGACTGTAAATACGAAAGATATTTAGGTGTTATCATTTATGTGGGACACCCTGTATACAGTTATCATTTTCAAAAAATCGATTTTTTTTTTTTATTTCATTTTCGTAATGTACATATATTTAAGTATACGCATAAAAAATTTCAAGTCAATCCGGCGATTATTTTCGAAGTTACACGCATATTTGTAAAGACGTGTCAGAGCGTTTGAGAGCGTCAGAGCATTTCAATGCGATCTTTCGACGCGTTTTTCTCGAAACTGTGTTTTCAAAGTCGGTGACCAATATTCCTCGGAAATGGCTGAACCGATCAATCTCAAATTTTAACACAAGCTTCTTAAGTATATTTTTTAGTAATTAATCGAAGCTTTTTTCTCTCCGATGAATATTTTTTTTTTTTATAAACAATTTAAGGCCAAAATTTTGGTGAAAAATCGATTTTTTTCTTTGAAAAGCCGCCATTTTGTCACAAAATTTTATTTTGTTTATTCCTTCGATTAAGTACTAGATTATACATTTCTTTAACGAAATCAGTTTGGTTTTTTCATTTTTGATGATCCAGTCCAGAGATATAGTGGTCACCGCAAGGCGCCTTTTTTTAGAGGAGCTCCAGGAAATCAGCTATAGCAGGTTTCAAAATTATTATTTTTACAAATAAAAAATGTTAAAATACAGTTAAAAGTTACCATAATATGTGTACAAATTTTTACATTAATAGATGCAAAGGTCTTCTCAGGAAAAATTCTTAAAAAATCGCTTTTTTAACTGTATATAACCCCTTAATGGACAAACTTGGAGAGCATATCTTACAAGTGGAAATAAGAAAAAAAATGTTATTTGAAGTTTGCTCAGAAACGCTTTATTACAAATTTATAAACAAATAAAGTTAGAATTGATGACGGTGGATTTTACTTTACTGAACATTGAAAGGTCCAATGTGTTTATTATCGTATTATATACAGATCTATAAAAAATACACAATTTTGCCACGTAAATTATCCATCTAGCTCGAATAGACGCCTAATTTTTTAGGGCTGTTTTCATCCCTTCAATGTTGACGGTTGCCAATAAAAAAAATATGTGTGAAATATTTTTCTAAAAATTACCTTTTCCCAAAGTTTCATAAAAATGGCTGATTAACACTTTGGTGTGTTCCCTCGTTAGAAGAATCAGCTGAGAAAACTTTAATTGACAGGAATTGTGAAACAGTAACAAATATTGATTTTACAACTTTTTCACACACAACTCTACACTACGTCTACAAAATGTATTTTTTCAAATTTTTATTGTAAACCCAGATAAAAAAAGTGTTGAATCAATATTTACTGTTTTCATCACAATTCCTGTCAATGGGAGTTTTATTAAAATTTGTTTACACATCATTTATTAACTAATTTTTATAAGTTTTTGAAAATACTAAAGTCATTTGGTCCACTTATAAAAAGGTAACATCATTTGAAAGGGTGTATGGAGACTTTTGTGACTGACTGTATACATGTAATAAATTGTAACTAGACAAGATTTTATGCACTTATGACAGAAATGAGTGAGTGCTATTTCAGACGGTAACAAAATTAAAAATTTAAAAATACTAATATACCGTATATTAATTTCAACTTACCGATTATATACAATCAATGTAAAAAACTTTTATTTTGCATAAAAATATGCAGTCTAATTATATCATGCATTATATCATGTGTGTCTGCTTATTGATAAAATGTTTAAAATGTGTAGGTCGTAAATTATTGCATTGTACCATGTAAATTGCAGAATATCACTGTGAATGTTTATAATCTTTATGATAGCTAATGACACAGTAATTAATACGACCTGTGAATAAGGTTGTAATATAAATACGTTCGGTTGGAAGCATAAATTTAACGATTTGGTTTTTACTCATTACAAACATGGAATTGTGGTTAAATAGAAGCTACGTATAGTCGAAAATTTTATAATTAATTCATTGTAATTCTGTAGTTTGTTAATAAATGAAAATAGATATTGAGCATAACCGAATGTAAACCGAAGAAAAAGAATTTGCTAATTATTGGATGAATATATTATAAGAAATATTTTAAAAAATCCGGCTAATTTTTCCTATATTCTTTAAATATAGATTAGGTCTTATGAAAATTCTTCGCATAGATCGATTCACCGTCCAAAGACACCCAACTCTGCAATCTAAAGTTTTTGCCTAGCATTATTGGTTTCCGATATATTGCACAAAATGTAAGTTACGTTCTCATTCCTTCGTATCATCATTTTGGAAGCTGATGTACTGGTTGCTAAGAAAGCTATTTTCTGTTTGCAAATTACTGTCTCGAACGTGTAATATACTGCGGATTTTATGAATTAATAACAAGAATAAGTAGATCAAATGCAATCAGGAATACCTTTAAAAGAATTTAAAAATACTATTGCATTGCTAACACGTTGAACGATGGTCACCAGTAACTGGCACGACTGTACTACTTAGGAATGATTATCCTCAAATTAATGGCATTGAATATCCATTTATTATTACCGAAATTAAATAGATTATAGTGTAAAGTGAGAACTTCATTGTCCAGTAATTACCAATTCTTTAATAACTCTAATACGAGTAAATGTCTACGTTATTTCTGTATCTCGCAATTAATGCAGACAATTTTACATACAAACCCCGCAGTATAGTAGGCTAGTTATTAATATGTATTTAATTATGCACTTTAGACTTAGACTTTAGTACATCCATGAAATATAATTGACCTACTAATCACATTAAGTTATGTACCTGTCAAAGTCATTTAATTTTTATTTGCAACATCTTATCTTTAGAAATGTGTACACTATCATCTCAAAATGCTCGTTACAAAATTTGCGTTATTTAATTAAAACTTGTTCCGTATTAATTGCGCAGGCAAAAGAGAAATTTTTCTACCGCGATGCAATCGTTCAGCGAACTTTACAATAATTTAAAACAATTGCTGTGTATATTCCGTGCTTGTTACACTAATGGCGGGGTTGCAGATATTTGCACCGCATTGCTTTCTTTCCGATCCGAAGACAGAATAACGCCTTGCGTCTAGGATCACAGCTGGATAAGACAAAGCTGCGTTTCGCATTGGACGTGGCTTACAGCGGTGATTTATGGTTGCATCCTAGGGAACTTTTATTACCAGCACGATCACTATGCTACGTTCCTGTACCTGTGACCTCGTTCCGGTTGTTTACTTCGTTATAAAATGTTAACTGGCAGGTAACGGATGAATTGATCATGAAAATTAGCCTGCACAGCGTCGCCGCGAATACCAGTACAGTGATCTCTCAGCATTCGTTTTAATTTCGGATCAAGACGAATGAACAGTTGCAAACAAAAATATACAGGGTGCGGCCGAATAACATGTACAAGCGGACACGAGGTGGTTCCTTATGAAAAAATAAGAACAAAATATGGAATAAAATTTTTTCATTTAAGGCTTAGTTTTCGAGAAAATTGAGTTTGAAGATCTGTCAGGTTTGTGTGCTTTAGTATATGCAGGAAGTAGATTTGGTTGGTCATGATCAGACGCGTCAGACAATTCCTATCGAATAGCATGCGTATTCGCTGCATTTCAAACTCGATTTTCTCGAAAACTAAGCCTTAAATGAAAAAATTTTATTCCATATTTTGTTCTCATTTTTTCATAAGGAACCACCTCGTGTCCGCTTATACATATTATTCGGCCACACTCTGTATATGTAAATACAGTATGTCGATTATAGTTCATTCGCGTGTAATTGATCGAAACGATAGATGTATAGATCGATGTCGTTATATATGGTATTCTGTTAATGTAGAACTTACAAATTTTAGGCCCACTCTAACTACTTATTTTTAATGCGTAACTATTAATAATATAACTATTTGTGGATGTCAATGAAATTTCACAATTTCACTATGTTTCTATTTAGCATTTCGATAGATATGAATGTTAAATATAAATACTGAATATAATTTAACTCAGTCGTTGCATCTTTGAAGTACATTTTAAAGATGCACTTGAGGGTCGATAGACAGTTAGGCAGACTATGTATTCACTTATATCGAGGAACAAGTATGAAATGAAGTATGAATATTGAAATTGGGCTACTTGTAAAAATAGATTCGATTAAACAGAAAAGGCAGTATATTTTCTTTGTTAATTAAAGTGCGTCATATGGATTTAGTGTATAAAGCGAAGAATGGATTAAATGTAATTTGTACTGCAAATTGATCAGTTTAAAATGGTTTCAATATCTTTGAATAAAATATTTCTTAGTTGCGACTCCAGCTGCTCCGACAATTAGCTTTAGTTTTTTTTTCATAAATTACGCCATTTCATAAATAACGTAAATTTTTCTTTTGTGTTCCTTCCTTTTTATTTAGTCATTCCATGCCAAATCGATCACTTTTTGACCTCACCATCGAAGGTTTGAAACATGTTGTACTCCATATGAAATTAGGGGGGGGGGGGAATTGTTTAAAAATTGCAGGCCTTCGAAGTTTGCAATTTTTTCCTATTTTAGCGAAAGTAGGGCACATTTATGAATTTTTATCTCAGATAAAATAATTTGTTTAACCTCGATAATTAACTTTATAATGTCGAAGAATGTAAACGAATTGTTTTTTTGCTTTTTTTCGATAAAGAAAAAAAAAAGTCAGTTTTAAAGTAATTTACTGACTTTTCACCTACATTTATATATTTGCCTTTCGCTATTTTTTTCTTTTACGTCAAATAAAAAGTATGACATCATTAGAAATACGGGACAACAATCCTTGTATGATTACTCTTTAAATCAAACGCTTACCCTTATAATTTCTCTCAATACCTCAGAAAGAAGAGCATTGCGTTTAAACATACTACTACAACATCCCACGTAAACATTTTTTGTAGGGACCGGTGCAAAACCGAGTCAATCTATTTTTGTCGTCATTGCTAATCGAGGAGACATTAATTATTGAAAAAAATTTCTTAAGTTACTTCTAACTATGAGAAAAAAAACAATTATAATGTGGATTTTTTGTTATTCTTCTATATTCCTGGCAATAAATAATGATTTATAATAATCTTCAGCGATCCTCGCACGTTGTGTTGTACTCTCTTAGCACCTTTTCTTTTTTTAGCTAATTACGCCACTTTTAGAATTTGATCAACGAAAAAACGTAAAAAGTATTCCTACATCTTTTAAAAGCGAATAACATTTTTAAAATTGAATCAAACGGAATGAGTTTTTCTAAAATGTTAAAAGACTATTTAAAGCTTAAATCATTTTTTTAGCAAATTGCTATTGGACGTAATTTCAATGAAAAAATAAAAGTCATAATGATTAAGTGTTTTATCTATGCCTATAGTGAAAATATGAAACATGTCTTTTGTAGATCTAAGAAATTTGTAATTGTGCAAAGTTTCATCAAAAACAATTGACGCATTTAGAAGTTACAGGCTTTGTAAGATGTAAAAATCCCTGAATCGCAGGTTCATATAATTTTTGCTATATTAAATCAATTACATTCCATAGCAACCTTGATGAATTTCAATGAAACTTTGTGCATGTGTATACAATAATTAACTTGCATCTATAAAAGGCACCTTCTAAATTTTCATTATACAGGGTGTTCCAAAAATGTTGTACTTCCTTGAAAGGGATGATTCTTGAGGTGATTAGAAATAACTTTTTCCTTTGCGGAAATCTTCTTCGCGGCCTCTTTAAGGAATTATTAACGAAAAATATGGACCAATCAGGGCGCGGCAATGGCGGACCGATTGTGGCCCGAGGAGACATTAATTATTGAAAAAAATTCTTCAGTTACTTCTAACTATGATAAAAATAATTATAATGTTTATTTTTTGTTATTCTTCTATATTCCTAGTAATAAATAATGATTTATATACAAAACTTGTGGTTATTGGTTTAGTTTTGCTCCTTACTGTATATTAATATTTTTCCATGATAAACATAAAATATTTTCTGCATAGTTAAAAAAATATTCTATTTCTAATATTAAATAAACATTTGTTTTATAATGAGAAAAAAATGTTTTTTTTTTCATGATATTAAATAAATATTATTTGTATATTACGAAAAAATATTCTACTTCTAATATAAAATAAAGATTCATTTAATATTTAGAAAAAAATATTTTTCTTGTAACATGAAATAGATATTTCCTGAATATTTAAAAAGAAATATTTTTTACTTAATATAAAATAAATATTGTATGTATATTCGAATGTTAAAAAAAGATTAATCTCTTTTTAATATTATATGAATGTGTATACAACATTTTGTGCTACTAGGGAATATTTTTCCATGATAAACATAAAATATTTTCTGCATAGTTAAAAAAAATATTCTATTTCTAATATTTAATAAAGATTTGTTTTATAATGAGAAAAAAATATTTTTTTCCCGATATTAAATAAATATTATTTTTGTATTAGGAAAAAATATTCTACTTCTAATATGAAATAAAGATTTATTTAATATTTAGAAAAAAATAATTTTCTCGTAACATGAAATACATATTTCCTGAATATTTAAAAAGAAATATTTTTTACTGAATATAAAATAAATATTGTATGTATATTCGAATATTAAAAAAAGATTGAATCTCTTTTTAATATTATATGAATGTGTATACAATATTTTGTGTTACTAGGGTTGTATGTATATTTGAATATTAAAAAAAGATTGAATCTCTTTTTAATATTATATGAATGTGTATACAATATTTTGTGTTACTAGGGTTGTATGTATATTTGAATATTAAAAAAAGATTGAATCTCTTTTTAATATTATATGAATGTGTATACAATATTTTGTGTTACTAGGGTTGTATGTATATTTGAATATCAAAAAAAGATTGAATCTCTTTTTAATATTATATGAATGTGTATACAATATTTTGTGTTACTAGGGTTGTATGTATATTTGAATATTAAAAAAAGATTGAATCTCTTTTTAATATTATATGAATGTGTATACAATATTTTGTGCTACTAGGGTAGGATTATAAACTTAGTTTTGATAGTGACCGAATATTTTCGTGACATGAAAATGAGCGTACTTTCCATTTCTCTTGTATAATTTATGTAATCACTTATCGTAAGTAAATATCTCTTATGTTTCTGTTAACTACACACTGCATGGTAACATACGTAAAACCTCTTTTTGTTTTTATTTCATAAATGTCTGAAGTACGGACTACAACAGTCAAAACTGTAGTGGTGTTCGATTATTTTCGTGATCGACTGTACGTTTAAACGAATTACGACTGTACGTAAAGTGTGTCGTATCATTTCCACGCGGAGCAAGGAGGAGCACGGTGAAGTAGTCGCTCGGTAGTCAGTCTAAACAATCGTCGATAGCGAGTAGGATCGTGCGTTGCGGCCCGCGTTCTTGGCACGGGCTGGCTTGCGCGGAAAAAGTAATAAAGCCAGTTTCCAGACGGACCTCGTCCTTTGAGCCGAGATCGGAAAACCAGAGGAATCTCGACGGTTATAAAGGTCGCGGCTAAAAGAGACACACAGCCAGGTCGCCGCACGGCGGGGAAATAAAATAAGAAAAGTAGAATTCGAAAGGCCACAAGGGACCGGCAATATCTCTCCATCAAATTCGGCGAGCGAAACGGCGAACCGGGCTCGACGAATCGTTCGTTTGGAACGACGACGACGAGACGCGACGACCCGGAGAAAGGTCCTCTTTCATTTCGCGAAGACAGAAAAGTTTGGGAACGACCGAAACGGTCCCACCTGAAAATCATTTTCCCAGCTGATCGGTCTTAGCGAGCAAAGCAACCAAGCAAACCACCTTCTTTTCCATCGAGTGTTCGAACATTCCTCCGTATTCTTGGGTCCTGTTAACCATCTCCTCAGGTCCGTGGCGACGTTTTGTCTCTTCCTCTTCTCTCTCCCCTCCCCTCCCCTCCCTGACAGTACTTACTCTCCTTTCTAACTATTTCGCGAAGAACGACAGGATAATCCTTGAGAAATTTATCAGCTCCGGGGCGAGAGGACTCCTCTTCGCCCTTTCTAGCCGGACCAATCTCGCGAGGCGAATTCTCCTGGTACAGAGGCAACGCCGAGAAAAGGAATGAAGGGACTTCTAATATCTGCTGGAAAGACGGAGCACATAATCTCTCCGAAAGGATAAACCCGCTCGCTGGTCAGGATTTCGAAATACGGTCCGCGGAAGGGACGACGTCGCGCGCGGAATTACTCAATGGGATCGATTCGAGGTGGTTGCACCGAGGAAATTGTTTAGGCACGTCGCGCTTCGATCATCCACTATCATTGCTGCACCCGTTCAGTCTGCTGTAAGTTAGAATTTCTGGAGAAAGTCGTGTCGCTACGTCTTAACGCGTATCCACCAAAATGACTAATATACAGTAAGGAGCAAAACTGAACACAAATACGACATTTTAACAAAAATAATTTTTTATTAAATATTTCCACGTAGAATACAAAATAAACGAAATACTCAGTATTATCTGCAATCTTCTGGCTTTTCAAAACAAACTTAACATTTGTGATATCATTATTATTTCGCTTCATACAATTTTTTGTTCGTGTAGTCGGTTTTGCACCGCAACTAATTTTGAGTAAACATTTCAGATTTTCGTACACTTAATATTTCGTCCATGAACCTTTAACCTTGATAATTGCCTGAATACGTTTAGGCATACTTAATACTACATTTTCGCAATATTCTGGTGTAATAGAATACCACTGTTCCTGCAATCTTTGCCACAAATCAGTTAGCGTTGTTGGGGGAGCACTATAGTTATTCTGTAACTTCATTTTTAAGTATGCCCAGACATTTTCAATCGGGTTTATGGCTGGACTTTGAGCAGGCCATTCCATGATTTGAAATGGTTGAGTTTGCAGCCAATTCTTTACGCTCTTCGCACAATGCCCAGGAGCGTTGTCATGTTGGAATACGACATCACACTCTGGTACCGGCATATTTTCAATTGTTTCCAGTAAATTTTTTTTTAAATATCCTTATACGTATACTGGTTCACCATACCTTCTATTCGATGTAGTGAACTTACACCGTACGCCGCACAGTGGGGTATTTGGCCAGTTTAGCGCGCCAAAAGTCAAAATTTTTAGTTTGTTCAAAATGACTGAAACTTTTTTCTCGTGTACCTGAATATATATGCGAGTAATATACAATAATATTTTTCTATAAATAGTACTATTTAGTAACATATAGACACTTGAAAGTGACATACACTCCCGGACAAAAAGATAGCACATGAGTAATATTTCCATATTTTGAATGGTATGTTCATAGTTTCCTAAATGTTATAGATTGAATGTAAACAGCACGTCTTGGGAGCGTAGTAAACAAGCTCGAACCTGGAAGTATTTGTTTTTATTTCAGTTTCTCGGAATATGCTATAAATAAGGGGGGCGAAAAGATAGTACACCTAGAATTTTCATAACAATTACTAGTGTTTGTCAAACTTTCTGTGAGGCTAGACGTGTCAGTCAGTTTAATACACTTAAATCCCAAGTAGTTTAAAAGATTGAAGCATTTGGCAGTCATGGGACGAGGAAAGAGATTGAGTAAAGATGAGATTCACACAATTCTTGTTTTAAAGGACCAAAACTTTTCTATCACTAAAATTGCTTCAGCTATCAAAAGAAGTCGGAAAGTAATTTACAATTTGATAAAAAATGTGAAAAATTACGGACGGAAAAAAAGTACTGGCCGGCCATCAGCATTAACGAAACGTGAGAAAAGAGCAATTCTTCGTACGGCATCGAATTCTTGCCTAACAGCGAGACAAATTGCTCATGAAACAGATGTCAAAACCAACGTTAGAAATGTACGTCGTGTTATTCAAACGTGTGAACATCTTATACGGAAGAAAATTCAGAGAAAACCGCCACTAACAGTACGCCACAAAATGGATCGTTTAAACTTCGCAAAGGAACACGTTCAATGGAAGAAAAGATGGCAATATGTAATTTTTTCTGATGAAAAAAGATTTAATTTAGACGGTCCAGATGGCTTTAATTACTATTTCCATGACATTAGAAAAGAGCAATTATCAAAAGTTCGTCGACAAATGGGCGGAGGCAGCACAATGATATGGGCTGGAATTGGGTACAACGAACGAACAAATATACAATTCATTGACTATCGAATGAATGCTGCAATGTATAAGAAAACTAATTGAAGAGCAACTTAAGAATCATGCAGTTTGCATCGGAGGACCAAATTATGTGGTCCAACAGGACAACGCGTCCGTTCATAAAGTTGAAGTTGTGAAGGAATTTTTTGCGTCCGAAAATAAATATATCTGTTCTCCCTTGGCCTGCAAGGTCCACTGACATTAATGTTATAGAAAATTGTTGGGGAGAACTCTCACGAGCTGTTTACGCCGGTAATCGACAATTCGATACGATTCAAGATTAAAAGGAGTGCATTAGAAGAGAATGGGACAGACTTCTACAAAAAAAAAATAAAAAATTTATTCAAATCTTTACCGAGACGAATGGTGGAATTAATACAAAACAAAGGAAGTTCGACACATTATTAAATTGATAAAAAATGTCATTTTGTTTGTACGAATTTCATTTGTTTTAAGAATTAGTTCAAGTGTGCTATCTTTTCGCCGGCCTGAAATATGAGAAACTGGTAGGACTGTCGTTATTTTCATTTGTCACTTTCGTATCATGCTATTTAAGTGAAATGTATACATATACTATTAAATGTTTATAGAACTTTGAGGTTAAATATGAACATTCATCAAATTTATTGTTGTGCTATCTTTTTGTCCGGGAGTGTATACTCGTGACCAAGAGAAGGGTCGAAAAACATGTGTTAAAGAAATGATTCTTTTCACAAGTTTGGTGTATGGAATCTGGAAAAAAACATTTCTAGGATGTAAAGGAAGGTATATAAAGTAATTTTATAGCTTTTTGTTCTAAACGCTTCGGTGGTTTTGATAGAATAAACAATCGAAAATGGTACAATTTTTTTTTCAGAAAGTTAAAATGTATTATGTAATAACTTTTTTTCTCCGCAAAACACCTCTCTAATTTTTTTTGAGGTTATTCAGTAGACATTGCTTTACAGAATCATGAAGATTTTAGGTGCAACAAAGTGCCACACATGGAGAAATTTAACTTTTTGTTAAATGGGGTTTTGGCCAAATGGGGTTTTGTAATAGCAATTTCTCTAAATCTGACAAAAAAATGTTTCAAATAAAAGTTTAACAGTATTAATAAACGTATAAATTACAATACAAAAAACATTAAAAAAAATTTGTTTAAAAGAAAAAAACAAGATCGCTTCGATTTTTTAAACATTAAACTGTATTTTTGATTTGATAATGTTGTAGCTGGTATTAAGACGAATTCAACGATATATAATATTATGACTTTCACATTACTAATAACGTCGTAATAGTTTTGGCGCGCTAAACTGGCCAAATGGGGTTTTGTAATAGCAATTTCTCTAAATCTGACAAAAAAATGTTTCAAATAAAAGTTTAACAGTATTAATAAACGTATAAATTGCAATACAAAAAACATTAAAAAAAATTTGTTTAAAAGAAAAAAACAAGATCGATTCGATTTTTTAAACATTAAACTGTATTTTTGATTTGATAATGTTGTAGCTGGTATTAAGACGAATTCAACGATATATAATATTATGACTTTCACATTACTAATAACGTCGTAATAGTTTTGGCGCGCTAAACTGGCCAAATGGGGTTTTGTAATAGCAATTTCTCTAAATCTGACAAAAAAATGTTTCAAATAAAAGTTTAACAGTATTAATAAACCTATAAACTACAATACAAAAAACATTAAAAAAATTTGTTTAAAAGAAAAAAACAAGATCGCTTCGATTTTTTAAACATTAAACTGTATTTTTGATTTGATAATGTTATAGCTGGTATTAAGACGAATTCAACGATATATAATATTATGACCTTCACATTACTAATAACGTCGTAATAGTTTTGGCGCGCTAAACTGGCAAAATACCCCACTGTGCCCCGTAATGCACCCCCACATCATAAGTGAACCATCACCAAATTTTATTGTTTGCTTCACATGACGCGGTAAAAGAGGTTCGCCTTGCTTCTTCCAACACCAAGAACGTCCATCCGATGAAATCGGATTGATTTTAGATTCGTCGGAAAAAATTACTTTTTTTTGTATTGCTCTATATTCCAGCTTAAATATTTTCTTGCAAACCTCAGACGGGCCCTGACATTCTCTTTTGATAGAGCAGGTTTTTTTTTCTTCTCAATTGCTGTAAAATTGGCTTCTTTTAATGCCCTTCGAGCCGTCCACTTACTAATTTTCTTTCCAACATCGCTTTCCAATAACTTTGCAGCCATTGATGCCGTCGTTGCAATTTCTGAAGTAATGTATTTCGTCAATCTTCTCTTCTCCTGACAAGATAATCATTTCGGACGGCCTCCAAAAGATGCAGGGACTTTACTACAATATTTTTTCCGTATCTTGTGTACAACTCCCTGACTGACGACAACTTTTCTAGCAATTACTCGCGTTGATAAACCCGATTTTAATTGGAAAATGATATTATTCTTCATATCTTTAGATAATGGCTTCATGATGTTATATTGATGCGTGTTAACGCATGAACAACGATAAACTAATAACTACTGCACTCCTGGTCGTGGCATTGACCGTGATGGACTACCAAATTGTTTACAAAATCTGTGTTTACAGTTCCTATACCCGAGAATCTTAGTGCGGTGCAAAACCGACTACACGAAAAAAAATTGTATGATGCGAAATAATAGTGATATCACAAATGTTAAATTTCTTTTGAAAAGCCAGGAGATTGTAGATAATACTAAGTATTTTGTTTCTTTTGTATTCTACATACAAATATTGAATAAAAAATTATTTTTGTTAAAATGTCGTATGTGTGTTCAGTTTTGCTCCTTACTGTAGTTAGTTAACACTAGAACTACCGAGTAATAAATACAACTGATGAATATTGCTTTGTAATGATGACAAGACTACGTCTATTCAAACCTAATACCATCTTTATTCTAACATGTGCTTCAATGAGAAAATTCATGCAAAAAATTCTGATGAAAACATTTTTATAATTTCAGTAAATGTGAAAGAAAAAATTAGGAACCAGTCATTTTGACTGGTTCGGTAGTTCTAGTGTTAATTCATGGTCAATAACCAATGACCAAAAATGATTAATATTAGTCGTATTATAGTTATTTCTGTGTCATGGTAAATGACTTTCATTTCCTTAAATCGGAATGAACTAAAATAGTGTGTGAACGTTAATTAAAGGTGAAACCATAATTTATTAGAAAATATAAGGAAGATCAAAATGATTGACAAACAATATGTCTGTAAATGTTTTATCCGACGATATTTCATCGTTAGCCAATTTATTCGTTAATTACGTGTAACGAATAAACCGGATTTATTTATTATATTTTCAGTCGTTATTTGCAGATAAAGAAAAACAAATTCGTTATTCGCGAATAACGAATGTATTGATTTTATCCCCTATCTTTTTATTCGTTATTTGGTACGAGCTTTGCGCAACACTGTTCTGTAACAATGCTGTGAGAATATTACAGAATCGAAAATAAGAAAATGAAATTATTAAAAACGAATATTCTCATTATTCGTACTATCTTGATTAACTCTCACTTCAATCAATTCCCTGGAATATCTATGAAACTGTCGATGACTAGACGGTGTTACATAAAAGATTTATTATATTATCTGAAGTTAACAATAATAAAAAAAAATTCTAAATCGTCAATACAGCATTAATGAAAATCTTAATTATACTTTTTCGAATCCATTGATGTATCTACTTTTTATTGCATTGGTCGATGCAGTTTGAGATTTCTTGCAAATAATATCATATCATATCCATCGTAGTTGTAATTGTATTGCAAAAAGGCTTGCTATTTACCGAAAGTATCCCTTGCAGATTAAATTAAAGACTATAATAAATATCCCAAATTTTCTCAGCTTTTTCTAATGCTCAAAACAATATGAATAAGAAAACCTGTTATGCGTGTCAAAATCGTCTTATTGACGGAGGTGTTTAATTTCAATGATTTTTTAACTACAACTTAATATACATACATTATATCCTTATAATGAATGGTCACATCATGTTCGTACTTTTTATTCGCCTTTATCAACGATGAAATTGCTTACATCGAATTACTTGCTCTTCCAAGTTGTTCAAATTTTACTTGCAACATTTTTTAGTTCGTATTAAATTATCAATGATTTTGTTATGAAGTATTGATTTAAACGAGATACTCTATACACAGCGCCGTGAAGGCCACAATAGAATTTTCATTATTATATGCTTGTAATAATGAAATATTGAATAATATGATAAAATAAGCCTACACGGTTATTAATAGTGCATTTATCTCGTCAGTGGTTACCCACAGCCATAGTGGCCCTAAAATGCACTTAATTATCTTTAGTATACTGTTTTTTGGAAAGTATCGCATGAACACAAAATTATATGTCTCCACGACGTTTGCACATTATACACGTTCCAAGAATTATCATACCAGCCGCAATAAACTTAATTTCGTACGTTTGAATATACGTATGTGTGTTACGCTATGTGCGGGATATTAAACTCGTTACGAGAGAAGCGTTACAATTTTGCGACGAAAAAATTCCAAAAATTACACGGAAAATAACAGAATGTGGTGCAGCGCTCAGCTCTAGCATAGCTTCGTTTATTTAAAACTTTTCGGCACAGTACGTTTAAATATTTAGTTTCCGTAAAATATTATATCTTTGTATAATGTATAACAGAAATTATTAATAGATTACGGATTTTAAACTTGAGGTACAGGAACTATTATAATCATTTCCTTCTTTCAGTAATAATATTAGTGAGCAACAAAATAATACAACGATATCTTTGAATTATTTACATGATTTTATTGTTTTGTATCTGATCTACTCAGTTCGTTATATAGGGTGCCTCAGAAAATTACTAATTAGACTGCAGGTTTTATTATTTATAACAAGAATGAGTCGATCAAATACAAAACAATAGAGACGTTTAAAGAATTTATACGCAAACTATTAAGAAAAGAAATAGTTGTCTATGTAGTTCTTGTATCTTGAAATGAATTCAGTTAATAACATATAAATACATCGGTGAACTGAGCAGTTAAAAATCTTCTGAAATGTTTATACATTTTTAAATATAAAATAGTCTTCGAATGGACGGATTATTCTACCGAAGCTAAAAGAAAAGTAAAGCAAAACTTCCAGTGAAACTGATACAGTATTTTCCATATTAATACGTTGAATCAAGTCACAGAAAAAACTTTGTCGAAAGAAAAATATCGGATACGAACTTACTGAAATTACGGATATAAAATTATTAATTAAAAGTCAAGATGAAGCAGCGGAAACATTAACTGGTGAAGTTTGAGCAAGCGAGATTAAAAAAATTTGATGAAAAATTTCATCGCACACTTCTGACGCACAATAATGAATAAACTGTTCGGTCGTTTGTTCTTGACACTTTTTCTCAAAAAATAATTGGAACATCAAACTCCAATGTTTTTATAAGATCGAAGAGGGGACGAAGTAAAAAGACAAAAATTTGTCAATGCAACAAATAAAAAGTGATAGTGATCCAATTCTTTCTGGTCATTTTTGAGTGATACAGTGAAATCAAATACTTGTATGGGAAAATCGAAGCGTATTGAAAAGTGAAGTATTTAGTATCAGCATCTGGTATTGATACTTATCAAAATGAATACTGAATGATATCGGTGTCATAACAACATCGGATGGAAACTATCGCAAACAGAAACAAATGTTTAATGATGTTGATTTTCCGATGAACAAATTTTGAATTGTATTAAATCCATGAATGATGGTTGAAAGAAATGTATCGATAATAATAGTAAAAACCAATTTACATATTAATACAATTTGAAAGCAATATTTAATTTATTGTCGCTTAGCCAATTTCCTTTTCTTTTTTTAGCTAATTATGCCACTTTTAGAATTTGATCAACGAAAAAACGTAAAAAGTATTCCTACATCTTTTAAAAGCGAATAACATTTTTAAAATTGAATCAAGCGGAATGAGTTTTTCTAAAATGTTAGAAGACTATTTAAGGCGTAAATAATTTTTTTAGCAAATTGCTATTGGCCATAATTACAATGAAAAAAGTAAAAGTCATGATGCTTAAGTGTTTTATCTATGCCCACAGTGAAAATATGAAACATGTCTTTTGTAGATCTAAGAAATTTGTGATTGTGCAAAGTTTCATCGAAAACAATTGACGCATTAAAAAGTTACGGGCATTGTAAGATGTAAAAATCCCTGAATCGCAGTTTCATATAATTTTTGCTATATTAAATCAATTACATTCCATAGCAACTTTGATGAATTTCAATGAAACTTTGTGCATGTATACAATAATTAACTTGCATCTACAAAAGGCACCTTCTAAATTTTCATTATACAGGTTGTTCCAAAAATGTTGTACTTTCTTGAAAGGGGTGATTCTTTGGATGATTAGAAATAACTTTTTCCTTTGCGGAAATCATCTTCGCGGCCTTTTTAAGGAATTATTAACGAAAAATATGGACCAATCAGGGCGCAGCAATAGCGGACCGATTGTGGCCCGAGGAGACATTAATTATTGAAAAAAATTCTTAAGTTACTTCTAACTATGATAAAAATAATTACAATGTTTATTTTTTGTTATTCTTCCATATTCCTAGTAATAAATAATGATTTATACAAAACTTGTGGTTATTGGTACAGTTTTGCTCCTTACTGTATGTATTCATACGTACAGTGGGGGACAAAAGTATTCGTACACTTGGAATATAGAAATAAAAGCAACAATATCTTTTATGTTATTAATTGTATTTAAACATATGTAGCTTTATATTGTATACAACACTTATAACAACAAATGAGCAACAACAAAACTTAATTACATTATTTCGTAACTTACAATGGCAAAAATTTCACAAAATGGCGAGAAACTGCAGGGACAAAAGTATTCGTACATTTCATTAAAACAAGTGTTGCAATTAATTTAACGGGAATTTTCTAGATTAATACTTAGTAGGATAGCACTTCTGACGAATTACTTCGTGTAATCTATATTGGGCATTGATAATACTAAACTTTTAATGAAGTCAGGTTCTAAATTACACCATTCTCTTTTTAATATTTCTTTTATATATTCTTTCGACGTTATGTCGTATTATCGTACATTTTTTTCAAGTTTCGCCCATACATGTTCGATGGGATTTAAATCAGGTGATTGCGGAGGAGTTACTAACATGTGAGGAGTATTATACAACAACCACTGACGCACTATATGGGCTGTATATTTCGGATCACAGTCTTGTTGAAAGTAAAATGTTCTCCTAATACCTAATTTATCAGCACTTTCGTGTAAATTTTCTTTTAGAATATTTAAATATAAATGTTTCTCCATTATTCTATCTATCATCACTAATTTTCCGACTCCAGAAGCAGCAATACATCTCCACACCATTACACTTCCACCTCCGTGTTTCGTCGTCCGTTGCATATTTTTGGACTCAATTCAGTATTAGCTTTCTGCCACACTTTTTTATGACCATCCGACTCAAAAATTTTAAATTTCGACTCATCGGAAAATATTACATTCTTCCAGAAGTCGTCGCTAGCGTTTATGCATTCTTCTGCAAATTCTAATCTCTTTTTTTTAGTTACTTTGCTGATGAGTGGTTTCCTCCTCGCAACTCTGCTGTTATATCCTCCCCGATGTAGCACTTTTCGTACTGTTTTCGGATGAACTTCCTTGTGCATATATTCTTGAGGATGTGTCACGATTTGTGATGCACTGGTATCTGGTTTTTTTTTTAATAATTCGGACGATTTCACGCTCCTCTCTTACAGTTAGCTTCCGGGGTCTGCCGGTTCTTTCTTTATTCTGCAATATTCTCTCGTTTTTATATTTACTTATTATACTCTGTATAGTTGATCGACTTCTTTTTAGTATTTCTGATATATTTCTATATGATTTGCCCTCTTCGTATAACTGTATAATAATTTTTCCTTCTTCCAACGTAGTTACATTCCGTTTTCTCCCCATATTGCAAATATTCACTAATAACGTGTACTCGCCACGACTAGAATTAATGAAACTAACATGATGTCTTCTAAAGTAATGTTTACATTGATCGGAATGTTGTAATTCCTTCGTAACTGCTGTGTTTATCAACAGAAATGGTGGTGTACGAATACTTTTGTCCTGGCAATTTCTTACAGTAGTGTGAATTTTGAATTCATTTCAAGTTTTTTTTTTTTATTAAGCTATAAAACCCCACATGGGATTATTAGCAGCATACACATGGCTGTGCATGCTAACATTACATTACATAGGTAGCTTATAAACTAGGATTGAGACAATATAAATTCATTTCAAGTTACTAAGTGATGTTATTGTCTTTGTTTTTTGTTCATTTGTTGTCAGAAGTGTAATGTATAACCCTTTGCACTCGAAGCTATTTTAACTCCAAAACGAGACATTTCTTCCGACCTAGAACATGTCCACCCTAAAATTTTTTTTCATGGTGTACATATGAAAATGGTGCAACTTACTCATAACTGATTGAAGTGTTCAGTAATTCATTAAATACAGACAAATTTAATAATGGTAAAATATTTTGAATAATGATACAGCAATTTTTAGTGACGCCTTACAGTCGCCATTCGAGTGCTAAGGGATAATATACAGTTACGTATATTTCAATATACTTAATGATGTACAGGGTCATCCGTTTTTAAACGGCCAAACGTCAACCAGCTATAGAGGGCCCCAAATGGAACAACTTTCACCCCTAACACTTTTTTTGATTCGGCCTTTTACAATATTAAATTCATATTTTGCTTTATTATTTCTGTAAAGGAAAGAACGCAGTGCAAGCTGCCAAAAAGTATTACCACTTATTTCGATCCCTGGACAACTTCCTTCGTGGTAAAACTTTCAATAACGATGACGATGTAAAATCTCACTTAACTCAGTTTTTGGCCGAAAAGCATCAGACTTTCTACGAGCGTGGAATTTTCAAGTTGGCAGAAAGATGGCAAAAGGTCATCGAACAAAATGGAAAATACATCATAGAGTAAAGTTCATTCCAAGTAAAAAAAAAACTCTTTTATTTCATTGAACAAATCGGCAATTACTTAGTTGCCAACCCAATAGAAAAGGATCATGCCCATCGCTAGTAAAAAGCAGAGCGATACTGCGAATGGATTGACAGGCAATACGGTGATCCAATTATGATCCCATTTATAAATCACGGCTGGTTTCTAAGGGATTGCAAGATTGATAAAATGTAATAGATTCCCCCTTCTCTCGTCGATTCTGGCATTTTAGTTCGTAATGTAAAGGCTCGGATCGAAAACTGCGCCGAATAGAGGTCGGTTTGTCGCTCTGTACAGCGTTGAATTTATGGTTGCTGTCCGTAGCCGTGAGATTTATGGGAATCCGATGCCTTAATTGGAAAATTATAGGACAATGTCTGGGAACCGACCGTTCGGCGCACGGCTCGTTATTCAGCGCGTATAATCTACCCCTCGCCGAATTTTCGAACAGCACCTCGGTATTTCCTTTCCGGCAGAAGCTCACGTGTCACCTAGACTTTCACTTCGAGATAACAGAATCATCGTTCCGGTCGACAGAATTTTAAATGGTAATTTTAAGCGGCGGATTTCAATTCGAAATCACTGCTTCCGAACTCTCAGTAAACACACGTGTTCCGAATTCAACGACTAATTACCAATTCGCAGTATTGGTCGAGAAATTGCGAATATACTGACGGCTTATGACACTCTGTTTAACACTAGATTGCCTAAGCAAGTCATTTTGACTGCTTTTGAATTTCAATTAAAAAAATAATTATTTAAATAATGACACAGCTTCTTATAATTTTGTGACTTTTTCTACAACATATAAATGGGTTAAATAATCATTGTTGTTGCCCCCCACCCTCCTTCACTTCCGGTATATAGGTAACGGCTTCCGGCTTTCAGGCAATATAGGTATATACTAAGCTCCCGTCTTTCTAGTGTTAACTTCGAAGCTAATTACCGGTCCGCAAAAAATTAACAATGTGACTGTCCGCTAAGGGTTTTCAACTGTCGGAATAGTAGTTGCTGGAAAGTTTTATTGTTAGACATCGGATGTTTATGCAATTTCAAATTTTTATAGAAACATTTTAAGAAAGTGGAATGAAATAAAATCCTATTTTTAATGGGGACAGCCTTTGTAGATCCAAAACAAATAAAAATCGTGTTAAATTCTCTCGAATTTTATATTATAGCATTTTTTGAACATTTCCAGAAGCCATAAATGCATAAAGATCCGCTGTCTATTTATTGTTACTCGTTGTTGATGCTGAGATCCACTGTTAATTTATGGCTGCATAACGGCTTTTTCGGTGGGCTTCTCGTAGCGTCCAAGTGCTTCCTACCTCGAGCATTAGTGACATGATGGACGTAAAACAATTTCACGGACCGTGGAGATTAATTCTTACGTTTGGTCTTTTTTGGAACATTCACGCGCGAGTACCAACTATTCGCAAAGTTAATTATACTAATAACTATGAAAGCAGACCAACCGTAAATCATACCTTTTTCGTTTCGAGGTATCTGGAGTTTTACGTTTCGAATTGGACAATGTTTAAAAACACAATCACGAACTTAATTTTCCTACCGTTTTCAAAAAGTGAGAATTATGAAATGAATGAATTTATAACACACATTTAATTTAAAGAATTATCACTACTAAAAATAATTTAGTATTGGAATAGTGATTGACGAAATAATAAATTAAATTTCATTACAGTTAGGATCTAATTAGCTCATTGTCATTACGATCGGTCGCAATAATATTCAACAATGTAGTAGATGCACGACGTCTGTTGAAATCGTACCAAATATTAAAAAAATACTTTTGATTTGTCCACTAATAAAAAATAATTCATATGATCACAGTACGTGATCCATTCTGTAAATAAACACTTCCTAAAAAATTGAATAACAAATAAAAATACATTAAGTGTAATGTACAGTCGAGTCGGAAAGTAAGTTAACATTTGGTGATATGTAGGCAATGAATATGATGAATAAAATCAAGTTATTGTATTGTTTTTATTTAGGAGGTGTAAGGAAATAAACAAATATGTTAGTAAAACATATATTATCATTATTAAAGATTAAAGACATGTCATATTCATTTGCCTGCATACACCAGTCGTTAACTTACTTTCCGACTCGACTCTATATTTAGGAACTAGTTTGTCTGTAAAATTAAATAGCTTTAAAGTGTAAGTAAATCTTTTTGTCTGATAAATGCAGATACAACAATAATATTTCGAAAAAATGATAGCACACACTGTTAAAAAAAGAGAGAATATAAATAAATGTATTAACAATTTTACTCCTACATTTTCCACTCGTTCGCTTTTGTGTGATTTTAACGATTTGAAATCATCATCGTTATTTCGCCCATTCTTCCGTGACATTGTTCTTTAAGTGATCTACGCTTTAAAATTGTCGTTCATTTTCGTAAACCGACCTCGCAAGCTCACCGTAACAATTTCCAATTATATTAAGTTCGGGTGACTTCCGATGGCATACTTTTTCTTTAAAGTACAATAAAACCGTGACGAAAAATCGCAGATCGTTGTCTGAGAGGTCATTGTAAAGGAGATACGTTCCTTTATAATTTCGCCTTGAAATGAATGCGAGAAAAGAATTGCTTAACTCCACAGAACCGTTTGAATTTGCACAATTTCAAATATGGAAGAGTAACTTCAGATTTTCGGTCGTTTTTATCATAAAAAGGGGGTTTATGGGAAAATTAAGTTCAAGAACGTGCAAATACGAGATCACACTTTAAAATGAACATATGGTCAGAATATAAAATGATTTTAGATGAAGTTACAGAAATTGAAAAATCGACATTCTCTTTTAACACTTTGAGTGCCAAACTAGAAACCCCAAATATTCCATAAAATTAAAGTGTTATTTAATGAAATAAAAATTGAAAAAAATTAAATGTATGATATTGCGTGGTCCTCCAACTTTCTTACATTTTACAGTTCCTAATCAAATTTGGTACAATGAATATATTAACGTAAAAATGTATTATAAACCCTGGACAAATAATTCCGTCACCCACATATGGGTGACATGGCAGTCAACGTGTTAAATAATTTAATGATAATTTAACTGTGTGGGCACAACTACGAGCAAGCGACTTAGCGGAGTGGGGGTAGGTCGTATCACAAACACATACAGCCTTTTATACGGGCAAAAGTTGAACGCTTTAACCTTTAACCTTAACCTGCTTTAACCTTCTAACTGGAATCTGTCATTCATGTTCGCTGTTACCTTTCAGAATTTTTTCATTTTTTTCTTAAATCACCGAATGACTCTTTCACTTTATTCTGTCATAATATTGCTATAAACTTCATTATTCTTACATTTATTATGGTGAAATGTTTCTTATCTAAATTTTGTCTGTCTTTCGTTACGTTTCCATAAGTATTTATAATTGAAAAATAACCCAGTTGAAAGGTTAACGTTGTGAACTAGTGTATTTAATATTAACACAGCAGATCGGGAAATATTTCCTGTAAGCCCAAATCCTATAAAACAGACAGCTGAACAGATTGTCCGATTCACCAGCCTTCCGAGGCTAACCGCTTTAAAACCGCAGGTGATATTCGGGGTGAAATATTGTCAAACCTTGACAATGAAATCAACGCGCGATCTGTCCAACGTCGGATTGGGGAGAATTTAATCTAATAGATTCGGTTGCACGACAAAAGCCACTGACGTTTATAATAAATTTACGTGCCAGATTTCAGTTTGTCTTCCTTAATTGGACAGAAGCAAAGTAGTCGAAAGTCGTATTTACCAACGAATATCGAATTAATCATCTTGGATCGAGTGAGAAAAACGATCTGATTGTAAGACAAGTTGGCGAACGACGGAGATGAATCAGTGCTCTTTCGAAGAAATATGATCATTCCCTTTCTTCATCATTTTAATACAGTGTTTAATCGTTATATACAGTCGGGGACAAAAATAAGTGGACAGTTAGTGGAAACAGGTAAGAATGAAGTTTATCGAATTAACATGACTGTTATAAATTTAAGTTTTACTTATTATATAGCCTTATAGTGCATAGATTATTTAGTGAATATTTGTAGTTCATATTTACACCTTTGTGTAAACACGCCGTACCATAACGAAAATGACAACCATTTGTCAGGAGACAAAAATAAGTGGACACTCAACGAAATGCGTAATAAATGAAACACGTAACAAAATTAATACTTGGTATTGCCGAATTTTGATTGTATTACTGCTTCCAGACGTCGAGGAATACTTTGTATTAACTTTCAATATAATCGTTACTAATTTTTTCATATTCAGACTGTAACCTTTTGAACAAATCGACGTTATTATTTCGCTGATCCGAGGGAACTTTTGCGTCCAGAACTCCCTAAGTTCTCGATAGGATTCAAGTCAGGGATCTGGGCAGATCATTCAAGCAATTTAATATTGGAATTCTTAAAAAATTTTTTAGTTTTCTTAGTAGTGTACTTAGGGTCATTGTCTTGTTGAAAGATAAATTCGTCGTCGCAACCCATTTTTACCACTGCTTCTTCTAAATTTTCATTTAGTATATTAATATACTTATCTGTATTCATAATTCCGTCAATTTGTACTAACGTATCAATACCGTTTCGCGAGAAACACCCCCACACCATTAATGATCCACCGTCAAATTTAACTGTGGGTATAGTAAATGATATTTTATACGCTACATGTTTTTTTCTCCAGACTTGTCTTAAGAACTCTTCTTGCCGCAAGTCAAATTTACTTTCGTCGCTGCAAATTATTTTTTTCGAGGAAGCTAGTGGCATATTTACATATGATTTTGCAAACTCTAAACGTTTTCTCATATTTCATTTATTAATATGTGGCTTATGTCTAGCCTTGTAGCATGTAGAACCAGCTTCGTGCAGTCTTCGTTTTATTGTTTTACTGAAATATTTACTTCCACTATTTCTGCAATACTTCTTGCTGCCATCGTTGGATCTTTTCGATTTGTACGAAAAATTCGACGATCTTCTTGTATGGTGGTATATACAGCGTTTGCATCCACGGCCTCTTAAATTTTTCAGTCTTATGTACTAGATATTTTTTATAAATCTTTCCTATTGCACTTTCAAATACGTTGCACTTTCAAGTTATTACGCGGTGGCATAATTTCTTACAGCAGTCCGATATAATTAAAATGGCGAATTTGATATGAAATTTCTTTCGTTTCTGGCATTCTGCAATTATTGTATAAATGTTCTTACTTGTGCGAAGCTTGAATTGGTACTAATAAGTTTAATGGTGATCACTGCATGTAAGCGTGACCTATGCCTAATGTTTGTTATACATTTCTTACCTCACAATAACATTATAACCAAGAGTCCACTTATTTTTTTCCCCTGATAAATAGCTGATATTTTCGTTATGGTACGGCGTGTTTACACAAAGATGTAAATATGAACTTCAATTATTCGTTAAATAATCTGTATATTACACGGATATACAGGGTGTCCCACATAAATGATAACACCTAAATATCTTTCGTATTTACAGTCCTATCAGAAAATTTCTGAGGACAAAGTGACGCTATTGCAGGGGGGAAATATAATGATGAAGAAAAAAATTTTTTATGTCGTGTTTTTTAATGAAATTTCAAGGTCACCGATGTTTTTTTAAATGGAATAGTATATTTTTTTGCGATAGCATGATAGACAATAAAAAACTGAATTTAGTGGATACCAACTTTTTGACCTTGAAATGACCTTGAGCAAGAATAATCATGTTGAAGCGGATGAAATGTGGAAGTTTAAAACTTACGTGTTTCAGCAAAGATTGCGCGTTATTTACGTCGGGTTGACCTTTACATATCCTCATAAACTTAAAAATTCAATTTACTATAAAAATTCTACTTAAACTCATTTTAATAAATTTCAAAATTCAATTTATTATAAAAATTTCTATTTAAACTCATTTTAATAAATTTTAAAATTAAATTTATTATAAAAATTTTTATTTAAATTCATTTCAATAAATTTAAAAATTCAATTTACTATAAAAATTCTATTTCAACTCATTTTAATAAATTTTAAAATTCAATTTACTATAAAAATTCTATTTAAATCCATCCTCGTAAACATAAAAATTCAATTTACTATAAAAACAACTTCCACATTTCATCCGCTTCAACACGATTAGTCTTGCTCAAGGTCATTTCAAGGTCAAAAAGGTGGTATCCACTAAATTCAGTTTTTTATTGTCTATCATGCTATCGTAAAAAAAATATACTATTCCATTTAAAAAAACACCGATGACCTTGAAATTTCATTACAAAACACGACAGAAAAAATTTTTTTCTTCACCACTAAAATGGCCTCTGCAATAGTGTCAATTTGTCCTCTGAAGTTTTCTGATAGGACTGTAAATACGAAAGATATTTAGGTGTTATCATTTATGTGGGACAACCTGTATAACAAATAAAACCTAAGTTTATGACAGACTGTTAATTCGACTAAACTTCATTTTTACCCATTTCCACTCACTGTTCACTCATTTTTGTCCCCGACTGTATGTCCACAACACGGGTCTACCCAGGAATATACACTGGTTTACGAAAGTATTCGAACACCCTCTAAAACAGTGTAACTTTTTTTAAAATGGACCAAACGACCTGACTTTTTTTTTAAATTGCAATTGCTATGAATTATGAGAGCAAAAAAGAGGTACTTTCCATAACTTTTTTATTTGAACCTGTAATGAAAATTTAAAATATGCGTTCTGTGTTTCTATGTAAGTTACACACATAATGAAAACTTCGTCGAAATCGGTTGACGCAGTTAAAAATAGCACGCATCGAAAGAGGTTAGAATCTGTGGACAAGGAGCAAAAATAACAGTTATTAAAAAATAATTTTCATTGAAATTTAATATGATCTACAAAAAATATAAAGAAAGAAATTCGAAGAACAAAATGATTAAAAAATATCGATTTTTATACTTTTTGGTTACAAATAACAGTTATTAGTGTCCAAAAAATTGGATCCTTCTCGATAACTATTATCGATCAAGAAAAACTGTTTCGATTGCTCAAAACAATTATCAATGATAGAAGTTCAATTCGATCACTCGTTACACTTATCAATCACAGAAGTTCATTTCGATCATTCATAACAGTTATCAATGAGAGAAATGTATTTCGATTGCTCATAACAATTATCGATGATCGAATTTCTTTTTACTTGTTCGTAATAATGATTTTCGTTGTAATTTGTCAGGAGAAAATTTGGAAAATCTAATGTTTGTCACATTAAATTTTTATTGTAGCATTCTACCATTTGAAAGTTGTAGTATTTAATAACAACTATTACAAATTTCCTTCATGAATAACTGTTATATGCGATCGAAATAAATTTCTCTCATTGATAACTGTTATTAACGGTCGAAATAAATTTCTCTCATTGATAACTGTTACAAGTGATCGAAATGAGTTTCAACTACAAAATTTACTATCAAGAGAACAAATTTTCGGTTACTCAAAATAATTATTTGTAACCAATATGATTTTAGTCGATGAAATACTTGTTATTCCATGACTTTTTTTCTTTTTAGTTATAACAGTTGTGGTCCTTGTCTGTCAAACTACGATTTTCACCACTTTTAACCCTTAAAACTTGCTGTGTCATTATTCAAAATATTTTTTACATTATTAAATTTGTTTGTAATTAATAAGTTACTAGTATTATACGAGTAAATTGTACCATTTTTGTATATATAAAATGAAAAAAAAATATATAACAGAGAAATATTCGATGTCGGAAGAAACGTTTCGCTTTGGAGTTAAAATAGCTTTGAGTGCAAAGGGTTAACTATTTGTAGCTCGTGTGTATATGAATCCAAAAAAATACAAAACGCATACTTTAAATTTTCGTTCCAGGCTGAAATGAAAAAGTTTTGGAAAGTGCCTTTTTTATTTGCTCTTATAATTCCTAGCAATTGCAATTTTTTCAAAATCTTTTCTGCTCATCATTTGGTAAACCCATTTTTCTAATGGCTCAAAAATATGGTCAGGTCGTTTGGTCCAATTAATTAATGCTCTATTAATTTATGCTCGCTGTAGAATGGTTCACAGGCATCGTCCAAAGGATATCCGCCATTACATAGATGAATAGAAAGCATGATTACGCGACTATTAGCTGGTATGATGCATAACTAAGTAGACGGGAGAATTATTATCGATCCTAATTATTCGAGCGATCATCCCAATTGTTTTACTCCGCTGCAGGTTTTAGTGAATGGGTTCGTATCCAACTATATATGTTTCAAGGACCACTAAAGAAAAATTGATTCGACTGCTTACCTAATGTACCGGCGGCATACAGAAAGTGTAGTTGGTGAACCAAAATGGAGGCCACCACGGCCGTAATACGACACAACATCGTAGTTAATCCTCAACTCATCTCTGTTTAGAAAGATGGGACTCGGTGCCTCTGTTCTCCCGATCTGAAATTTAAAGTGATTACTTTTAATGTTATGCTTACATCCATTTCCTAGTTTTTAATGGTACAAATCAGTTAATTCATTTCAAAACCGGCCACGTTAAATTAATCTAGAAATATAGTGAGTAACGAAAGTATTCGAACGCCCTTTAAATCAGTATAACTTTTTTTTTAAGTGAATCAAACGACCTGACTTTTTTGAGGAGTTAGAAGAATTGGTTTTCCAAATGATGTGATAAAAAGATTTTGAAAAAATTACAATTGGTAAGAATTACATGAGAAAATAAAAATGGCACTTTTCACAACTTTTTTATTTGAGCCTGTAATGAAAATTTAAAATATGCGTTTTGTAGATCTCTGTTAGTTATACATGTACTGAAAATTTCATCGAAATCGGTCAACGTTGCAATGAACTACAAACATTTCAAAATGAGAGTTTAAGGGTGAAAGTCGCAGATTTTTTATCTTGCCAGGGAATTTCGCCCTTATGTAATCATTTTTAAACGTTTGTATCTCATGACAACGTTAACCGATTTCAATGAAATTTTCAGTATGTATATAACTAACATATATCTACAAAACGCATATTTTAAATTTTCACTACAGGTTCAAATAAAAAAGTTGTGAAAAGTGCCATTTTTATTTTCTCATGTAATTCTTACCAATTGCAATTTTTTCAAAATCTTTTTTACACATCATTTGGAAAACCAATTCTTCTAACTCCTCAAAAAAGTCAGGTCGTTTGATTCACTAAAAAAAAAAAAGTTATACTGATTTAAAGGGCGTTCGAATACTTTCGTTACTCACTGTATATTTGAGGTTTTTGTTTCCTGAACATTTCAAATGTATCTACAGATATATCTTTCACATAATACTAAAATTAAACTATTAAATTACTAAATTAACTATTAATTAAAATTATTACGCTGAAACTAAAGGAAAAGTAATTTACTGTTTTTAAGTTATTGTTGATAATGACACTTGGACACATATCCATTCGCGGGAAGGGGACTGCTCAAAAAATCAAACACAGACATAACCAAAATTCATTTAAAATGGCGGAGTTCGATGTAACGGATCTAACAGTTTCTCATAAATATCTCGCAAACTAAGGTCGTGCGATGGTGACTTCTACAGGTAAAAGTTGCTAAGAATCACACCGCAAATAACATATTTGAAGCTCACGAAAATCAGTGAGGAATCCTGTTTCTAGATCGTCACCACAGGGAGGGTTAGGTTTGTGCAGCCTTTAAACGAATTTTGGAGGGTTAGATTTCTTGGGGTGGGGCCGCAGCAGGAGGGATGCCCCCACCCCTTTCTATAGAACGAATTCGGTGATTGAGAAAAGCCGGAGTTTGCTATAGCCATCCTAACAGATTTTTGCGAACAAACCAAAAACGAAGGCCGAGCAGAGGAAACATCTATAGGGAAAAATTTTCCAGAATTTTGACCTTGACAACATATTTCAAGGTCATCGAAAACAGTGAGAAATAAAGTAAATAGTTACCGAAAAAGAGTCGAAATCGGGGAAAAGATTTTAAATAATGATCCGGTATCCGGTTACAAACAAGACGGTTACGAATAAACTAAATTTAAATTCATATTTTTCACTAATAATTTTAATGTAGTGAAAATAATATATAATACTCTTAAAATCTTTCAATCTTTTTAAATTACATCTAATAATTTTTATTATAAATGCATAAAACCCGGAGCCTAGTTGTGAACAAGAGGCTTATGGTGATTGCATACGGATAGCTGAATTATGGAGTTAGGTCTAATCCAAGGTGGGCCATAAGAGGAATCATTAGGAGAAGGATTAAATTTATGTCACGTGTGTGCACAGGTTCACGAAAGTATTCGAACGCCCTCTAAAACAATATAACTTTTTTTAAATTGAACCAAACGACCTGACTTTGTTTGAGCCATTAAGAGAATTTGTTTACAATTGCTAGGAATTATAAGAACAAATAAAAAAGGCACTTTCAAAAATTTCTTTTTGGGCCTGTAATTAAAATTGAAAATATGCAATTTGCAGATCTATGTTAGTTATACACACGCTGAAAATTTAATCGCAATCGATTAATATACACACTGTGAAAATCGTAGTTTCTCACGACTTTTGGTCAAATTCTGCTTAAAATCCACAGATTCTAACATCTCTCGATCTACGAAACGCATATGTGAAATTTTCATTGTAGGCTCACATAAAAAAGTTTTGGAAAGTGCCTTTTTTATTTGCTCTTATAATTTCTAGCAATTGCAATTTTTTCAAAATCTTTCTTGCTCGTCAATCGGTAAACCAATCTTTCTGATTGCTCAAAAAAGTCAGGTCATTTGATCCAAACTAAAAAAAGTTACACTGTTTTAAAGGGCGTTCGAACACTTTCGTGAGCCAGTGTATGCTTTGAAACGATGTCAAGGAGGGAGGCAGGGAGGGTTTGATAGAATAGTGTTTGCTTGAATCAAATGACGAAGGGCTACAGAAAAAGGATGTCAACCGAAGGTCTCGAAGTGTTAGGGTGAACGGCGTAATCGAAATTGATATCTGAAATTGAATCTTATCGCACGGTAATTAAAGATAAAGCGGGAGTAGACGGATGCGGCCGTTAATTATACACGATTCTCCCCAGCGCTACGGCGTGCGACGCCAAACGATCCTAGCAAGCCTGTAGAAATCCCCTAGGACTTCGAAATAACGCCTCCGATTGCCCGAGGCTAACCCAATCGGGTTCATGAGACGCAAAGCCTCCGAACGCAGAGATCAACGCGTTAGTCTCTACGATCTATGCAGGCGTACTAGAAAAAAGAATCGACAGTTTTACAGCCGGATTTGCACTTTAACACACCCCCATAATCTTTGTGCTCTATTTCTTCGCGAATACCAGTTGATGAATATTGTACAATCGGGGGGTAGATTGAAATTGTCAGTGACCACAAATAACAACCACCCGAACAATCTTTTATGAAAAGGATCATAAACTAAAATCTGCTCATTACTTCAGTTGAAGATATTAACCCTTACGTGGGCAACCAAACTTTTCACGGTTGTTGGGTAACCGGGTACCCCGAGCGTTCGGTGCCGATATATGAGCCGTTTATTTTGAAAGTGGCCTAAGTCCATTTATCTTAAAATCGAGATATTTAAGGGTTTGCGTTTCAATGAATTTAAAAATATACGTATAGGACATTAATGAGTCGCACTGCTTAAGTGTATCTAAGGGTGTTAAATTTATAGTTCCTATTAAAATAGTGGCAATTATTAAGTGAATAATATGCGTTTTCTTATCAAGAATGGAGTTAGGCCACTTTCAAAATTACCAACCAGATTCATTATAAAATTTGAAGGTGCCCAAGTCCATTCAACATAATTTAAGATGCTTCAAATTGAAAAAAAAAACAATACTGAATTTATTTTACATATCCTTAAAACACTTCAGGAACATAATTTATGCGATTCAATTAACTACATAACGTGCAAAATTACAAACATAAATTTATTACAAAACAATTTACTACTCATCTACATTTTGTGCGTGTAAAAGGGATCTGAAGTAATCATGATGTTCCGGTGGTATATATCGTAATAGGTCCATCATGTCCTTGAATTTTGTTGTTGTAATTTGTCTGATATTTTTATACAGTGGTGTCAATACAATATTTTCGAACTTTTTTGGTCTACCCCGACGTGGTAATAAATTCAGGACTTAAAAATTTTCATTCTTATTCATTGATGTCTCATAGAAAATTTTATACGGTTCATTTCTGACTAAATAATAGTCTTGTTCTGTTCTTCCCCATGAGTGAAATAATTTCTAAAATTTAATATTAAATTTTAAGTTTTATATTAATTAAACGTACTGGTTATTCAACTAACGCAATTGTCCAAAAACTGAGGTTAAATTGTAAATACTAATTAATTAAAATTACCTTCATCACTACTTTCCGACATTATCAATAGTAAATATATTATCTTGATTATTTAAGTATAAATGGAGTTAGGCCACTTTCAAACTACACGGTTCGATTATTAAACTAACTCTGAAAACTTATGTGTCAAGAATTATCGTATTTGCTCGGATTATAAGCAACCTGAAATGCTTTACTGATAAATAACATAAAGTTGTACTCGTAACCATGATAACCGGAAAAAACTGAAAAACGGAGTTAGGCCACTTTCAAAATAAACGGCTCATATAAAAAATAAAGTGACAATTTTACTTTCATGCTTCCCATAACTTTTAGTTTTTTTTCTATCGTATACTAAGTATTGTTTTAGACAGTTTAAGTGAAGCAACTGCTTCAAAAAATAGTATAACTCAATGTTAATATCAAACTCTTATGCTATTCGTATGTGAACGTACGGTATTTGACTCTTCAACTTACACAACAGTACAACAGTATTCAACTTTATTTGGTCACAACCAAAATGTTACAATATATTCGTATGTGCCAAAAAAAGAAAAGTTTGTTGTATTACTATCCACAATGGACAATGATAATGTTGTTTCTGGGCCAAAGAGGAAACCAGAAATAGTCCACTTCTATAATAAAACAAAATCTGGTGTCGACATGATGGATCAAATTTTAAGACGATACAGTACACAAAGACGTACTAACAGATGGCCATTAGCATTTTTTTTTTTTACATAATTGACATTGCTGCTCTTGCCTCATACATCATATATATTTCTAATAACGATATGTTGCCTAACAAATCCAATAATCGCCGAATATTTTTACGCCAAGTGAGAGAGGAACTTTGTCTTCCAATAATTAGAAGTCGATCAACCAATGTTCAAGTGATGAGACATTTCTCTTGTAAATTAGCAATAGAAAGCATGCTGCATAAGTCACCAACAATGACCGACGTTCCTTCAACTTCAGGCACTGTACAACAACGAGATAAAACTGGACGAAAAAGAGTTGTAGGTTCACGTTATATATACCAAGCTGACCCTGATAGAAAACGTAGAAAGACACGAAAATATTGTCAAAACTGTATAAAACCAGTTTTCCGACGAACACGCAAATACTCTGACAGTTTGTAAAAATTGTCCTATTATTGGTTAATAATAGTAACTATACTAATAAATAAATAATACCAATTGAAAAAATTTGTGTGTTGTATGATTGTGTTGTAAAACTTCCCTTCATAAGCATCCAACTACACTTTCTATGTATGTGTACCCGGGTACCCCGGTTACCCAACAACCGTATAAATAAGATTGAAGCCTTATTATTTAATATGTTTTGCATCAATTTTAATTCCGTAACCATAAATCGACAGAGAACCTTCTAAATAATGGGCATCCAGGGCGGTTTTGCGATATCTTCATAAAAACATAACAAATTATTAGAGAAAACATAGAAATGGATACCCGGCTACCCGGTTGCCCACATAAGGGTTAAAGTGGTCAACTGTTTATACAATTTACGATTTACATACTAGGTCACATTTCTGACATTTTGTATAAATGTTCTCGGATTCCTGTAAGAATATAATTTAAGACTAAATACTCCAAATGTCCCAAAGAAGGTAAAGAAACTTGATACAGTCTTTACTCGATATATGAACCAAATATCTAGCCGATAAAAGTCCAAGAACTATCCCCACTGCCGCTGGATATACCCCGTGAAGGGTCAACAAGCTTCGCTGTCCTTTTCTACGTACGGCAGTGTATCAAAGAATGGTATCTTCTTGTCGATATACAGGGTGTTTCGTTTATCTAAAAATATAAAATATTAAGTATTCTTAAGTATTCGTAAGTATTCATAAGTAGGCAATGGTAGTATATACCTAGTTGTCGGCTATTAGCTGCACATTGTAAACAAGAAACTTGATGCAGCCTTTACTCAATATACAGGGTGCGGCCGAATAATATGTACAAGCGGATACGAGGTGGTTCCTTATGAAAAAATAAGAACAAAATATGCAATAAAATTTTTTCATCTAAGGCTTAGTTTTCGAGAAAATCGAGTTTGAAATGCAGCGAATACGCATGCTATTCAGTAGGAATTGTCTGACGTGTCTGATCATGACCAACCAAATCTACTTCCTGCATATATTAACAAACGTGACAGATCTTCAAACTCGATTTTCTCGAAAACCAAGCCTTAAATGAAAAAATTTTATTCCATATTTTGTTCTTATTTTTCCATAAGGAACCACCTCGTGTCCGCTTGTACATGTTATTCAGCCGCACCCTGTATAGAAGTTACTGTGTAATATAATTTCCAATGTTTTGTGACTGTAAATAACATAATGTGATTTGTCGTTGAATTCATTTCGAAAAATGCTATCGTGTTATGACAAAAAAAAATATACGGTTCCATTTAAAAAAATTAATTTGACTTTGATATTTCTACCACCACCATTCGAGTCCTGAAATACACTACACCATCGGATTGTTCACAGGAAAGGTGTAAAAATGCTAATTGACAATGCCCGGCCCATATAGCGAAACTCACCGGATATTTTCGTGTCTTTCTACGTTTTCTATCAGGGTCAGCTTGGTATATATAACGTGAACCTACAACTCTTTTTCGTCCAGTTTTATCTCGTTGTTGTACAGTGCCTGAAGTTGAAGGAACGTCGGTCATTGTTGGTGACTTATGCAGCATGCTTTCTATTGCTAATTTACAAGAGAAATGTCTCATCACTTGAACACATTGGTTGATCGACTTCTAATTATTGGAAGACAAAGTTCCTCTCCCACTTGGCGTAAAAATATTCAGCGATTATTGGATTTGTTAGGCAACATATCGTTATTAGAAATATATATGATGTACGAGGCAAGAGCAGCAATGCCAATTATGTAAAAAAAAATGCTAATGGCCATCTGTTAGTACGTCTTTGTGTACTGTATCGTCTTAAAATTTGATCCATCATGTCGACACCAGATTTTGTTTTATTATAGAAGTGGACTATTTCTGGTTTCCTCTTTGGCCCAGAAACAACATTATCATTGTGCATTGTGGATAGTAATACGACAAACTTTTCTTTTTTTGGCACATACGAATATATTGTAACATTTTGGTTGTGACCAAATAAAGTTGAATACTGTTGTACTGTTGTGTAAGTTGAAGAGTCAAATACCGTACGTTCACATACGAATAGCATAAGAGTTTGATATTAACATTGAGTTATACTATTTTTTGAAGCAGTTGCTTCACTTAAACTGTTTAAAACAATACTTAGTATACCATAGACAAAAAAACTAAAAGTTATGGGAAAGCATGAAAGTAAAATTGTCACTTTATTTTTTATATATTGGCACCGAACGCTCGGGGGTACCCGGGTACCCCGGTTACCCAACAACCATGAAAAGTTTGGTTGCCCTCATAAGGGTTAAGAGAAAATTTTAACGACACGATGAAAAGGCAAATCATTGACAGTATTGCAGAGCTGCGGAAAAAAAGGCGACAGCAACAAATCTGTCGAGACGATCGATTGAGAAAGTTTGAGTAACAACGGAGTCGACGGCGAGTCTGTGGGAGGGGATTCCCCAAATGTCAATCGCCCCGAACCACGTATGTAGACTCAAAGGCCAGAGTAAATCAGTCGGTTGGTCCAAGTCAAATAGAAGATTGTTACCACGAAATTCCGTGTGATTCAATTTGACCGGAAGTTCGAGCGAAAACACGGCACACCATCAAGTTCCCGGGTGCCGCCCTAATGAATCTATCGTCGACTCCGTTCCCGAGCCCCTAACCTCCCTTGTCCTCGTTCAATGGTCGTCACTCTAACGTCCCCACACTTTCTACCGTTTCGCCGCGTACGAAGATCCTTTCGCGCCCTCGGCTCGTCGAGCAAGAGTAATTCCTCGCATTCTGGTGCCCCGGCAACTGTCGCTACCAAGTGGAAATTCGAAATTATTTCAGTGTCTGGCGCAGGTGTTGCTATCCTAAAGAATCGCGAAGGGGTGGAAGGCAGAACACTCTTCCGGCTCCAGATTCTCCTCTGCAGACGGGGAGAAACCGTTCTACCGAGAATCTTAGGGTATCATTATTATAATTTTGAACAGCAATAACAGAGAGAGAGAGAGAGATGAACGAGTCGGGCTAAAAACGGGATTTATCGAAAGTCGGTGGCTGGAAAAAATTCGGTTCTACGAATTCTACTTCCAGATTCAGACATACTTTATGCTTTGCAATTCAGAAAACCGTGAAGTAATTCCGCAGCATTCTTCTCATACATAATGAATTGAACGATTTTACTGAAAATTTGGAATAACAATGGCACACGTTCTGGGACATTTCCATTCAGTGGTTAGGAAATTTTCTCAGTGACTGAAAGGCTGCTCCAATTTTAGGCGGTTTCAGTAAACCGACTATAGCTGAAAATTCACTATGGATTACTAAACATTACGCAGAAACAACTGATTAAATTTAATGACTGGGGATTTCATGCGGTTATGGTAGAAATTAGTAGATCAAATGCAGAAAAGTAAAACTATTTAACACTAGAACTACCGGATGGGTCAAAATGACTTCCTCCTAATTTTTTCGTTTAGAGATATTGAAATTATAAATAGGTATGTTTCCATGAGAAAATTTTTTAATAAACTTCTCTATCGAAGTAGATATTTAAACAAAACTAATACGAAATCTAAACAAATCTTATTTTGTTGTTATTATAAGACAATGTATGCTAGTTGCATTTAGTGCTTGGTCGTTCTAGTGTTAAGAATACTGTTGTATTATTGCGAACTCGTTAAAATTATTCAAAAAAGGAAAAGACATCTCCTGTATCTTGTAATTAGTACAGACAATTTTTTGTGGTAAACTCCGCAGTCTAGTAATTATAATTCAAAATCTAAACGTGTATATAGTTACATACACACACGTACACACACCTATATATAATCATACGTGTGTATGATTCATACACCAATTGTAAATCTTTGCCCTCAAGAATTTCTTAGAAGACAAAGCCAATTTGTTATACATCTGTCAGCGTCATTCCATGCTAAATCGATCACTTCTTGACTTCGCAATGTTTTGTTCACGTGAAATTAGAGAGGAGGGGAGGCTTTAAGTTATAATTTTGTCAGTTTGGAATTTATTTAAAAATTACAGGCCTTCGAAGTTTTCAATTTTTGCTCACTTTGGCGAAATGGGCTTCACTTATGAATTTTTATCTCAGGAACTATTTGTCTGATCGAGCTAAATTTTATTTTGTTTTATTCAGAAATGATTGGGATATTGTAAAATAATTTTTCAATTGCCTATACCACTGGTTTCAAAACAATACTGGCAGACCTCGTATACGACTAAATGATCCTACTTAGATCTCGAGAACTACATTGTTAACCACGCATCGAAAAAAAAACGCAAAAGAATTCGCTTACCTTTTTCGATATTATAAAGTTAATTATATCAAGGTTGAAAAAATTATTTTACATTAGCCCAATCCTTTCTGTTCCTGAAATTCTAAACCGGCAAAATGATAACATAAACCCTCCCTAATTTCACGTGAACTACAACATATTTCAATTAGAACTAATTCGCCGATGGCGAGGTCAAAAAGTGATCGATTTGTCATGGAATGATCCACCAGTAATTTTTCACAACAGCTCTTGTCTTATATCTTTACCACGGATGTGATTCATAAACATCATAATATTGCCGCTAGCAGTCACAGGACACTTAACGTTCTGTGTAGAATAAGGGTCGGATTTTACTAGACCGGTTCACCGTGGCCGGGACGGGCACGGGTTTTGGCTATGCCATACTGAGTTCACCGTGTTCTAGAGGCGCTCAAGATGCTCGCTACAAAGGCTAATGCCACGAACCACGGGGGGTTAGCTTCCAGAACCCCAAAAAACCATAAATTTTCCTCTTACCCCTCGGGGTCCTAGGTTAGAGTCCACCGGACCGTGGCCAGAGTTTCTCGAAATGTTGTATTGTTTAAAAAAACAACTTTACCGATGATGATGACCTATCAATCGAATCTCAATGGATTTTTCCAGGTTTTAAAAATTGTTGATTTTACAGACGCGTAACAATACGTGTTACCCTTTTTTCATTAAATTATATTGAAACTTCCATTTCCAAAACTACCATTCTCCATTGTGTATTACAGGTGGCAATAATGAGGGTACAACCTGCTATGCCGTTCGTCCCTTAGCTTAAGCCCATAAATTTTATGACAGACAAAGTCAGATGCTGGTCGACATTAGTTTCTGCGACGTGTAAATTACTTTAAGACCACCATACATTTTTTCGCTATCGACCCTTACTTCAGAATATCCAAAGAATATCCAGCAATTTTATGGATCTAAAATAATGAATAGTTCAAGAAATAGTTTTGCGGTTCCGCGAATTAAAAAACGAAATTTCAAAGAGAAAGATGAAGAAACATAAAATGCAGCCAATATATTTATTCAAATTTTTTCAGATTTAAACCGGTGGTAAAATTTGCAAAACAAAGATATTTTTAATATTTTTGAATTGAGAAATGACGTTCGCGCAGGAAAGATGAATTATTTAAGAACAGCAGTCTTTTGTGATAATGATAAAAATAAGAAAATGTTTCCAACTTTAATAATAACTGCGTTATAAACGGTGTTGTGAAGGCAGTTTTCATAAAACTCGTCCAAAACGGCAAACTTTGAAGATCTGTATCAACCCGGCTCAACCCTCGCCTCCCACTTTCTCTTGTACTACAATATATGTAGTCCCCAAAAAATGATCGAATTCACATGGAATGATCCTCTTCCTAATGTGGATATTTTCTTAAAAAAAAAAAAAATAACAACTATTCCCGTTTTTTACAATATATGTATGTTTAATTTACATACAATATAAGGATGCATGATGCTGTTTCGCCAAGAGGCAGGAACGTTTCCTATTTTCATGTTGTAGAGGAGAGGTACCGACAGTTTACCTAACGAACCGTGAAGGCCCTAAAACATTTTTTTTTGTGCCATTCACAGCAGGGAACTGTCAACGAGCTCCCGAAAGGCCATCTGGAAATGGTCAGACGCTCGAGGTAATGACCCAACCGGGGCGAGCAAAAATATAGTCGAGAACACTGATGCCCCATCGGTTTTAAACCCTAGACCCTGTTTTCGAATCTAGCGACCTTACTAGACGACCGGTTTCCCGGTCTAGTAAAATCCGACCCTAAAAGGTGCAACACGCATCTTGTTCCATTCGATTATTTGAATCGCAGCAAGCGATTGCCCAGCAGAGTAAAAAGAAACAAAAAGGAAGGCCGGTGGAACGGACTCGTTACAACCAGATTATACCGGTGCAACTAACTTTCGATCGTGAATGAGAAACAAGATCGCGCGGAGGTAACACTCGTTCGGAGAGCGTAATCTGCTTGTGAGCGAAGAACAGTATTCGTTTTCATTAGCGGCAGCGCGAACAATGCCTTTTTAATCCTCTCCCCCTCTCCAACCCCGGATTAATCATTCGCCGATATCACCAAGCAAAAAGCTCAACTCTTAACCATGGATGTGCTCAGCACCGTGAAACACCTCGAAGATAAAAAGAGAAAGAAAAGAAGATCCTTTTGAAGCATCCTATTCGGGATTATCAACAATTTCGTGATCCTTTGCCTGTAGTGTAATCTGTTGCAGCGGGGGAACCTTCAGGAATTCGTTCCGGGATGAGAATAATTAAAACAGTTCGGAAGGATATCCCCGTAATTAACCCGCCGCTATAGCAAAATGATCCATGAGAATCGAAAGCACAAAGTTTTAATTGGAGAGCAATTTTCGTGTAGAATTTTCGCAACGTGAATGTATGCATATACATATACATATACAGGGTGTTCAGGTTATTACTAGCCAGCATTTTTTTTTTGTAAATAGTAAATATTAGAAAAATATGATAGAGGGAAAAGTAGTACTGCTTTTTATGCGCAACACAATGACATATGCATTTTTGTTTTATTTATTTATTTATTGCTTTAAACCATACAAGGCTTATATAGCATATACAATACAAACTATACAATATATATTTTCACAGTGTGGTGAACGCAAGCATATTTGGCAAGGTAAACATTGTTTTGAAATAAAAAGTCATCTCGAGTGCACAAACTAAGAAAAGCAGTTCAGCAACACAAAAATTCCAAAAAATTTTACACTGCACGAATGAAGTTTATGTGATGCTAATAATAGAACGGTAATAATATTACCTGTTGAATAACAGAAGAAAACAAAAAGAAATTTTGGTGTTTCAAATTATTGTGAATACTTAAGAAACTATACTATTATTGAGCCACTGAAACCATTTTTGGTTCGCTTCAGCTTTCACAATTATACAATAGGCTTAGAGTTAGTGTACAATGATATCTTCATAATCGCTAGAGATGAAGATTGCAGTCGTTTCAAAACTGCATTTTTGTTTTATTTACATTATTTTGATAGAAATGGAGGTGACCTTCAATTTTTTAAATGGAATTCTATACATTTTTTTATGTTGTATGAAAGCGTGTGTCAAGACGAATTCATCCATCTACTACACAATGACCTTCAAGGTCGTGCAAGGTCAGAAATGGAAGAAAAGGAAGAATCAATTTGAATATTGCGTACCAATGTATTTACAAGTATTCTTTATTAATGAGGCTACAACAAATGTTCAAAATGGCTTCCTTGCGCATGAATACACATTTCGGCTCTGTTAACACTTTGACTGCCAAGCTAGAAACCTCAAAAATTCCATCGTATTAATGTGTTATTTAATGAAATAATAATAAGATATTGAGTAGTCCTCCAACTTTCTGGCATTTTACAGGTCCTCAAAAAATTTGATACAATTAATATATTGGCGTAAAAATTCATTTTTAAATTTGGACAAATAATTCCGTCACCCACATATGGGTGACATGGCGATCAATGTATTAATTACGTATTTGGTAGCTTCTTCTAATGTGGTCCTAGTTATTAATCCACATGCTTGTGTTATTTTAGTTTTCAAGTCGTTTATATCGCTGGGCGGTGCGTCATAAGCTAGTTCTTTAATAGTACCCCATAAATAAAAGTCCAGAGGTGATAGATCTGGAGATCTTGCAGGCCACTTGACAGGTCCGCATGTTCCAATCCATCGGTTTTGAAATATGTCGTTAAGATAATTTCTTACGATTCTACTGTTATGTGCTGGGGCCCCGTCTTGTTGGAAGTACATACCTTGCGTAATGGATATAGTGGCAGATCTTCTCAATAATCTATAAATTGCGTATTTAAAAACTCAAAATATCTTTACCCATTTAATACTCCATTATAAAAATAAGGCCCTAACAGAACATTGTTAATTATGCCACACCATACCTTTATGCGAAATTGCACTTGGAAATTTGTTTCCCTTCTCACTCTTGGGTTTTCAGTACACCATACGTGAGAATTATGAGTATTGCCAATACAATGATTATCGAAGCTCGATTCGTCTGTCCAAAGAATTTTTTTGTAAAAATTGTTGTCGTTTCTGTATTTTGTAAGTATCCAATCGCAAAATTCAATACGCCTCGGTAAATCACTTTCTTGTAGGCCTTGTACTTTGTGGTATTTAAAGGGTTTGTAATTATGTAATTTTAGGATGTTATGAGTCGAGCCAACTGAAATACCACACGCGGAAGCTACTTTTCGTACGGAAGTTGTTGAATTTTCTTCAAAATGCAACAGGACTTCTAACTTCTTATCTTCTGCAATAACAGATCTCCGATTGTGACAATTATTTTGTACAGACACTGTTTCCTCGAAACGCTTTACAAGCAAAACAAACTGATTTTCATTTGGTTGCACTCTTTCCGGATATTCTTCTAAGTATTTCAATTTACTTTGTCTTTTATTTCTATTGCATTTATAATAAATGCGTACCATATCCCTCTTCTCGTCTACCGGATAACGATACATTGCTATACGATATTACTGATCGCTTTAGGAAGTAGTGCTGAAACTGTCTCGTTATGGTGGAAATTAGAAGTAATCACTCTAATTGTGAATTACAACATCATTCGATTCGTATCAATAAGGAATACCCGTAAACACATTGGTACGCAATATTCAAATTGTTTCTTCCATTTCTTCCATTTCTGACCTTGCATGACCTTGAAGGTCATTGTGTAGTAGATGAATGAATTCGTCTTGACACACGATTTCATACGACATAAAAAAATGTATAGCGTTCCATTTAAAAAATTGAAGGTCACCTTCATTTCTATCAAAATAATGTAAATAAAACAAACATGCATATGTCATTGTGTTGCGCATAAAAAACAGTACTACTTTTTCCTCTATCATTTTTTTCTAATATTTACTATTTACAAAAAAAATGCTGGCTAGTAATAGCCTGAACAACCTGTATATACCGGCTGTGTTAGTCTCCATATTCTCGTTCAAATAGCTTTTTATTCATACTATGGACTGCGGCTTGTAACCTGCAATTATTCTCCGCATGGTTCTACAATTATTCGCATAAAAAATTTCGTTGAGTAATTATATTAACTGCACTATTACTCGGACCAGAGACGAACAGCGTTGACGGAGCTGCATTTTAAACGCATTCAGCTGACTTTAATTATGTAGAGTCAGTGTTTTGCGGTGAACGTTTCTGTCGAATTTATGGCTTGGCATAATAATTAAGCACGGAGCTAACAATATTTTAACTAGAAATGAGACTAGAAAATCGGATTTCAAACGAGGTCGATATTTATTTATTTTTTTAGTTTTTTAAGACAGACTCGACGAGTGCAAGTGTTCAGAATAAAATCAAATCGATGTAAAATAATCGCGACTTCGTAACTTTGGCGCCAGTTTTAAAAGTAGATTATTATTTCAGCATGTAATTTTCTATTTTGAAGTGCAAAGTTCAATTAATTTCTGTAAATAATTTTGTCTTTTCTGTGATTCTCTTTCGATACTGCCCAAATAAAGGTGGAGGAAGGAAAACCAAGTTATTCTACAGGGTGTCCCCAAAAAATGTATACACTGTTTTGTACACATAATTTTCTAATTCTTTGGCAATTTAAATATTAATCATATGTGAATAAAAACTGAAATTATAATCATTCGAACTGTGTATACATTTTCTTAGGACACTCTGTATTATACTCTAAAAATGGCGCACAAGAGAACGAAATATACAGGATGTCCCAGTATGGATGGCAGAATCGTGGAGGGGTGATTCTACGTGAGAAAATAAGTCGAAAATACGGTATAAATTTTTTTCGTTCAAGTCTCTGTTTTCGAGAAAATCGACTTTGAAGATCCGTCGTGTTTGCGTGCGTAGCATTCGTAAGAAGTAGAATAAGTAGGCCATGATCAGACATGTCAGAAGATTCCTACGCAATAGTCCGCGTGTACGTCGAATTTTCAAATTCGATTTTCTCGAATACATGGCGTCGAATGAAAAAAAACTTATTCCATATTTTCGACTTATTTTCTCATGTAGAATCACCCCTTCCACCATCAATACTGCGACACCTTGTATAACGCGATTTTTAAATTTTCTTCATCCTGGTTCAAATAATGATTTTTGATTTTCAAATTCATTGATCAATTTTATACAAAAGTAACTATGCTACATGTAACAATATTATGTTTGCTAGATAAACCGTCTGGTTTTAACCATTAATAAATAAATTATTATATAATAGCCGCTACTCATCTTAAATATAAATGACAATTTTTGGAAAACGTTCCTGTAAAACTGCTATAACAGCAACTTTTGTTCGAAAAAATACTACATATTTCCATAATAGACATAGTTTTTATTGTGTTAGACAAATTACTGAGAGTCTCCAGGTTTTTCAACAGCATTGAAGTGGGTTTTTCTTGGAGGATTTAAATTCGCAATCCCAGTCGCCAGACACAAATTCAATTTAAAATGTGTTGGACTATATGGAGCATCGTTGAGAACACGGATGGAATGTGAAAGCATTAACTCCACGGACACGGTTAATACAGAAATCTCTATCTCGAAAGTGTGTAGTCAAGTTAGTCGAAGGCATTTAGATTGTAGCGCAATTTGGGGAAACAATGGCGATTGAGCTAGTCTTTAACCCTAGAATTCCTAATCCTTGAGATGCCACATTAAAATCCGAGGACAGAAGGGATCTCCCTCGAATTTGTACGTTTTCTTAGCCATTTGTCCTAAAAAATGGTTTTTAAATTCGTAGTCATGTAGCCCGATTTAAAAAATGTGCGCCTACGTTCTTTCGCACAAATTAGTAAATATTATATTATATCGATTCACAGTACGTATAGTTTTTCAATTTTGTTTCCTCCTTTTCATTTCGTGTTTGCTTCAAAATATTCTGAAATGACTGAAAGACACGAGTATGTTTCAGATTCAGATCTTATAAAAATTTTAATAAATAACACATGGTAATTATTTATCTGCGTGACGAATATATACATCTTCAAAAATTGCTACTTTTTCATGGAGAATATCGTTAGACAGCAGAACAAAAGTGTATAAATTGAATGCACAACAATAAAAATCCTTAAAAATTTCTAAAATACCACTGTATTATTTTTTCGCTAAGATTATTCAAGAAAGCAAGAAATGTCGAGAGTTTTTATTTTGAATAAAAATCAGCAGTATATTCATCATATACCCACAATTAAGAAATTAAACAAATTGATTATATTGAACTTTCTTAATAAGGTAAATATCTGCTTTTATAGTGAATTTATTTTTATTTACACGCATTTATGAAACATAAGGGGATATTCCTGATTCTTACTTCATTAAACATTGTGGCAGGGAAGTATAATCATCAAATGCTTTCTACATACATAGTTTCTGTATTTATAATCATTCTTTTTTATTTGAACAAGCTGTTACATATGATTCTTCTATTTTTAGCCTTTTAAACATTGGTTGAATCTTATTTTTTTTCATTATTGTTATCAACTATAGTTAACTATTTTTGTCCTCCCAAGTAGCCGTTAAATTACGCTGTCACTGAACATAGATGTATGTCGCCCAGTCGACCGTAGTAGATGTCCATAATCAATGAGACCAAGTAAATCATGTGCCCCCAAATATCCTCCACGAATCCCTCTCTGATCCCTACTCTTACGATTGATTGACAGCTGCTAATCACACTTAATAATAATTGGATCCGGTAATATAATATTCCACTAACGGGACACATTACTCTCGCAACCATCGCGCATGAAACGTGAAAATTTGAAGCGGCATCACATTATGGTGTAAGGTTTGTTTTCTGAACGAAAATCCACGATTTTTCTTATTTTAATCATGAAGCTACAATAAACGGTATTTTCAAGCATATCAAATGTACAATTATTCTCTAGTGTAAGACAATTATAATTTGAATTACTTAATCATAAGATAATTATCGATAATCAGAGATATCGATTTTAAACAGTAAAGCTTAGCAAACATAACATTTTCTAAATAAATCTTATCCATCCAAGTAATCACCGTTATAAAATATATTCTGTCATTGCCATTCCCATGTTTGAGCTTTTGAATGATTGAATGAAATAAACTTCATTTAAGAGTAAAATTATACATGGTGTCCCAGTATAGATGGTACCACCGTGGAGGGGGTGATTCTACATAGGAAAATAAGTCGAAAGTATTAAATAAAATTTTTTCATCCGACGCTTCGTTTTCGAGAAAAACGAGTTTCAAGATGCAGCGAAACGTATGTTATTCGATAAGAATCATCTGACGCGTCTGATCATAACCAACCAATTCTACTTCCTGCATATACTAAAACACGCGAACCCGATGGATCTTTAACACTAGATTGCCTAAGCAAGTCATTTTGACTGCTTTTGAATTTCATTTTTTTTTTATTGCTAATACTTATTAATAACTTGTTATATGACTGTAAGTGATATAAAATATATTAAAAATTACTGTTAAACAAATTTCTTTGCGCATTAGTTATTTTTTCACAATGCAGTAATTTTGACTGCTTTCAGGCAATATAGTTATATACTAAGCTCCCGTCTTTCTAGTATTAAACACGATTTTCTCGAAAACAAAGCCTCGAACGAAAAAAATTTATTCCGTATTTTCGATTTATTTTCTCATGTAGACACCATGTATATTTATTACCTATGTATGTAGCACATAATGTTGTCTATAGTGTTATTAATCGTACATTTGCAACTAAATACTTCATAAAATGCTTTATAAACGTGACAAGAAACTCGTAAATTTATGCAAAAGATGTTCCTTAGAAAACTAAACCTAGAGCTAGTACAGCCCAGCAAAATAGACTCCCAAAGGCATTTTATACAATACGAAAAATTTTATTATGAAAAGCACTTTTATAAAGTCAACCTTACAGCAATGATTTTCAAGTAGTAAAAGTTGAATATGTCAGACATGCTATATTGCTATTTTCATATACTGCTGTTTTCTGAATTTTTAATGAATAACATATGTTATTTAAATAAAATTCACGCTTTTGCGATGCCTTTAAAATACTGGGTCTAAACGGACCTGGATCCCGTCATTCAACTGTTAATCAGGATTTAGGGAAGCCTCTGTTATTACTGGTCTTCCGATTTGTGATCTCCCTGTAGCCCCGATTGCAATCCCCTTCACTGTGGGACGTAGTCAAAGCAAGGCAAACGCAAAGCGTCACGAAACCAAAGATGCCTTGAGGCCCTTTATCCGGAAGTGATGACGAAAGTGGATAAGGAGGAGGTGAATCGAGCCAGCAGCGGAATCCGCTCCAAGTTCAGAAAGGTCGTGGCGGTTAGTGGAGGCTTCATCGAGTAATTCCATTCTTTGTATCATTCACTGATTTTGTACAAACTGGCGCAAGAATACAGGGTGAATTCGATAAAGCAGGACACCTAAATATCTCCGTTACTTTTCGTTGTACAAAAAAACTTCGTAGGACAAAGTTACACTGTTTGAAGGGCCACATATAACGGTGTAACGGAAAAAAAATTTCAAGGTCATTTTTATGAGATTTCAAGGTTATCGATGTTTTTTTAAATGGAATGATATATTTTCGTTAACGTAATGTTGTAGCTGACAAAATAACGAATTCATGCATGTAACACAATATGACCTTCAAATGACCTTCAACCCAGAAAAATGGTATAAATAAAATTCAACGTGTAAGATTCATTTGATGTATTTCTGTTACGTAAAATGTTCAAAAATATTCCCTTGAGCTGCTCTACATTCAAATGTATCGCAATACACAACATAATAACAGATTCGGTGTTGACAGGAGAACAATTATGATATACCTTCACCTATACGTTCGTACAGAATCGTGTTTATCCACTACTAATTACTCAGAAGACCTTCTTGCTATCAGATTTCCACATTTTCTAAGATTTCTCGATCAGTTTATCGATGAACGTTTCACAATGCGTTACTCGAAGGAAGATACGATTGATATGATTTTCATTTATGGAGAAAGTCGACAGTGTTTAAGAGAAGCCGTGCAGTTGTACATGGACCGATTTCCTAATCGTAATTGTCCATCAGTTTCCGTTTACTCCAATTTGATAAATAAATTCCGTGAAACTGGTAGTGTCGAAAATAAAAAACGTACAAAGGTGAGGACTGTAAGGAATGAAGCAAACACAATTAATGTTCTGGCAGCAGTGAATGCAAACCCTCATGCTAGTACGAGGCAAATCGCACGAGGAAGTGGCATTAGTCAAAAATGTGTAGTGCAAATACTCCAGGAACACAAATTTCACCCCTATCACCTGTCAATTCATCAAGAACTTCATGGTAGAGACTTTGTAAATCGTGTAAACTTTTGCCAGTGGGGATTGAGACAATTGATAAACGATAGAGCATTTTTTAATCAAGTATTATTTACTAGTAACAGAAATACATCAAATGAATCTTACACGTTGAATTTTATTTATACCGTTTTTCTGGGTTGAAGGTCATTTGAAGGTCATATTGTGTTACATGCACGAATTCGTTATTTTGTCAGCTACAACATTACGTTAACGAAAATATATCATTCCATTTGAAAAAACATCGACAACCTTGAAATCTCATAAAAATGACCTTGCAATTTTTTTTCCCTTACACCGTTATATGTGGCCCTTCAAACAGTGTTACTTTGTCCTACGAAGTTTTTTTGTACAACGAAAAGTAACGGAGATATTTAGGTGTCCTGTTTTATCGAATTCACCCTGTATACTGACATTTTCCTTTAGTTTGAACTGTGTTTTTCTTCATATTATACAATGATTTTTCCGGATTTACCTCAATGACCATGTATACAGTCTTTTCTCGATATACAGTAAGGAGCAAAACTAAACCAATAACCACAAGTTTTGTATAAATCATTATTTATTACTGGGGCACATTTTGCAAAACAATTTTTTAAAAAGTGCTGACCGAGATTTATCAATCCTCCATTCGCTATTTTGCCAACCGGTCGTCTTCCAGCCAGCACAGATCGATCAATTTTGGCAGTAGGATCAAACCCATTGTAGTTTCGACCAATGTTTACTCGATAAACCTCTGCGCGCTCGGCAAACTGACCACTATTAACTACTGGCTTTTGGGCTGCAAGTTATTAATTACATCGGCGGCAAGGACCTCCCGTGCAAACCATCGGGTACGCTAGAAATCAGGGTATTTATCTGCGAAGCACTGAATAATTGAGTCGCGCGACTTTCGTTGCTTTTTGGTTCTTCAGGTTATCGCACTGTCGCACATAGTGCGGACATTTTGGGTGAAAGCCAAGAAAGTCAAGGCTTAACACTTTGACTGTTTACTTAATAGCCTCAAAAATTCCATAACAGCATAATAATTTAGGTAAATATCCGTAAACAATACTTGTTTTTCAATTCTTCCATTGGTAGAATTGCAGAAATTTTATGTGGTATTAGATGCTCTAATAGAATTAGAAGATGATAGCTGTAATAGATTCTGACGAAAGGGAACATGAAGTTGGCTTATTTTCTATGTACAGGGTGTATGAAAAGTAGCGGTCATCCGTCCTAGGAGTCAATCTACATCTCTGGATCGGTGGAAATTTGTCAATGAAACTTGCCGCAAAATTGTTTGTAACAAAAAAAATTGTTAAGGAAGTTTTTTTACATCAACACTTTCTATACATCGAGAAAAGAAAAAGCTTGAAAGGAACCATGTGTCGCAAACAAATAGTTCTCGAGATAAAAGCCGTTAATGTTTTTGCAAAATTTGATTATGTGGTGTTATACATTTAGAAATTTAAAGGAACATCATTGTCACCCTGCCCATTCGGTTCATAAATTTGAAGTTGCAAAGAATGAAAGAAAACCTTGTATCCAATGTTATACATACGAATACTAAACGTACATTATAAAATACTAATGATACCATACTAACTATATTCGCTATGTTCGCTTCTGTATAGTTCGCCTTCCCCTGAATCGCGTTCGAACACTTCCCCCACTACTGAGCAACTATTTGAAATGCGACTGTCTCAATAGTTCGTTCAAGACATATAAGAAATGATACATGCCCTAGTAGCACAAAATATTGTATACACATTCATATAATATTAAAAAGAGATTCAATCTTTTTTTAATATTCAAATATAGATGCAATATTTATTTTATATTACGTAACAAATATTTCTTTTTAAATATTCAGGAAATATCTATGTCATGTTACGAGAAAAATATTTTTTTCTAAATATTAAATGAATCTATTTCATATTGGAAGTAGAATATTTTGGTAATTATTTACATTAGGGGCCTCCTCGCCGATTTTGATGACCTTGAAATATGTTGTCAAGGTCATCATTATGAACAACTTTTTCCTATACATGTTACCGCCGCTCAACTTTAGTTTCCGAGATATTCGCAAAAAAGTTTTAACATCTCAAAAAGTGATCGGAGTAGGTATGGGTTAGAATTGAAGTTGCAAAATAAGAAAGAAAACCTTGCATCCAATATTCTACATGCGAATAATAAAATATAATACTAATGTACTGCAAACTAGATTATAAAATACTAATGTAAAGTGTACTTACTTCTGAATCTTCTGTATCTCCATCGGATCCACAGCACACAATTATTGACTCACGAGAATAGGTCCGAATAATTGAACAACAATCACTAAACAACACTCACAACACACACACACAACACACTTAACGAAATAGTGACAGCAGACGAGAAGATGTTACTCCGACCACGAATAAAATAATACTGCGATTTTAACCGTCCCCCTCCCACGGACGTGTGATACGAAAACAGGGAATTCCGGTAAATAGGGCCGGCGCCCCGCCATAATTTTTTTACCTTGGTTTTGTATCTAGTGTTTATTGACGCTCAGCGTCTAACCTTCTTATGATAACCTGACCGTACTACCTGCGTGGAAGGGATCATTGTTCAAATCGCAGTATTATTTTTTTCGTGGTCGGAGTGAAATCTTCTCGTTCGTTGTCACGATTTCGTAAAATGTGTTGTGTGCGTGTGTTGTTTAGTGATTGTTGTTCAATTATTCGGATCTATTCTCGTGAGTCAACAATTGTGTGCTGTGGATCCGACGGAGGTACAGAAGATTCAGAAGTAAGTACACTTTACATTAGTATTTTATAATGTAAGATTAGTATTCGTATGTGGAACATTGGATACAAGGTTTTCTATCATATTTTGCAACGTATATTAACGATCATTAATGATTTGGTATATAGTATAATTTAATGTGGTTCAAATAAGATACTACTTTAAATCAAATATTTTTATTTTGATAACCATAAAGATAAAATGAAATATTTTTATTTTGTATTTCAAATATTTCCTTGCAATGAAAATAAGTTGAGCAAGTAGTTAATATTATAAATCATAATTTTTAACATGAGAAGCTATAATAGTTAGCAAAGTATTATGTGTAGTTTAATTACGAATACGTAACATGTTGATAAACAGACTACAATATCGTAATAACATTACAGACAACAAAATATCATAAAAATATAAGTTACAAGTAATACATATTCATAGTTTCTAATTTTTGTTATAATTTGAAACTTCTTAAATTTGAAAATTTTATTGAATGTTTTTTAAATATTGAATTTATATTTCTTGTACATGTATACAATATTCAGATCCAATATTTTTCTCATATGAAAAAATGTGGCTTAAAAAATATTTTTTCAATATTTGAAAAAAATATCTATCCAATATTTTTGTGCTACTAGGGTGTATTTTCTATGGTATGTACATTTATTTAAATTTTTAATTAATTGCATGTTTAAAATATTGAAAGATATGTAATTTTTCTGGTTCATTATTTTTATCATCATTTTCGTTATATGAATATTCTTAAAAAATAATTAAAAAAAATAACACTTTTATTAAGAAATAAATACTTACAATATTGCAACTATGTAATTTCATTCTTCTTATACGATAAATAACATACTTATACCTATTTTTGCATAATATCGTCGTCTTACCCGATCTCCCCTGCGTCTATACACGAGGAAACTTCGTTGCGAACTATTGAGAGAGGTACAATGCAAACACATAGGTCCACGGTCCACGTATCGAGAACAATTGATAGGGGTACTTCATTTCTTGGAAAAACATTGAGAACTATTGAGAGAGAGAGAGTACTTTACTGTACTTTATATTTATTTACTGAAAATACCAATACGTTTTCAGTGAAAAAAAAAAACATAAAATATAGAGATAATTTGAATAAACACATTATAATGCCAAACAATTCAATAAAAATGCAATAGAATGCACTTTTAAATCGCAATATTCTCGTTTCATACCGATGTTTGAGAACCAAGTGTATTGGACGGGCAAGGTAGAACTTATTTCAGTTGCCATTTTCTTGCGAAGCAGCGCGAGGTAAACCCCAGTTCTTTCTAGTTCCAACAATAAGGGAGAATGCTTCGTTCTTTTACATTTTACAATTTACAAGAAGATGAAACTTTCCTTGGATAGTGTGCCGTTTATTAAAATATAATTTTGTAAAACCTTATCGACATTTTATCTTAATTACTGTACCAACTAAATAGAATCTTCATTGATAAAATAAATTTTTTAACTAATTTACGTTGCATTCCAATAGGCAGTATAACTGTAAGAAATCATAAGAAATACATAAAAGATTCTAGTGGGTAATGAGGAAACTCACTTTACCAATGTTAAAAAATTAATTTTCTTTTGCATCAATAAATAGTGGTCGATATGAAGTTTATATTCATAAAGCTTCAGACAGAAAAAGATATTAGATACAGGTTTTATCTCGATACCACTTATTTAAACTTGGCGACTATTTTACGTGAAAAAAACTATTTAATCAATTGAATTATTCTGATACATACAGCTTAATTTAATGATTCTAAATAAGGCTGCAAATTTATTAATTATCCGAAAAGTTTATTTCATAAGTTTTCGTTAAACTCTTTTTATTTTATTTAAATGATTGTTTAAAATAATGTGTAATTAGAGAATATTTAAAGTTCCCAATTTTGTTACAATAAACATTAGAAAATTTAATTTTATGTATCATAGTGGTTCATACGCATAATCATATCAATAAAATGAGGGTCTCAATAGGTTTTCTTATAAATGTTCATAAGTTTGATTTTGTGTTTGTGACATTCATAATAATCAATTATTTAATACCGTCAACAATAAAGACAATATTTTCATAATTAAATCAACTCTTTCATTCTTTTAAATCCGTGACAATTACCCCCAGATACTGTGATAGCCAATCCAAGCTCGGGACTACATTGTCACAAAATCATTCCTGAAGATAACTTAAATTAACTTTCAATATCATTGAGAATATCCATGAGACCAATTTTTTATGAAGCCAGGCGTAGGTAATTTACATATGTTACGCTTGCCAAAATGATCTTTCTAGTAGCCTTACCTTTAGAAAAATCAAAGTAGAAAAATATGACAACCATACCCAGTGTCCTCAATCTTTCGACGTGGGAAAAACAATGCAACCCAGGTGCATGCACCCGAGTGCAACCCAGAACGGCAATCGCGGGTTCCAGAAGGAATTTCGGCTAAAAATTGTTCGAGAACATGGGCAACTTTTCGAGTAACTTTTGAGAACGTTCGGGCCGTTAACTTTAGCAAACTTATGTCCCTTGGAACTGTTAAATGAATGCCCGCGAAGATTTACGTTCGCTCGAGTACGAAATGTTGTGTTGAATGTGTATGAAAGACACGATTGAGAAGAGAGAGAGAGAGAGAGAGAGAGAGAGAGAGAGAGAGAGTGAAATGGTGCGATTATTGAAAGTTTCAAGAGATTAATTCGAGCCTGAAGAAAGCGTGAGAGCTCTCTCTCTCTCCTCTCGGGGCGGGATCACGATATTTCAAAAGAAAAGTAATTATGAAAATACTCGAGTGAACTGATTCAAACACAAGGAGGGAAAGTTTTCTTTACGGCAACCCGAAAACTCATTTCCCGCCATAGTTCTAATAATGCAAATACTTTGCGTATTTAAACGGAAAACTTGTCTCCCCGATGGCACAGTTATAGTCGGTAAAAGAAGAGGACAGTGTTACAACGGGACCCTTGAAGCAGATAGTCGCGACTGCTTCGAGAGAAAGATTGTAAACACTTGCCAGGAAAAGTTTTGGGAGCGCGAAGCTGTTAAAAGTTCCAAATAAGCCATGTATATGCGTTATCTGGTTGGCCTCGGACAATACAGTAAGGAGCAAAACTGAACACACACACGACATTTTAACAAAAATAATTTTTTATTCAATATTTCCATGTAGAATACAAAAGAAACAAAATACTAAGTATTAGGGCTGTTACTTTGCTTTGATACAAGATTTCGAACCTTCGATCCTTCGAAACTTCGAAACTTCGAACCTTCGATTCGTTTCCAGTTAACGGATAAAAGGAATAAATTTTCATAATATGTTTCCTATATTCACCATCTGAATTATTTCAATAATTTATTGTTAAGATAATATATTTATAATTTGAATTATCCTTTCGATAGCACATTGTTAAAATAACTGTTTAAATAAATAAAGTTTATAATTTGTTTCTATATTCATTATTTGAATTGTTATTTCAATTATTTATTGTTAAAATAATTTATTAAATAAATACATTTTCACAATATGTTTCTATATTCATTATTTGAATTATTTCAATAATTTATTGTTCAAATAACTGTTTAGACAATGTACACGTATTTACATAATTAATATAGGAACACATTTCTAGAGTCTAAAAATTTATAATCTACGGAAATTTTATAATCTATAGAAATGTGTTTCTATATTCATTATGTAAATACTTGTACATTCTTTAAATAATTATTTTAACAATGAAATATTGAAATAATTCACATAATGTATGTAGAAACAAAATTTGAAAATTTATTCATTTAAACCATTATTTTAACAATAAATAATTGAAATAACAATTCAAATAGTGAATATAGAAACAAATTGTAAAAATTTATTTATTTAAACAATTATTTTATCAGTGAACTATCGAAATGATAATTCAAATAATAAATATATTATTTTAACAATAAATTATTGAAATAATTCAAATAATAAATATAGAAACAAATTATGAAAATTTATTCCTTTTATCCGTTAACTGGAAACGAATCGAAGGTTCGAAGTTTCGAAGCTTCGGAAAAGTAACAGCCCTACTTAGTATCATCTACAATCTTCTGGATTTTCAAAAAAAACTTAACATTTGTGATATTATTATTATTTCGCTTCATACAATTTTTTTTCGTGTAGTCGGTTTTGCACTAAGATTCTTGGGATTAGTAACTGTAAACACAGATTTTGTAAACAACTTGGTAGTCCATCACGGTCGATGCCACGACCAGGAGTGCTGTAGTTATTAGTTTATCGTTTTTCATGCGTTAACCCGCATCAATATAACATCATGAAGCCGTTATCTAAAGATATGAAGAATAATATCATTTTCCAATTAAAATCGGGTTTATCAACGCGAGTAATTGCTAGAAAACTTGTCGTCAGTCAGGGAGTTGTACACAAGATACGGAAAAAATACTGTAGTAAAGTCCCTGCATCTTTTGGAGGCCGTCCAAAATTATTATCTTGTAAGGAGATGAGAAGATTGACGAAATACATTACTTCAGAAATTGCAACGACGGCATCGATGGCTGCAAAGTTATTAGAAAACGATGTTGGAAAGAAAATTAGTAAGTGGACGGCTCGAAGGGCATTAAAAGAAGCCAATTTTACAGCAATTGAGAAGAAAAAAAAAACCTGCTCTATCAAAAGAGAATGTCAGGGCCCGTCTGAGTTTTGCAAGAAACTATTTAAGCTGGAATATAGAGCAATGGAAAAAAAAGTAATTTTTTCCGACGAATCTAAAATCAATCGAATTTCATCGGATGGACGTTTTTGGTGTTTTGGAAGAAGCAAGGCGAACCTCTTTTACCGCGTCATATGAAGCAAACAATAAAATTTGGTGGTGGTTCACTTATGGTGTGGGTGTGCATTACGGCGTACGGTGTAGGTTCACTACATCGAATATAAGATATGCTGAACCAGTATACGTATAAGGATATTTTAGAAAAAAATTTACTGGAAACAATTGAAAATATGCCGGTACCAGAGTGTGATGTCGTATTCCAACATGACAACGCTTCTGGGCATTGTGCGAAGAGCGTAAAGAATTGGCTGCAAACTCAACCATTTCAAACCATGGAATGGCCTGCCCAAAGTGCAGACATAAACCCGATTGAAAATGTCTGAGCATACTCAAAAATGAAGTTACAGAATAACTATAGTGCTCCCCCAACAACGCTAACTGATTTGTGGCAAAGAGTTCATTAACAGTGGTATTCTATTACACCAGAATATTGGCGAAAATGTAGTATTAAATATGCCTAACGTATTCAGGCAATTATCAAGGTTAAAAGTACATGGACGAAATATTAAGTGTACGAAAATCTGAAATGTTTACTCAAAATTAGTTGCGGTGCAAAACCGACTACACGAAAAAAATTGTATGAAGCGAAATAATAATAATAATATCACAAATGTTAAGTTTGTTTTGTAAAGCCAAAAGATTGTAGATAATACTAAGTATTTTGTTTCTTTTGTATTCTACATGCAAATATTGAATAAAAAATTATTTTTGTTAAAATGTCGTATGTGTGTTCAGTGTTGCTCCTTACTGTATTTATACCTTCCAACTTGACGCAACCTGCGTCACATATCCGACTTCAAACAGTGATTATACCAATTTGTAGAACCCGTCCCAGTTCTACAAACGAACGTCACTTTTATTACAATGGCTGTCAGCCCTGTTATGGCACTCGCCTCGTTTACCTGACTGCAAATGACATTCGCATCGCTTGTCTAATTCCGTATCACATTTGTGCCATTTGTCTGATTACACAAAGTACACATAACGTGGCTTCGACTGAATATGGTTTTCATTGTCCCCTGACAATTATAGTGAGTCCTTTTTTTACCGGGAATGGAGTATTATCTCGTAGAACGTTGAGGATAAAATTGTTTATGCGTAATGAAAGTCGGACCGAAAATGAGAAATCTGTAAAATATGCAAGTTTTTCAGAAATTGGAAAAAATATTATGTAAATTTCTACAATAAATATTATCTGTTACGGAGTTTTATGTAAATAAATATTGCGCGCATTGAATACAAACAATGGAACTTGACTATATAACCAGTAATGATAGAAACGTAACAAAATCAACAATTTATTTAACAAAATATAAACAATGTATTAAGTAAAGTCTTGAAAACTAGAGGAGATTTATACTGCGCCATAGTGCGGGTTTTTATGCAATTGTTTTGTGACTTTTCTAGTTAACACGAAGGGTTTTAGAGCGTTGAATTAGATCGGCTCATGTTTTGTTTCAGCAAATTTGAGATTTAGTTTGATCACATTAAAGAACATATCCAATATTGTATAGGATGTGTAAAATGTACATTATCTTTTTTTAATTATACGGAATATTCAAATATTTCAAACGTCGTATCATTTTTCTAATAGTAAAGTTTACTCAGACAGAGTTTGTTAGTAAACAAACAAACTATAACTATTAAATAAACAAATTACACAATTGTAGGACTAGTAAAAAAACTTTATTGTAGTGTCAGATAATCACAATAAATACTTTTAGTACGTCATTGAATTTGTCCTCCTTTGCAATGTAAAAATATGACAAAAAATACATGGCGCCATCTAAAAAATGTGTCATAAAAAAATGTCGCTAAAACGGGAATGTGTGATATTAAGAATTAGATTCTGAATAGATTCTAAATAGATTAGATTCAATTCTATCTTTCAGGTAAGAATGAAGTTTATCGAATTAACATGACTGTTATAAATTTAAGTTTTACTTATTATATAGCCTTATAGAGTGCATAGATTATTTAGTGAATATTTAGTAAGTTTTATTGAATGTTTTTTAAATATTGAATTTATATTTTTCAAATATTGAATTCACATTTTTTAAATATTTACTTTATACTTTTTAAATATCTAGTTTATATCCTCTGAATATTTAGCTTATATTTTTTAAACATTCAATTTATATTTCTTGTACATGTATACAATATTTAGATCCAATATTTTTCTCATATGAAGAAATGTGGCTTAAAAAATATTTTTCCAATATTTGAAAAAAATATCTATGTACTATTTTTGTGCTACTAGGGATAGCTGATATTTTCGTTATGGTACGGCGTGTTTACACAAAGATGTAAATATGAACTTCAATTATTCGTTAAATAATCTATACATTACACGGATATATAACAAATAAAACCTAAGTTTACGACAGTCGTGTTAATTTGACTAAACTTCATTTTTACCCATTTCCACTCACTGTCCACTCATTTTTGTCCCCGACTGTAATACATAATTATTTCGTTCTAGGTGATGTCTTGTAGTATAGTCGCGGACTGTATCCCAGTGGGCTATAATTAAACAGGTTCTACGGTAGAAGTGACGGAAACAGGAACGAATTCAAGTAAAGACGAAGAACTCCTCGCACATCCGCGGATATCAAGTGAAGTTCAGAAAGGAGAGCGGTTCTTCTTTCATTTAAATGTTGGACTTAGCGCACTAAAACCGAGCTGCATTTCAGGTTACCGGCACCGCAATCGCTGCGCCACGCCGGCTACGCGAATCACGTTTCTTTCGCCTCTCATTTTCTCTGTCTTCATTTCAACCGGATAAGTTCACTGAATAGAGAGATCTTTTCACAAAAGGCTCGGTGCCATAGAGAGTCTACAGCTTTTCTATCCCACTTTTGGTCAGGTTGGAAGAATGATCCCTGATGACCGATAGGTGAATACATGCTACGCTTTTACCCGATCCCTCGGCCTTCGGTAGGTCAAAGATTAAGCAGCTTCCTGTTAACCAGGATTCATGGAGAATGCTGGAAACGAGCTATTTGTTCCGCGTTTCACATTGGATTTTCGCCAGTTTTAATCTTATTAGAGACGCTGTACTCCTTCCGTGAATCGATAAATCGCCGGTTATGTTTGCAATGGTACTTATGAAACGCAACGGTTCCGTTTCAGTATAATAATACTTCTTTTATTTAGTTTCCGACGTGTGTCCTATAAACGCCTATCACTCGCAGTAACATGATAATTTATCAAATATTAGACCAAACGAGTCGAATTATTTCGAGAAGTTAGAACGATTAATTTACTAACTGACATGAAAAAAGAGTTTTAAAAAAATTGCAATTGGTCAGAACCGTGGAGAAAATGGTAAAGGTCAAGTTTTACATCTTATCTAGGCCTGTATTGAAAATTTAAAAACTCCATTTGGTAAATATGCCCTAGTAGCACAAAATATTGTATACACATTCATATAATATTAAAAAGAGATACAATCTTTTTTTAATATTCAAATATACATACAATATTTATCTTATATTAAGTAACAAATATTTCTTTTTAAATATTCAGGAAATATCTATTTCATGTTACGAGAAAAATATTTTTTTCTAAATATTAAATGAATCTTTATTTCATATTAGAAGTAGAATATTTTTTCTAATATACAAATAATATTTATTTAATATCATGAAAAAAATATTTTTTTCTCATTACAAAACAAATCTTTATTTAATATTAGAAATAGAATATTTTTTCCAAATACAGATAATACAGATAATATCCCCTCAATAAGCAGTGCGCAGAAAGTAATACATATTCATAGTTTCTAATTTTTGTTATAATTTTTTCTTAAATTTGAAAATTTTATTGAATGTTTTCTAAATATTGAATTTATATTTTTCAAATATTGAATTCACATTATTGTAATATTTACTTTATATTTTTTAAATACCTAGTTTATATCCTCTGAATATTTAGCTTATATTTTTTAAACATTCAATTTATATTCCTTGTACATGTATAGAATATTCAGATCCAATATTTTTCTCATATGAAAAAATGTGGCTTAAAAAATATTTTTCCAATATTTGAAAAAAATATCTATCTAATATTTTTGTGCTACTAGGGTGTGTACAGGGTATCCCAAAAATGTTGTACTTCCTTGAAAGAGGCGATTCCCAAGGTCATTTGGAGTAACTTCTCCCTTTGCGAAAATATTCTTCGCGGCATTGTTAAAGATTATTAACGAAAAACACGGACCAATCGATATGCGACTACAGCGGCTTTCGCCGAGTTATTACACAAGTTGTTGAATTTATGGCGAGGCACTATCGTTATACCGATTGAATAATTGTACAGTAGAGCTTCTGCAATACTTATTTATTAATATATAATGATAAATGTAACACGAGGACAAAATAATGCACTTCCAGTTCACACAGTTCATTCAAACCGTTACACGTTTTTCGTTAGACTCATTCGTAATGCGCACGCATCCAGCTTCAAACAACGCACAACCGAACGGCTCAGTACTGCCCGAGTCAAGATGATGATTATTTTTTCGCACAAGTAAATATCATCGGAATTATGTCACATTTGGTATAATTTTCATTAGAAAAATGTCACAAATATGTTGGTGCAAGTCCCATAGAAAAATAATAAAAAATAAAGAAGTTTTGTTATTGGATTTGTAGTGGTCTCACACCGATACGCCAAATCCGTATTATGTTTGCACTCCTCGGTAAACGAGATCTCTCTAACTTCTTGGCCCTTGGGACTTTTATCGGCTAGAAATTTCGGACATATATCGAGAAAACACTGTATTTCGTAATTTATCGTATTGGTAAAAGCTTTAGATTTCATTTATGCGGATACTGCGCAGCTACATACATCCCACCAATAATTTATTCAACAAGCACTCACGCCTCGGACACTCTCATAATAGCGTCTGTCAATACTTCCTCGGATCGAAAAAAATCAGTTCTTTTTCAGGCTGAAGCTAAACCATTACAAACTGATATTAAAAGGAAAAAACTTTTCCTGCAGCGAGACTGCAATGTAGCTGAATAAACTGCACGCGTTTGTAGCAACTCCCTCGCGCGTTCGGTGTTTATTCACTGGTTTTTCTGCCGCATTAGCCAGCCTGACCGCAAAAATAAAAACGCTTGTATTGCGGGAACATGGTCGTGGACGCTTCGTTGCATAGCACAACACCGTGAAAGATTAATTAGCCACATTTATGACGATAATGTTTCTTCTGATTTTTGTGCCTGGACGCTTGCTTTGTTCAACGAAATATTGCCGAATACGAAATGTCCGAATTTATAATTGAGTCTTTCGTATTTTTAAATATATTCTATATTAATCCAAACACAGATTAGCACTAGGTTAAGCAACCCAATTACTGTGGGGTTACTAATTACTGTGCCTATAAAATTACACTTATTTTTTAAGTATGTATAATGAATATTAAAAAAGAGATATTACATTTTGTTCATTAAAATGAGTTAATAGATATGTTATATATCTCTTTCTTGATATTCATTATGTTTTAAAAATAAGAACAATTAATAGAAACGCAGTAATTGACACCCACTCCCCCCAGTAATTGGGTCCCTTACCGGCCATGTCAAAATGACGAATTTCAGAGTCTTTATTTTACAATCGTTTTTAAAGAATAGTATCTCCTGGCCGATATATGTCCTTGGCTAGACCCGTGTTTTGGACATATATCGTGTAAACACTGTGTATTTTAAAAGCGATAGAAATTAGTTACAGTTAGTGCTCTGTTGTTCTAGTGTTATAGCAATATTCCATCGCAAATAGTAAATTTTGTCCATCGTGAAACAATTACATCTTTTCGAAACAAACCATATTTTTTATCGAGATAAACTTTTTGAAAGTATCCCGCCAGTTCTTTAAATATAATAATTAATTTAATTATATTTTAAATTGAATGAATCCACCCAAAATTGATTCTTCAATAACAATGCATTTCTCAAAGGCATTACTAATATTAAAAACAGTATACACCGCGTTATTTCACGATTTATGTCCATACAAAAAATATATTGAAGTTTGATTTTTCTGCCGAGTTTAATTGCTTTACCTTTCACAATTTTATTTTAAAACAATTAACGATGTGCCAATCATATTCATTTCAACTGATTTCGAGCATCGCGTTCGCGTGAATGCACATAAATATGTGGAGCAGCGTCAATCGACGAAGCTTAAGATTTACTCCAATATTTATTCTAAAGTATCGATAATATATAAATATTGGGTTGTAATATAAATTCGTTCGATTGCAAATGGAAATACATATGATCTAATTTTAACCATTTAGTTATGACCAGACTCTGGATTTTTATGCAAAATTTTCTACCTCAATCGTAACAAACTGGTGTAAAATAGAAAATCTTTTTCAATAGGGCCAACAGATTGAAAATAATATAACAACATTTTTAAATCCTAATAAATTTCTGTTTTGCGTTTCTCCTACTCATTTTTGTCATACATGCATAAAAACCACTTGCAGTCAAGGAATATTCAATTGATCAACATTTATTGTTCTGTACTTTACTAATAAAAAAAATGTTGTGTATAGATTGCAAGAAACAGAAAATACAAAGAAATATATTTTTTGTCTTCATAATTTAAGTTGCAATATATTGTATACTCTCTTTTTGTCATAAATGATTAATTTGTGATAAATGTCTTATTCGTTAGATACTAAGTGTTAGGTTGGAACGAAAGTTCGTAGCGTTTTTTAATTAAAATTCCAACATGAAATTACTATTTTTATTCATACGTTTATTTAATAACACGATAAGGTGCCTCAAAAATGGCAATAAGTAATAAGAATCGAAAATATGTTCAAATCTGTGAATAAATATCTTAATTTTATCTTTGAATTTTAATTTAAAACCGCTCGGAGCTTTCGTTCCAACCCAATACTTCATGTAAATGTGGAGAGCGTTTATTGAAGGGAGCTTGCGCAGGCAAAAAATTAAAAACTTAATTTTTCTTTACTTTTTGGACCGCCAAGATAGGAACCTTCATCAAAGGTTACATGTTTTTTTATCTTTTTCCAAATCTGGACAATTATGGTATAATTGTACAAAATTGCCCGAAATTTCCATAAATCCGCCTGATTTTTTGGTAAAATCTTATAATTATGTCATAGTAATGAGAAGCTGATGCATCATAGCATTTTTGGATTAACAAACGAAACCATATACATGTTTGTAATGCATTTATACATATAATTTATAAGAAAACGTAAAATTATATAGTTTAACAAAAATCGAACTACGAAATATCCATAAAGCCAACCTTTTTTTAAGTAGATAACATCAATATTAACAAAAATTTCTTCTAAATTTCTAAATTAATACTTAGTATAATTGCCATTTTTTCGAATAACGTCGAAAAGTCGATTAGACATTGATGCAATCAAAGCACGAAGAATTTCTGCTTCGATCGACGTCCACGCTTCGTTCATTGCAGTCCATAACTCAGAAACAGAATTGTACTGTTTACAATTAACATATACTTTTCTTGCAAGTATTCCCCAAAGGTTCTCAATTGGGTTTAAATCTGGTGAACAAGCTGGCCATGTCAAAACCCTGATATTTCTGTTGTCTAACTACTCCTTTGTTTCTCTTGATACATGAACTGAGGCGTTATCCTGTTGAAAAATGAAATTGTCAGTCTCAATTGCTTCAGTGAATGGTATTAAGACTATCTCCAACAGCTTCGTGCATTGGGACGAATTCATTTTGTGGTTAATTCGACAGATTGGGGTTTTTTTATTTGCTCTGAATGCAGCCCAAATCATTAATGATCCCTCCACCGAAGTTACGACTCATTGCTACGTTAGGTTCTTTTCTTAAATCGTGCCAGTAGTACTTGTGACCATCTGGCCCATCTATGTTAAATTTTTTCTCATCGGAGAAAATTATATTGTTCCATTCTTCTGTCCAGGACATATGCCTTTGTTCAAATTCGAGACAAGCTTGTTTGTGTCGTTCTTTGAGTGCTGGTTTCTCGAGCATTTATTTCCATTTAAATCGCCCTGAACTTTTTAAAATTTGCTGCACACGGCTCGTTGTTATTGGTACTTGTAGTTCAGTTCAAAGTTGTGCTGCACTTTTTTTTCCCTTGCTGCCAGCCTCATCGATAATGAATATTGTCTTCTTGTCAATTTTTTATTTCCACCTATATAGTGTTTCTTACCATATTCTTCGCCCAAATTTATATAATTATCCATTAAAATACACGATCTATTAATTTTTTCGCAATTGATCGATTAGAACACCCCATATCTTTATAAGCATCAGTGGATGCCTTCTCTTCAATGGTCAACAACTTGCCTCGTGGCATTCTAATAAAAATAAATACAAATACAATATATATACAATTTTTATGAATTTAAAAATCAATTTTGGTATAAATACGCACATCTAAATTACAATTAAAGTTACTTACAATTAGCTGAGACTCACGTGTTATCCACACAAAATTTAAACACAAACTAAGTGGCTTTATAGAAATTTCGCACTCCCGTTCCGTGGCCTTCGACGAAAATGTAAACAGATTCAAGACGTAAACATTTGTGAGAAAGTGGCGTATATATCTCTACTCAGTAGTCAGTATACAATGTTATAGATATTTGGAAAGTTACAAATTTCTCTATATTTTTTAAAAATACACCAAAATGTAGGTGGCTTTATAGAAATTTCGTGCAGTGTATTAACATAGTAACATATAATAATATGGTATAATAAAAATTTGTTAATTTCGTTGGTAGAAGAAAAATTGAAAAAATAGAACATTGAAATCATTTTGACTTTTGTACCCGGTAAAACAATATGCACGACTCAATTATACAAATACGTGTACTAAATCTATCAGGCAATACACCGGTCCGATAATTTTAATTGATAAATGTATTCCGTACGGTCGGATGCGTGATGTATTATCCAATATTTACTAGTACAGCTTATGTTTCAGTTGAACGGCATAGAGTAAAGGTGAACGCAATCGTGTAGGCAAACATGTAAATTTGTCGAGAGCTGAAAATGCCGGTTATTCGTGTTACCTGAAAAGTAGCAAGTTCCATCTGTCCGCATTATAAACCCGACTGCGTCGAAAGTACCGCAACAGCATTTTTCACGCAAACTGCAGTTTCCGAGAAAATTGCTTGAAAGTACACTGGACACCTAAGCATTCTAACATTACCATTCTAGTCTAGTTACCACATAATTGTAACAAAAATGATAGCGACAATAATTCCTCATTACAAATACGAAGCACAACATTCGAATTAGAAAACATCATAAAAGACAATAAACATATGTACAAACGAGGTTTCAACTTAAAGCTATTAATATCGTTGCATTGAGGAAATTACACACATTTTATTGGATTATTTGACATATGTACATGCCTTTTTTACTTCAAAATTTTACAAGTTTTCTAACGTAAACAAGTTATATAATTATATGCCATCACGTTCTAATAATCCAAAACAATAATCTATTCACAATGAGTTATATATATATATATATAGAAATTGTTGTGGCATTATTTCAAGGAAATTACAAAAAATATTAGAAAATATTCGTTACATTACTATATTTGTATTTAATTGATCACTAAATATTTCAATATTATATGTGGAAATCGGATCAGTTTCGTGTGAATAAAATGAAAATATTCTACGACGGAAGAAAAATTTAGTTTTAGAATGAAAATAGTGCCGAGTGCAAAGGGTTAATTGATACATTTTACTAGTAAACATTATTTACAAAAAAAATATTAAATGGTACATTTTTGAAACTGGTGTTTCAATAGAATTGATAAAAATTACGTAACTTCTGACTGATGGTTTTAATTCAATTTGGAAAGCACAAAGCAACACCCTGTTATACTACAAGAACAGCCATACCAACCATTGTTAAAAACAGAATGTATGGTTTATATTGCCAGATGAAATAGTTTCACATGTTGGTAATTGCACGCGTCCGATGTACGTTTGATTTCAATTATCTCGAAAACAATATTTTCTGCAAAGGAATCCACTCTGCAGTTCCAATTTGTTTTTTTTTTACGGGAAATTTGTTCATTTGAACGTTTTTGTAATTAAAATTTCGCATCACGATTATTGCGTATCCGATTTGCAATTTTGCGGTGTTTCGCATTGTGAGTTGCGTCGATGTACTTCTTTCTCTGACCTCGCGATTTTTATTTTTTTGCTTCTTTTCTGTCTCGTCTGGTCTCGCATTTGGCACTTTTCTCCGGTCTGAATTTTTTTTTCGCTTGTTTTATGCTACGAAACGCAGAATAATGCCGCGTCACGCGTCGAGTTAAAATCGTGAAAACCTTAGCCGACGATTTCAGGATATAAAATTGAAGTATATGTCTAGATAGCTGTCATAACTGTCGAATCCGTTACACGACTTCCCAGCACCGCTTGCATCGAAATTCGGCTCGAAATATACTGCTTTTCCGCGATACATATTGCGAGAAACGTTGCCGAGTGTTTATCCAGACAAAAAGAAATCTGGAGAACTGTTTCAAACGTATTTATAATTAATATTGCATATAACTGAGCTTTTCACCGTTGCGATAATTACTATTAATCAAATATCTCCCAGTCTATTCGCTTATACGTTTATATTATTTTCCCTCTTTTAAGGTGGAATATCATATCATATAAAAATTGTATCAAAGTACATAATTACATAAATAATTATTACATAAATGGGGGTAATATTCCTTTATATTGTATTTTTTATCTGAAAGAAGAGAAGGCTAACATTTCTTACTAATTTTTGCTTCGACATAAAAGAAGGTAATATTCTCCAATATTTTATACCTCAAAACATAAAAGGGTAATATTTTTTATTTCAGAACAAAAAGGGGGCAATATTCTCTAATATCTTCTGCGTCAAAATAAAAGGAGGTAGTATTTCTTAACATTTTTTTGCCTCAAAACAAAAGGGGTAATATTCTTCAATATCTTTTTGCCCCAAAATAAAAGGGGAGTAATATTCTTTAATATTATGTAAAGGAGGTCATATTTCTTAATGTTTTTTGCCTCAAAATAACAGGAGGGTTATATTCCTTAATATTATTTGCATCAAAATAAATGGAGGTAACATTTCTTAATAGTTTTTGCCTCAAAATAACAGGGCGGTAATATTCCTTAATCGATTTTGTGTCAAAATAAAGGCGAGTAATATTCCTCAATGTTTTTGACCTCAAGATAAAGGGGGGTAATACTCCCCCATATTTTTTGACTCAAAACTAAGAGATGTAATACTTGTCAACATTTTTTTCCCCTCATTGCCTCGAAATGCTTTAACTTCGTCTTATTTCTGACGCTGTCTTTTCATTTAGAGCACGGCTTTTTCTCTCCGTTTGATATCTGCTTCATCTACTCCATACAACTGCTTGTTTGCTCGTTCTCTTTCTCTCTCTTTCCTCCTTTATAATTTCTGTTTGTCCATTAAGCTTTCTCCTTTCTTTCTCCCTCTCCATTTTTACTCCCATCTTGTTCCGTTTTTCATATTCATTGTGCTTTTCAGCTCCTTCATCTGTTTCTTCGCTGACTCGAACAATATTTTATATAGAATACTCATTTATTTTTACCATTGTGTGGGCAACCGAGCACTTACTCATTTCTATGTTTTCTTTAATAGTATTGTCTGGTCTTATTAAAATATCGTAAAACCATTTCGGACCCCCATTCTTTAGACATGACTTGAATTTACGTTTCTCACGCAAAAACTTGTGGAAATAACTCGAAGTGACGAAGCTCCAGATTTATTTATAATTTGGGTATAAATATACGATACATTGCAGTTAACTGAACTATAAATATATACACAAAACTCGAAATGCTTAGTTAAAGTACTAGAATAATTTATTAGTATGAATAATACAAGTAAGAGGGTTAAATAATAGGAGCATAATTTTTCAATACATATCTCTATTCTATTTGCATACTAATCACAAAATTAGTCTCGGGCAATTGTGTCAGCATTACGTTTTCCTACGTTTTTGATAGCTTTAATCTGTCATTAAACGACTCACTTAAATGAGAACATTTAATAAGATGTTATAAAACACTTTTATAGTACAAAACAATTTTCATGAAGAATATACGGTAATTATTTACATTAGGGGCTTCCTCACCGATTTTGATGACCTTGAAATATGTTGTCAAGGTCATCATTCTGAACAACTTTTTCCTATACATGTTACCGCCGCTAAGCTTTAGTTTCCGAGATATTTGCAAAAAAGTTTCAACATCTCAAAAAGTGATCGTAATATTTCATCTAAATCGATCAACGTTGCACTGACCTACAAACGTTTAACGATGAAAACTTAACTTAATTTCGCCCTTATGTGATCATTTTGGAACATCTGCAGCTCATTGCAAAGTTGACCGATTTTGATGAAATTCTCAGAATATGTATAATTCGTACAGATCTACAAATCGTACTTTTTAAATTTTTAATATAAGCCCGCATAAAAAAGTTGCAAAATACAACTTTTAGTATTTTCTCTGCAATTTCGACCAATTGCAATTTTTGTAAAAAATTCCTTTCATTTTATATGGCAAATCAATTGTGCTAACTTAAAAAAAAAAATCAAAGTCGCATGGTTCAATATTAACAAAGTTATACGATTTTTAAAAGCGTCCGAATATTATTGCGAGTCACTGTAGTTATTAGTAAACTGGGGCTAGTATGTATAAAATATTTTGCCACGATTATGGGCAGCAGGAGTTAAATAAAAATTCACTTCATCCCTTAATAGATTTTTTACATTAGAAACATCATAACAATATTCTTAGATTTTTCTAATCTTTTACTGTTTTATATTTCACCCAGCCAATTTCATCATAAATGCATAAAAATCCGAAGTCTAGTTGTAATTATAAGTAAGGTCACATTCCATTGAATTTCAAAAAATTCTGTCACAGTATTCTCCGTATAAAAAAAATATTGAAAGACAATTTTTTTTGTTTTGAGGTAGACAATATTGTATAGTCCCTTAATAACGGGGCATGTTTTGGTTTTCCCGCGCGTGGATTAAACGTACCGCGTTCTATCGTTTTTATCTTTCTTTTTTTTTGTCTACCGAAATACTGTACCTTGTTCGTCGAGATTATACGGCAGTTTCTATTTTCGATTTGCACGACCATTCGATTTCGCTATCGAATGGACGGGATGCACATTAGTTACCCGTAACAAGCGCGCAGAACAACTACGTTACATCGTAGCTGGGGCATGTTCTACACAACCATAAAGTACGTGTCAGATCGTGCCACCATGTAAGCCCAACCCCGAACTCACCCTGCACGTGGCCGCGGACCAATCGCGCGAGAACTCGTTTATTGTTACCGAACAACGAACTCGAACAAATTGGAACCGCCCTTACGGTTTACGAACCAGTTCTTTACCATGATCGCTGCTGGAATTGCCTCTAACCAGAGGCGCGCTTCATTTGTATGCTGTTCTTTTTCCATTTTTTTTATTCAACACGTTTACCAGTCACACATGTGCGATAACTATGATTTCCTAAAGAAAGTCAAATTCATTTTGCACTGGTGATTATTTACAGGTATAGCGTAATATTTTGGAATTTATACATTTTATGTGGTTTTTTTTATATAAATGTGATCGAAGCGTTCTGAACAAGAAATACTATTACAATGTTCAAGTTTAATATACAAGGAGTTAAAAAAATTTTGTCTTGCCTTTAAAAGGATGATTCCTATGGTCCTTTGGAACAACTTTTTCCTTTACGAAAATGTTCTCCGCGACTCCGTTAAGGAGTTATTAACGAGTTATTAACACAAATTCCAAAAAATTTGACACTTTGCACGAATGAAGTATATGTGATGCTAATAATAGAACGGTAATAATATTACCTGCTGAATAACAGATGAAAACATAAAGAAATTTTGGTGTTTCAAATTATTGTGAATACTCAAGAAACTATACTATTATTGAGCCACTGAAACCATTTTTGGTTCGCTTCAGCTTTCACAATTATACAGTAGGCTTGGAGTTAGTGTACAGTGATATCTTCATAATCGCTAGAGATGAAGATTGCAGTTGTTTAAAAACTGCATTTTGGTTTTATTTACATTATTTTGATAGAAATGAAGGTGACCTTTAATTTTTTAATTGGAATGCTATACATTTTTTTATGTCGTATAAAAGCGTGTGTCAAGACGAATTCATCCATTTACTACACAATGACCTTCAAGGTCGTGCAAGGTCAGAAATGGAAGAAATGGAAGAATCAATTTGAATATTGCGTACCAATGCGTTTACAAGTATTCTTTATTAATGAGGCTACAACAAATGTTCAAAATGGCTTCCTTGCGCATGAATACACATTTCGGCTCTGTTAACACTTTGACTGCCAAGCTAGAAACCTCAAAAATTCCATCATATTAATGTGTTATTTAATGAAATAATAATAAGATATTGAGTAGTCCTCCAACTTTCTGGCATTTTACAGGTCCTTAAAAAATTTGATACAATTAATATATTGGCGTAAAAATTCATTTTTAAATTTGGACAAATAATTCCGTCACCCACATATGGGTGACATGGCGATCAAAGTATTAATTACGTATTTGGTAGCTTCTTCTAATGTAGTCCGAGTTATTAATCCACATGCTTGTGTTATTTTGGTTTTCAAGTCGTTTATATCGCTGGACGGTGCCTCATAAGCTAGTTCTTTAATAGTACCCCATAAATAAAAGTCCAGAGGTGATAGATCTGGAGATCTTGCAGGCTACTTGACAGGTCCGCATGTTCCAATCCATCGGTTTTGAAATATGTCGTTAAGATAATTTCTTACGATTCTACTGTTATGTGCTGGGGCCCCATCTTGTTGGAAGTACATACCTTGCGTAATGGATATAGTGGCAGATCTTCTCAATAATCTATAAATTGCGTATTTAAAAACTCAAAATATCTTTACCCATTTAATACTCCATTATAAAAATAAGGCCCTAACAGAACATTGTTAATTATGCCACACCATACCTTCATGCGAAATTACACTTGGAAATTTGTTTCCCTTCTCATTCTTGAGTTTTCAGTACACCCTACGTGAGCAATATGAGTATTGCCAATACAATGATTATCGAAGCTCGATTCGTCTGTCCAAAGAATTTTTTTGTAAAAATTGTCGTTTCTGTTTTTTGTAAGTATCCAATCGCAAAATTCAATACGCCTCGGTAAATCACTTTCTCGTAGGCCTTGTACTTTGTGGGATTTAAAGGGTTTGTAATTATGTAATTTTAGGATGTTATGAGTTGAGCCAACTGAAATACCACACGCGGAAGCTACTTTTCGTACGGAAGTTGTTGAATTTTCTTCAAAATGCAACAGGACTTCTAACTTCTTATCTTCTGAAATAACAGATCTCCGATTGTGACAATTATTTTGAACGAACCCTGTTTCCTCGAAACGCTTTACAAGCAAAACAAACTGATTTTCATTTGGTTGCACTCTTACCGGATATTCTTCTAAGTATTTCAATTCACTTTGTCTTTTATTTCTATTGCATTTATAATAAATGCATACCATATCCCTCTTTTCGTCTACCGGATAACGATACATTGCTATACGATATTACTGATCGCTTTAGGAAGTAGTGCTGAAACTGTCTCGTTATGGTGGAAATTAGAAGTAATCACTCTGATTGTGAATGACAACATCATTCGATTCGTATCAATAAGGAATACCTGTAAACACATTGGTACGCAATATTCAAATTGTTTCTTCCATTTCTTCCATTTCTGACCTTGCATGACCTTGAAGATTATTGTGTAGTAGATGAATGAATTCGTCTTGACACAAGATTTCATACGACATAAAAAAATGTATAGCGTTCCATTTAAGAAATTGAAGGTCACCTTCATTTCTATCAAAATAATGTAAATAAAACAAAAATGCATATGTCATTGTGTTGCGCATAAAAAACAGTACTACTTTTTCCTCTATCATTTTTTTCTAATATTTACTATTTACAAAAAAAAAATGCTGGCTAGTAATAGTCTGAACACCCTGTATATAACAGCTGTGTTAGTCTCCATATTCTCGTTCGAATAGCTTTTTATTCACACCATGGACTGCGGCTTGTAACCTGCAATTATTCTCCGCATGGTTCTACAATTATTCGCATAAAAAATTTCGTTAAGTAATTATATTAACTGCACTATTACTCGGACCAGAGACGAACAGCGTTGACGGAGCTGCATTTTAAACGCATTCAGTCGCCTTTAATTATGTAGAGCCAGTGTTTTGCGGTGAACGTTTCTGTCGAATTTATGGCTTGGCATAATAATTAAGCACGGAACTAACAATATTTTAACTAGAAATGAGACTAGAAAATCGGATTTCAAACGAGGTCGATATTTATTTATTTTTTTAGTTTTTTCAAGACAGACTCGACGAGTGCAAGTGTTCAGAATAAAATCAAATCGATGTAAAATAATCGCGATTTCGTAACTTTGGCGCCATTTTTAAAAGTAGATTATTACTTCAGCATGTAATTTTCTATTTTGAAGTGCAAAGTTCAATTAATTTCTGAAAATAATTTTGTCTTTTCTGTGATTCTCTTTCGATACTGCCCAAATAAAGGTGAAGAAAGGAAAACCAAGTTATTCTACAGGGTGTCCCCAAAAAATGTATACACTGTTTTGTACACATAATTTTCTAATTCTTTGGCAATTTAAATATTAATTATATGTGAATAAAAACTAAAGTTATAATCATTCGAACTGGGTATACATTTTCTTAGGACACTCTGTATTATACTCTAAAAATGGCGCACAAGAGAACGAAATATACAGGATGTCCCAGTACGATATTACTGATCGGTTTAGGAAGTAGTTACGGTGGAAATTAGAAGTAAACACTCTGACAGTGAATGACATCATTCGATACGTATCAATAAGGAATGCTTGTAAACACATTGGTACGCAATAGTCAAATTGTTTCTTCTATCTCTTCCATTTCTGACCTTGCATGACCTTGAAGATCATTGTGTAGTAGATGAATGAATTCGTCTTGACACTCGCTTTCATACGACATAAAAATGTATAGGTCACCTTCATTTCTATCAAAATAATGTAAATAAAACAAAAATGCATATGGCATTGTGTTGCGCATAAAAAGCAGTACTACTTTTTCCTCTATCATTTTTTTCTAATATTTACTATTTACAAAAAAAATGCTGGCTAGTAATAGCCTGAACAGCCTGTATATTGTTGACTGCTGTCGTTCACAAGAATTAGACAACTTTCAAAATCTGGACTTACTCGGTTTTTGCACCAGGACGTTTTTTTATGATATGAAAATGCATAAATTCTGCAGTTCAGTAACGACGTTAATTAGATTCCACGAACTGAAGATATTTCGAACATGTTTTCGAGTACGTTGGCCAGCGTGGTAGCTGCTAATGTTAAATCGTACGACACGGTGTAGCGAGTATTCACGGATCAATCTCAACCTAACGGGCTGACTCCATCGAATGGGCTGATACGATGAAGTTGGAATGGGGGTCGGATCGCAGTAGGTGTGCACGGCAATTAAATTAATCGTTCGTCCGGTGTCCGTGTCGACTTTACCATCGAACTTTTACGAGTACAATCGGCAAAGAGACTCGGACGTCATCGTAAAGCTTACCGACCGGCATATAACTCACTTTGCGACCGTCCTACTTGTTAGATGGCCCCCAGGGGAGGATAATTTGTAATAGTGTTTCTGCGTTGCGTTCCCTGTTGTGTTCTAACAATCAACAGTTTCGGTGAACCGTTGCTGAACACATCTGTTACTCCGATCTGTGTACATACGTTTTGTGCGCGCAATTAAATAACAGTAATACAGGGTATCTCGGTTAAAGGAGGCCGTCGAGGTTTTGAAGGAAGAGCTGAGAAGCCAATTACCGTGATTGATTTTAATCTTAACGATTGAGTTTTATTTTCTCGTTTATTTTTAAGTTTGTTTGGTAACTATTTACATTAGGGGCTTCCTCACCAATTTTGATGACCTTGAAATATGTTGTCAAGGTCATCATTCTGAACAACTTTTTCCTATACATATTCATATTTCAAGTTCATCAAAATCGGTGAGGAAACCCCTAAAGTAAATAATTACCAATATATGTATAATAAACTCTATAATAATTAATAATATTTAACAATAAACTATACAGGGTGTTTAGGCTATTACTAGCCAGCATTTTTTTTTTGTAAATAGTAAATATTAGAAAAAAATGATACAGGAAAAAGTAGTACTTTTTTTTTGCGCAACACAATGACATATGCATTTTTGTTTTATTTACATTATTTTGATAGAAATGAAGGTGACCTTCAATTTTTTAAATGGAATGCTATACACTTTTTTATGTCGTATGAAAGCGTGTGTCAAGACGAATTCATTCATCTACTACACAATAACCTTCAAGGTCATGCAAGGTAAGGCCATCCACACCTACTGCGATCACTTTTTGAGATGTTGAAACTCTTTTGCGAATATCTCGGAAACTAAAACTAAGCGGCGCGGCGGTAACATGTATAGGAAAAAGTTGTTCAGAGTGATGACCTTGACAACATATTTCAAGGTCATAAAAATCGTTGAGGAAGCCCCTAATGTAAATAATTATCGTTTGTTTGTATGTTATATGTTAATGAATGTATTCTTTTAGAGCTATATTCTAAAAATATAAATTCTTTCAAATTTGCACACGTACTTTTTTACAATCAAGTTTCGAAAGTCTTAATTGGCTCAGTTTTCGTGCCCAAGGATTTACGTTAATGGACTTCTGAGGTCACCGAATATCTTTTTGAATTGTGGCGAAGCATACAATTTTGTTTACGTGATGCAAATGGCATCAAAGGTCCACTATTTGCATGTACAGTCGGGTCGGAAAGTAAGTTAACGACTGGTGTATGCAGGCAAATGAATATGACATGTCTTTAATCTTTAATAATGATAATACATGTTTTATTAACATATTTGTTTATTTTCTTACACCTCCTAAATAAAAACAATACAATAACTTGATTTTGTTCATCATATTCATTGCCTACATACCACCAAATGTTAACTTACTTTCCGACTCGACTGTATGTTTCCTAGGGTTTTTTACCTAATAACATGATCTTGGTCTTCTTTGAATAAACATTTTTAGTAGATCTGGAGACTTCGAGCAGTATCTAAAACTATGTTACATTATATTTTTATAAAATAAAATCTTGAAATTTTGGAGAGGAACAGATAAATAACTAAAGAACTAATAAAGAAAAATTATTATGAACATGTTCAACAATTGTATCAAGATTCAAGACAGAACTACGGATTTGAGGCTTTTATAACAAAAATGGGTAGCTAAAATACAAAGCAGTGAAAATATTAGAACTGTAAAATGCTGTTATATTATTTGCAACTAATTGAAATCATTTACAGGAAAAACTCATTGTTACTGAACCTCTATTTCTTATAACTGATGCAAATAATTTTCACTTCTCATTAATCTCCGTAGTCCATTTATGACCTAAAAGATCATTAACAAATATAGTAAATGAAATACTCTATATACTCTATATAATCATGCTATAGTATAGTAAAAATTATGATGTACATTACACACAGTGTTCACAAGTTTTTTACTAAATGAAGAATATCCAGATGAACTAATTCGTAAAAAATTCTTCACGAATGAAGTATGGAAAAAGGTTAGAATTTGTAAAAAAGATATGTTAGCGGTGTAACGGAATATTGGCATTTTTATATTCGTTTATGATGGACGATACACAATACGGGAAATAAAATAATATTTGTAGCTGCCTGCAGAGCTTAGCGGAGGATCAGTTACAGTTTGGGATTGGCCGAATCAGAATGGTGTTGGATCTCTGAAATTTTTTTGATATCTCGAACCGCAACGTGTGTGTCGGTGATTTTATACATCATATTCGAGTTACTGCAATTCAAATTACACTGTACCGAAAATTTTAATTTTCCATAATACGGAAATGTATTTCTGTGGAAGATAACGAACCCAATTACGATGCTTACAATACGAAACAGATGAATTACGAAAGCCGAAATTCCGAAATCGATAGTTTATTTTTAAATTAAAATTATTCTAAGTGAAACAAAATCGAAATTTGTTGGAGAACAAAAGTATCACTACACAATCTCTCAACGATAAAAACAAAAAATTCGCTACACGGAAGCACTGACGATATTTTAATCAAACAAGAAATTATTGTATTCTTTTTTCTACCTTAGAGAATTCGTCCCTGAAGAGGGTAATCGCTGAGTACTTTCTACATCCATTGTATATAACGTTCCAAACGCTAAAAATAAATTAACTTTTACGAGTATTCATACAATACATTGATAGGGGAGGATAGCCGAATTTGGACCAGCGACAAGGCTGAACCTAATTTATAAATCATAGTTAATCAGCACCGTTAGTAATCCTGTAAGTATTTTTCTTGTTAAGTAGAATATCTAAGTCAGATTCAAAGCATTATCTCTAATCAATTAATATTGTTATTAACTCTTGAAATTTTTTTCTTTCACAAATATCTGGTGGTTCAGACGTTGGTCCAAATTCTGACTTGTATTATTAACGCTTATGGTCATTTATTTTATACAGTAACATATTAAATTAATGTACGCAAAATAGGGTACGTTTTGTTTGAAATGTTTTTTAACAGTAACCTACCGATACTTTATTTACACCTGCTCCTACCACAAAGGGCCAAGTGATTGGACTTTGAAAAGTTACATTTTACGATGATGCGTAAAATATACCATTTAGTACAATTTGGTGTTGGAATCAAACAATTTTTTTCAAACAACGATTCTAAATTGTCTATTTATTGAATTAAATAAAATCATCAAAATAATAAAGAAAAGAATTGCACATTTCTCAATAGAATCCTAAATTTAGAAATAAATAATATGCAAACTTAATTTACGTTTACTTCATATTTTACAACTTATTCGGTTCTCGAAGGCACATTTTCCACACACATATTTTTTACATTTGAAACACATTTTTGTAGTTTTCTTTTTCGCATTCGCACACATTGCATCTTTGTACACGCATAATTTTTGAATTAGTGATCTGCTAGGACTGAAACTTGGATTTTTGACATTTTCTCGACAAAATCTACAGGACTATTTAAAACGAGTTAAAAATTTCCGCTTTCCCGAGAGGTAAAGATTAATCTAAATCTTCATGATTTCACATCAATCCTTCCATTGGTCAAATGTCCCATTTCGGTAGTTAGGCCGTATTAAAGTAAACATTGAAAAATACATTCGATGTAATTTTGTGCTTATTTCCCACATCTACAGGGTGGGGCACCACATTTTGCCATCTAGATTTACGTCATTATTATTACGCATAGCAAACAATTTTTTAGGTGAAGTTGAATGGTTTTGAGGGGGGCACATTCTGATGGTACATTTTTTTTGTAGGTGGACGTGTAAAGGACATATGAAGGTCATTCATGTTTTTTTAAATGGAATCATATATTTTTTATTCCATCAGCTGATGCTCCTTCATATTCTTCACAAAAAAGTATTAATCTATTTGTGTAAAAAAAATCATTAGTTTAGGAGATATTTTAATTCTAATTTGTTAGGAAATCTCCACTTTCTGGTCAATATTATGAATTCAATGTAATAATGTAGTAGGAGAGCAAGAATTACCAATGTAAATATTTACATTTTCTGTGTTGATAATTCTTGCTCTCCTACTAATTGTGAAATTTAGTCTCTGTTACGTCTCTGATACGGTGAATACGGCGATACGGTGAATCACTTCATAATGAAGTATTCTAAAGAAGAAAAGACAGACATGTTATCAATTTATTTTGAAGCTGGGAAAAGTGCTACACGTGCAGAATCATTATACGCCAATAGATTTCCTCAACGAAATCATCCATCACGCCGTACCTTTGATTATGTTTTTACAAAATTTCACCAGACGGGGCAATTGTTACGCAAAAAGGCAATTCGTAATAAAACAATAACAAATGAAGCAAACGAAATTGTAGTGTTAGCCGCAATTACGTTAAATCCATCCGTTAGCTCTCGCGAAATCGAAAGACAAGCTGGAATTAGCCGCAAAAGCATTTTACGCATACTCAAAAGGCACAAATATCTCCTATTTTTTAGCTAAATATCTCCTAAACTAATGATTTTTTTACACAAATAGATTCATACTTTTTTGTAAAGAATATGAAGGAGCATCGGCTGATGCAATAAAAAATATATGATTCCATTTAAAAAAAACATGAATGACCTTCATATGTCCTTTACACGTCCACCTACAAAAAAAATGTACCATCAGAATGTGCCCCTCTCAAAACCATTCAACTTCACCTAAAAAATTGTTTGCTATGCGTAATAATAATGACGTAAATCTAGATGGCAAAATGTGGTGCCCCACCCTGTATAGTATGTATACTCTGTATACAAAACTTCAACGTTTTATATTCATAATAAAATGATTGATCTCATAAATCGTTTAAATTTGGCAAATCCTCAAGTTGATGAAAACTGAAAATACACTTTGGCAATGCAAATAATTGCGAGTAATTTCTATTCCTGCATGCGGCCGGCGAAAACTATTGTAAAAGTGATTTGAACTTTGAATGAAACAATAATACTCGTATAAAATTCGATGGAACGCATCCATAACAAACACTGTCGTCCTCTTGAGCCATAACGAGACGACCGATATGTGGGAAGCGTTATACTTTCATGAATCCGTTTACCAGACCAGAAACTAAATATTGGATTGGCCGGCATTAAAATTTACTCTGTGTGTACATATGTTGAATTGCCTTCGTTTGCAACAGTAATCTATAAAGTATTGTTAACGTACTGTTACTAGTAAAGTAGAATTTTTGAAAACAGATATTCAGATTGATAAAAATGAAACAAATGTTCAGTCATGAAACTTTAAATATTTC